>BSBM01001170.1:0-600000 GCA_027924585.1 Larix kaempferi
TTATGAAATCATTATTTTATATTTATTAATTAAAAAATAGGAAAGATCTATGTTAATTTGGTTTTAGATTTTTAATGGGAGAGGGACGGGTGGAGGAAAGGTGGGGGTAAGGGGAGAGGGGGGGGAATGGGAGGAGTAAGGAAGGAAGGTAGGGAGAGGTGGAGGAGGAGGAGCAGTGGCAAAGGTAGTGGAGTGGAGGAGGATGGAGATAGGAGGAGTAGGAGGAGGAGGGAGGAGGAGGGGGGGAGGAGCAGAAAGGGGAGGAGAGGGAGAAGGGGGGGGGGGCAAGGGTGGAGTGGGAGGAGGAGGGGTGGAGGGAAAGGGGGGATAAGGGGAGTGGGAGGAGTAAGAAAGGAGGGTAGGGAGTGGTGGGAGGGAGAGGTGGAAGAGGAGGAGTGGGGAAGGTAGTTGAGTGGAGGAGGAGGGAGAGAGGGGGAGGACGAGGAGTAGGAGTAGGAGTGGAGGAGGGGAGGAGGGGGAGGGGGGAGGAAGGGAGAAGGAGGAGGAGAGTTGGGGGAGGAGGGGGAGGAAAGGGAGAAGGAGGAGGAGCGTCGGGGGAGGGGAGGGGTAGGAATGATGGGGAGAGGTGAGGTTGAGGATGGAGGAGGAGGAGTGGTGAGAGGGAAAGGGGGATTGGGAGGAGGAGGAGGAGGAGGAGTGGGGAAAGGGGGATGGTGGGAGGAGGAGGAGGGGGGGAGCAGGGGTGGTGGAGGAAGAGGGGGAGTTATATATTGGAGGGGAGTAGAGGAGGAGGGAGACGGGTAGGAGGCTGAGGAAAAGTGGGGAAGGGGAGGAGGAGGATTGGGGGAGGGGAGGGGAGGGGAGGGGAGGGGAGGGGCGGGGGGAGGAGGAGGAGGAGGGGAGGGGGGAGGAAAGGGAGGTAGGGAGAGTGGGGAGGAGAGTGGAGATGGAGGGAGGAGAGGAGGGGAAAGAGGGGAGGAGGAGAAGGGGAGAGGGAAGGGAGGGAGGAGGAGGAGAGGTAGGGGGAGGGGGGGAGGAGTGGTGGGGGGGATGGGAGGGTGGGATACTATTGTGGGATGGAGTGGGGAGGATGAGGAGGATGGGAGAAAGGGATGGGGAGAGGAGGGGTATTGAGAGGGCGAGGTGGAGGGAGTGTGGGGGGAAGGGGGGGAGTGGGGGGGGAAAGGGGGAGTGGGAGGAGGAGGAGAAAGGGGGGGGAAGCAGGGGTGGCAGAGGGTGTGTAGGAGGAGTGGATAAGGAGGGAGAGAGGGGAGGAGGCCATAGGAGGAGTGGGGAAGGGGAGTAGGAGGATTGGGGTAATGAGGGGGATAAGAGGGGAAAGGAGGAAGAGGAGGAAGGGGGGAGAGGAAGTGACGGAAGGGGAGGGCGGGGAGGAGGACTGGAAAAGGGAAGGGAGTGGAGGAGGAGGGATAGAGGGGGAGGATGAGGAGGAGGGTAGAGGGATAGGTGGAGGAGTGTATGGGGGGAAGGGGAGGGAGAGAGTGTGGTGGAGTGGAGAGGGGAGATTGAGGAGGGTGGTGGAAAGGGAGGGGACAAGAGGGGATGGAGAGGGAAAGGTGGAGAAGAGTGTGGGGGAAGGGGGGGAATGTGTGGTGGGTGGAGGGGGGTGAGGATGAGGAGGAGGGGCAGAAGGGCGGGGACAAAAGGTGGAGGGGGAGGGGGAGGGGGGGGATGGAGATGGGAAGGAGGAGGTGAAGGAGGGGGAAGGGGAGGTGAGGAGGATGAGTGAGAGTGTGGCAAGGGTTTGTGAGGAGGATGAGGATGAGGATAGAGGGCGAGGGGAAGCGACACGGTTGGGGGTAGGGAGGAGGAGGAGTGGCGATGGAAGGCGAGTGAAGGAGGAGGGAGAGATAGGGGGAGGAGAAGGGGTGGGGAGGAGGAGGATGGGAGGTGAGGTGTAGGAGAGTGTGGGGGGAAGTGGAGTGGGAGATTGTTGGGGAAGTGGAGGGGAGAGGTGTGGGGGAGTGGAGAGGGGGGACGATAAGGAGGAGGGGAGGAAGGTAGAGGGGAGGGGGAAGGGGGATGAGAAGGAGGAGGAGGGGGATGGCAAGGGGAGGGAGAAGGAAGAGGAGGAGAGGAGGAGGAGTGGTGGGAGGGGAGGGAAAGTGGAGGGTTTGGAGGATGGGGAGAGCGGAGGTGGAGGAAGAGGAGGAGTGGGGAGAGGGAGAGGGGGAGGGAGAGGGGGAGGTTAGAGGAGGAGAAGTGGAAAAGTGGGAGTGGGAGGAGAAAGATGATAGGGGGGGATGCAGGGTGGTAGAGGTGGGGGAGGAGGAGTGGGAGGTGGGTGATGGGAGGGGAGTAGAGGAGGAGGGAGAGAGGGGGGAGGAGGATGAGGAGTGGTGAATGGGAGTAGGAGGATGAGGGGGATCAAGAGGGAGAGGTGTTGGTGGAGGAAGATGAGGAGGAGGAAGAGGAGGAGGGAGAGAGGGAGGGGGAGAGATCGAGGGGGAGGGGAAGGGGGGGGAAGTGGAGGGTGGGGGAGGAGGAGTGGCGATGGTAGGGGAGTGGAGGCGCATATTTATTTAGCAGTAGGGAAATGCATTTGAATCGCTGGATCCCAGACTTCAATCAAGAACTAGATGTGCCTTCATCTGTTCCGATTTGGGTGCAACTCCCCCACCCGTTGCCTTCATTTTCGGGGCACAGATTCTCTATATTTCATAGGAAGCAAGTTGGGGAAATACTTGGATATGGATGAACAAAAATAAAATATGTTCTCCTATGCAAGAATTTGTGTCAAAGTTGATCTAAAAAAAGGGCTCCCAGAATCCATCCTTCTCAAGTTAGATAATTGGCAACACATACTGAAATTGGACTATGAGCAACTCCCCTTTAAATGAAAAGTGTGCCATGAGTATGGACACTTTTTAAAGACTTCAAGAACACGCCTAATTACCTTGACATTGCACAAAATAATGAAACAAATTGGCAATTGGATAGGAGGAAAATGGGGAACAAACAAGAGAATAACCTTAAACAGGTTGAATCGGCCCCTGCAGGAGTCATTCTTTCAGTGACTTGTCCTTCACATGGCCTATTCGAAGCTCCCAAGCATCTTCTTGAAGTCCCAGAGCTCTCTTCATACCTTCTCACTCTGGTTCCTTCCCCTAACTGATTTTATTTACTTTTCCCGGAAGAGCCCTCTGAATGTCCCGAACTTCCCTCTCAAACTCACCTATCCTTTGTAAAAGTAGTAGCCTGCACTATAACCCCCTAGATCAGATTTCCCAAGTTGTTCTCTTTTTAATTATAAATTGATCTTGTTGGTACATTAGGTGAAACCCTAGGATATAAGGCTACAGTTATGAGATTAATTATGAGAGGATAATCCCAATAGTTTTCAAGCAACTTAGAAGTGGATGGACAGGAATAAATCCATATAAAAAAATAAGGTATTAATAAAAACAAGGAAATCCAAGAGGAATAAACTCACAAAGAAAAACAAATGGTAAAACAAACAACAATTGAATAGATAATGCCATCAACATGGAAAAGTATGACAAAAAGCACTGGAGGAAACCAGTGAGAAGGAGGCACCAAATCCAACATTGGTAAATAATGAAACTGGTCTCTTGTAACTCTAAAGGCTTGGGTAGTAATTATAAAAAGAAAGTAATTAAATATCTTCTAATAGCAAAATATCCAACGTTTCTTCTAGTCCAGGAGACAAATCTTTCGAACTAGGAAATGGAAGAAATAAGAACACAGATGTGGAGAAATAGTAAAATTGTAGTAGCAAGTTCGAGGAGGGATTCTTGGGGTCTAGGCACATTATGGGATGATGATTTTGGATTTAAGGAAAACATAAATCACCCATCATTGGGTCTATACTAGGTTGATAAGTAAATTTGAAGGGAAAATATTTAATATTTTTAACATCTATGCTCCTCAACAAAACACTAAGAAGCATGTATGTTGGGATTCTCTTAGATAAATGAAGAGTAAGATAAATATAAATGGAAGCATAATTGTTGGATACCTTAATGTCACTCTCTCTAAGGGAGAGAAAAGAGGAGGAAGTATAGTAAGGGATCCTTTCCAAGAGAGCGTAGAAGATATAATTCATGATTGGGAATTATCAAATATGCTTCCAAAGAAATGCAAATACACTTGGTCAAATCGAAGGTTGGGAAAGGATCACATAGCTTCTAGACTTGATAGATTCCTAATATATTGTTCTTTTCTGGAATATAATATGAAAATATCCTCCAGTATAATTTCATTTAGCTACTTCTGATCAAAAACCAATTTTTTGTCTATTGTTGAGCTCAAAAAATACATATTGCTCCCATTCAAGTTTAATCCTCTATGGTTGCAAAACTAGGAGGATTTAGCTGGAATTTTGGAGGCTTAGATGTAGAGAGTAGTTGGATTCCAGGGATTTATACTGGATAGAAAGCTAAATACTATCGAGTATTCTCTAAAACAATGGGTCAAGCATCATTACAAAGAGCCAAAAACAAAGAGGAAAGTTCTTCAGGATAGTTTAGACCTAATTCAACAAAGAATGGAAAAATAAGACATCAATATTAAACATTTGAAAATAAAGAAAGACATACACCAAAATGTTTTAAAAACTTATAGAAGTGAAGAAGAAACCTATAGATTGAAATCAAGAAGCATTTGGTTGAAATTGGGGGACAAAAATACAACTTTCTTCCACAAGAAGGAAAAAGAAAGACAAAAATGGAATAATGTTAAAACCATAAAGAATCCATATGGGGAAGCGATAACTGGGTATGCTAACATTAAAAAGGATTCTCTCTCCCATTTCAAGAACTTCATGACTAGGGAAGAAATCGAAAAACCATGATAGTGTTCCTAAGATGTTGCAGAATATTTCCTCTATTATCCATAAGGAGGAAAATAGAATGCTGACAGCTAGGATTAAGGACTTTGAAGTTCAAACAGTCGTGTGGGACCTAGAAGTTGATAAATCCCCTAGTCCTGATAGTTTTATATAGATTTCTTTAGGAAATGTTGGGATATTGTTAAGAAATATTTGTGTTGAATGTTGCAATGGATGAGAGAAAAAATAAAAATAGGGGGGCCTACCAACTCATCCTTTCCTGCTTTGATCCCTAAAGAGAAGAATCCTTCAACTTTTTCTATATTTCATCCCATTTAATTTTTAAACTCAACTAATAAAATTATAACAGATATTATTGCAAATAGATTGAAATCCTTTCTTCCATTTATAATTTCAGAAAACAAAGGTGGTTTCATTTAGAGTTGACAAATAATAGAAAACATTCTCTTTGTTTGAGAAGCCATTCGTTCAAGCAAAAAATGAAAAGGATGGGAATGATTATAAAGTTGGATATGGCTAATGCCTTTTATCGAGTACACCACTATTTCCTTTTGCAGCAGGGTTGTCCCTTATCCCCTCTACTGTATGTTATTATGGCTAACTCTATTAGACATAAAATGGAATGTGAAAGAGAGATAGGAAACCTCCTAGGCATCACAATTAATCGAGGTATCAAGGAACTAAATCATTCTCAATTTGCGGATAACACTCTTCTTTTAGTAGGGGATTTTGTAATAATAGTTGATCGGTTTAGAAAGGTTGTGAATACATATTTGGATTCAGGGGTGATGGTTAACAAAGTTAATGGCATAATATAAATCTAGAACACTCATATAATAAGGATAAGGACAATAGTGAGATCCCTTTCATTCAAATTTCAAGAAAGATGGAATTCCTATAGCTACTTGGGAATCCTGGTCTTCCAAGGAAAGCCAAAATTCGAGGATTGGTGCCCTATCCTTGAAAAATAAAAAATAAAAAAACGAGCCAATCGAGGGTGAGATGGATCAATATCACTAGGATAATTGTTCTTATAAAATCAATGCTAATGTCACTCTCCATCAATCAATGCTTTGATCTCCTTTCTCCCTCTGGAATTCTCCAAAAAACAAGATCGCAAATTTGGAAATTTTTGTGGCAAGGCGGGAAGGGAAACAACAAAAAATATTATTGAATTGAATGGAGAATAGTCACATTCCCTTAAGAGCAGGTTGGATTAGGAATAAGGTATCCAAGTATTATGAACAAGGCACTTGGACATAAAATTATTTGGATGTTGGTCACAAGAAAGAAGGACTGGTGGAAAATAGTGTTGTCAAGGAAACATCTAAGTCAAAACTAGAGACATTGTCTTGATAAAGGTATGAAACAAGCTCCTTCCTCCCCAATTTGGACCCTTTCTAAGGGATATTTCCCCTTCATAAGTGATAATCCATTATGGGATCCTAGAAATGGAAAGAGAATAATGATATAGAGTGATAGAATAGCAGGGCATCAAGATATAGTAGGAGTAGGGAACATTGGGCAATTGAAGCAGTGGATGGAAAACAAAGGAATACAAATGATGTATTACATATCCAACTGGGATCATGAGGGAGTATAGAGGGGATGGTGAAAGAACCAACATCCAAGATCACTTGAGGAACAAAAGAATTCCTTCTTAATTATTTTGAAAGGGAAATCCCCAATCAATTCTACAGCCAGTGACACTAGAGCATGGAGGAGGAAAGGAGGAGAGTACTTTGTAAAATAAGGCTACAAAATCCACGTGAGAGAAAGAACAAATATCTGAAGATCATCTATTTCGAAGGCCATATGGGAAAGTACAGCTATACTGAAAGTAAATTTTTTTTCTTGAACATACACTCATGGAATGATCGTCACGAAGGATAATTTGAAAATACATGGATTATTGGGCCCCTCTAGATTCCACTTATGCAAAGATGAGGAAGAATCAGTTCAAGAGCTTCTTTTTAGTTGTTTGTTTACTAGAGAACTTTGGGGGTATCTCAAAAAGAGCTCTTTCAAAATCTAGTTCTCCCTTTCAACTGTTAAATTTTGAGCATTAATTCACAATACTCTAGGATCTTTACTGAGAGAATAACATATACAGTATATCAATGCATGATAATCACAATAAGCATGACAAGCATCACAAGAATCAAAAGCATGAGAGACAAGAGACACAGAGTTTCCGTGGGGAAAACCCTAAGGTGAAAAACCCCACAACTTCCTCAGAGATAGAGAGAGCAATAGCTCAACCAAAGTACAACCAAAATACACTGAGATAGTCTCCTAGTAGCAGATGATCCTCCTCCTCACTAGTACGCCACTTTCTGAGTGAGAGAGATGTACTTTTCTGAATGATCTAAATAGAAATCCCCTTATCTCTATTTACACTAACTTGTTTGCCCAGTGACCTTATGGGGCCAACTTGTCTAGCTAGGTACATCCACATTATAATATATATTTAAGGGCCGACCCCAAACATGGTGGTCTAATAACCCATTGGCAAGTACACACACTTGCGAGACTTGTCAATTCACATGACAACACTTCCTTATAGAGGAATGACACATCTCTTATAAGGGTACAATAAATATATATAAAATACACAGATGAAATACATTCCGATGTTACATATACATCAGCACTTCCTCTTAACTAGGAAGGTATTTCTCGACAGAGATCTGCTAGACAAGTGTTAAGATTTAATATGCTAAGACAGAAAATAGCAGCATTACATTCCATTTCACAATAATAGCATATAAAGGATCACTGAAGAAACAACAAGCACAACATAAACACAAGAGACAGAGATTTATCCTGGGAAACCCTCATGGGGTAGAAAACCCAGCAAAGCTTCCTCAATATAGATGACCAGCAATATACAAAGATGAAACCCTGAGACATGATCTCCTCCTCCATAATAGCAGACCTCTCCTCCACAAGTGCGCTATCCTCAAGTGAGTGTGTGTCAAATGAGGAACACACCTCCTCTATTTATACACTAAACTGACATGTATTTTACACAGGTACACGTAGGCTCGTATTTAACCAATGGGTTAAATACCCCACTACAACTGACTGGGCCGACCCCTCTAGGGTGGTCTAATAACCCTTTGACCCACATAACACATACAGGGCCGACCCCCACTAGGGAATTCTAATAACCCGAGTTACCACATTCTGACGGAGGAATAAACATCTCCGGATATACAATAAGATCTTCACGGAGGAATGAAACATCTCCGGAATAATAAAGTACAAATATAATATTCTTTGAAGTTACAATATCTCAACACTCCCCCTTAACGAGAAGGATATTATAACAACATCTGCACGAGCAAGGAGTCATCAACATCATACATGATACATCTATAAATCATTGGAAGCTTTCTCAACATCATCAGTAACTCAAGCAGTTACTGGAACATCTTCAATACTGGAACATCGACATCTTCAGTATTGAGTCTTTATCTTCTGTAGCACTTGAACAGCTACAACAATATCATCATCTGGATCCTCACGATTATCGTCATCACACGATCATCAACATCGTCATCTCACGATCATCAGCATCGTCATCACTTCTCGGAGACCACACGATCAAGTCCGGGGATGATACAATCCCCACTTCTCGGAGACCACACGTCTACGGATCAATTCAGGGACCGAAGTCCGGGGATGATATAATCCCCACTTCTCGGAGACCACACGTCTACGGATCAATTCAGGGACCGAAGTCCGGGGATGATACAATCCCCACTTCTCGGAGACCATATGTCTACGGCTCTCTTTACGACTGAAAGTCCAGGGATGATCCAATCCCCTCAACTGTCCACTAAGGACTTCATTCTCGGAGACCTCATGTCTACGGCTCTCTTTAGGACTGAAAGTCCAGGGATAATCCAATCCCCTCAACTGTCCACTAAGGACTTCATTCTCGTAGACCTCACATCTACGGCTCTCTTTAGGACTGAAAGTCTAGGGATGATCCCATTCCCTCAACTGTCCACTAAGGACTTCATTCTCGGAGACCTCACGTCTACGGCTCTCTTTAGGACTGAAAGTCCAGGGATGATCCAATCCCCTCAACTGTCCACTAAGGACTTCATTCTCGGAGACCTCACGTCTACGGCTCTCTTTAGGACTGAAAGTCTAGGGATGATCCAATCCCCTCAACTGTCCACTGAGGACTTCATTCTCGGAGACCTCACGTCTACGGCTCTCTTTAGGATTGAAAGTCCAGGGATGATCCAATCCCCTCAACTGTCCACTGAGGACTTCATTCTCGGAGACCTCACGTCTAAGGCTCTCTTTAAGACTGAAAGTCCAGGGATGATCCAATCCCCTCAACTGTCCACTAAGGACTTCATTCTAGGAGACCTCACGTCTACGGCTCTCTTTAGGACTGAAAGTCCAGGGATGATCCAATCCCCTCAACTGTCCACTAAGGACTTCATTCTCGGAGACCTCATGTCTACGGCTCTCTTTAGGACTAAAAGTCTAGGGATGATCCAATCCCCTCAACTGTCCACTAAGTACTTCATTCTCGGAGACCTCACATCTACGGCTCTCTTTGGGACTGAAAGTCCAGGGATGATCCAATCCCCTCAACTGTCCACTGAGGACTTCATTCTTGGAGACCTCACGTCTACGGTTCTCTTTAGGACTGAAAGTCCAGGGATGATCCAATCCCTCTTCTTTCTCGAAGACACCTGTCTACGGCTCACTTTAGAACATGTGTTCAAGGATGATACAATCCCTCTTCTTTCTCGTCAATACATCTCATGATCAAAAGCATGTATTCTCATCAATACATCTATCATCAAAAGCATGTATAAGTAAAACTAAGTATTCTAAGTATAAGAGTCCTAAATCTAAATATTTCTAAGTATCTAGGTGTAGAGAACAGGTTACCTCATCATCGACCTTGTTGTTCGATGAGACAATCTCATCATCAATGACTATACTACTCCCCTTTTCGAGGAGGGTCCTTTTGAACTACACCAAGCTTGTCTTGGAAGTATTCAAATTTCACCCAAGACAGAAGTTTGGTAACTTCTTCACTTGAGGTAGAGGTTTGGTTAGTACAACGGTAACCTGTTACAAATTCAAACTTTATAGTTCCTTTCTGTGTCATATCTTGTTAGTTCCCTATGTTCTTTGACTTATCATGGAACACTAGAATCTATGTCATCCTGATACAACTCTATTTATCACATAGGATCACAGTTGGTTCTATCTCTAAGTCAAACAATCCTGAAGCCAAACTTCTTCACAACAAGTAGAGCAAGCAGCCATATATTCCGTTTGTGCTGAGAACCACACTAGACTGCTTCCAGCTAAACCACGAGATCATGGATAATCCCAAACAATAACATCCTCTCGATGTGTTCTTCCTGTCTTCCCAAACAGCATCTGAGTAGCCATTTGAAGTCATGATCTCCAAGATAGCATAAATCAAAGTCTATCGTATCCTTTATGTGACTCATCACATGCTTTGCAACTATCGGGTGAACACATCTAGTTTCCACTAGATACTGACTCAAGGTGTTCACAACAAAGCATATATCTAACCTAGTATATGTTAGATAGATCAATGACCCAATAATTTGACTATACAGAGTTATATCCACTAACTCTGATGAGTCATCTCCTAACAGCTTCAAGTTGGAATCCATAAGAGTGTCCATTCCAACATATCAAGATTTCTCAGTATACTTTCTCTGGTTGAGAGAGATTCCTTCTGAGACTTTCCATACTTTTAGACCTAGAAAGTAATGCATCAATCTGAGATCTTTCAATTTCATTTCTGCAGCCATCTATATGTGCCATCTCTCATCAGATGGGTCTACTGATATGAGCCTCAACATCATTCAAACTCTGTGGTGAGTTCCTTCTTGCATCCATGTCATATGTGTATAGAAGCCATATTCAACCTTGTAGCAAAGGTTGAGATCCACATCACCCACGGTGATCATTAAGCTCATCAATTGATTATCGATCTTGGGAACCCATACAGAACCTGATTCACACTTCTTCTTTAATTACACCATTAAGAGAATGGTCTTATCTTAGTCACTTGGAGCAAACATCTCATCATGAGCCTTCTATATTTTGTTTGATTTGTAAATCTTTTGTTGAAAATCCATCGCTTGGTGTTCATCGTTCTTCATGATCTTTCCTACAAATCAAGATTAAGTATATGATTAGTAATATTTCATAATCATCAAATCACATTGACTTGATAACCTATTATGCATACAGATATCATTTACAAAGTTATGCAACTAATTTGACCAATACTTTGGCACAACACTTTCCCATATCCTGTATGCATACAGTGGCTATCTAGATGCCTTCCATCTCTACCAGAACATACTATCGAGAGTGTGCACAGCTCTCAGCATGTCAGCAAAGAGGTTTCATTCTAGACAAGCAACAATGGAATGTTTTTCCAACTTACCAATCATATGCATACTATTCAATGCTCTATGAATGTTTACACTCAGCATCATATATTCTAGGAATACAAATATGCATACAACCTATTTCAGGAAATATCATAACTATTTCAAATAACAACTCAAATACTTATCTTTTATGTTTGTGTGGTTGCCTCCCGCTTGATCTTCTGTATGTATTTTGAACTTCTATTCATTCTGTACCACTGTGCATGCTCAAGAGTCATCCTCATGATCTCATACACAAACATACACTCATTAGTATATTCTAAATGCTATCAAAACATTATAGTTTTAAATAATCTTGAATATGTATAGTCATGATTATAGATAATAAACATTAGTATTGAAGATTTCAGGGAAGACTTCTTTTAATCATGCATATCATCAATCAAGATAAAAGACATAATATGCATAATTCCTTGATTACTAACTTTATGAATGAGCATATCTAATCATGCCAAGTATACTTATATAAGGGATCCCAATACAAGGTAAGATTCTAACATGATATAGGAAAACATACCTGGATTAGTATACCTGCTTAGTTATGTACAACATACCTAAACAATCTCTTCAATGATTTAGAGATCCTGAGCTAGAACCTGCATGTCTCATAGGTTAAGCATAATATAACAAAGTCATACATACCTTGTAAGTAGAACAAAGATTATGGATGAGTCTTTGTCTTCATGATGTCATGGTCATGGAACTTGATTTGTCTTTTGTGATGTACCTGTATCTTGTTAGCAGACAACATCAACCTCACACAACACCATAATACATTAGTACAATCATATAGCCCTAATCAATGAATGTCTTCGATCATTCACATGCATTCATACTGTTACTAGGGTGATAAGACAATTCTAACATTAATCAAGATTGTACTAATAAATAACATGAAGACAAAACACATTATGAACTTAATCAAGAATCAGATTTCAAGACATACCTGAACCTCCTTAAGTCATACCTGTCGAGACTTCTTGTAGTCTTCTTATGTAAGGCCTTAGCCTCAACTCCCTTTGAAACTTGATCTGGAGCTTGATTAGGGTTTGCTAGAGAAACCCTAAAAATTCAATCTTTGACTTTCCCACTTCCGAATGAATGGAAGGATGTGTCTTGCTGGGCTGATTAAACTAGCATACTTCAATTTTGAAATCTCCAAAATTTGACCCCTCAAAATTGCCTTTGAAACTTCTAGATCTTCTGGATAGGATCCCGAACTAGGGTTTGATGAAGCCCACCCTTCTTCTCAATGAAAAGGTTTGATCCAAGGCTCTAAACTCTTATTTTTTTCTGAGGAGCTTCCAGCCGTGGTTACAGACTTCAAAAATTCCAACTTTTGCTAAAGCCCTAATTTTCCATCTTTCCGATCAAGATCCCGAGCTAGGGTTTAATCAAGCCCGGTCTTCTACCCAACCAAAAAATTTGATCTTGGTCTCTAAATTTCAATTTTCTTGAGTAGCATTCAGCCATGGATTCCAATTCCAAGAATTCTAACTTTCTCCGAAACCCTAAATTCCGGAAGCCATGAATAAAGGTGCTCCAAAAATAATTCTGTTTTGACAGAAATATGTACCTAATTGTTTCTGATATAACTCTGAAATTTTTGCTCCACAGGGTCTGAAAACGTTTTTTGTAGTAGCCTAACCTGTCATCTTTACATCCTGACAGGTTTGACCTCAATTGGATTTTCTGAGAGAGAGTTATGCCAAGTGTCGTAACGTGACCTGTTTATGGGATAAAACAGGAGAGCAAACTTGTACGGTGTGCCACGTGTCACTGTTTGAACTTCGGCCTCTGAAAACTTTTTCTGAGATAGCTCGCCCTGTTTTCTTTCCATCTTGACAGTTCTAACCTCAATTGGGCTCTCTGAGAGAGAGTTATGCCAAGTGTCACAACGTGACCTGTTTATGGGATAAAACAAGAGAGCGAACTTGTACGGCGTGCCACATGTCACTGGTTCACCTTCGGCCTCTGGAAAAGTTTCATGAGATATTAAAGTCTGTGTACTACCTGCCAATTTTTACGAAATTTCATTTGGAGCTTCCTAGCCCTAGTTATGACCTTTTTTCCAAGGTCACCTGATTTTGACTGAGATCTGGAAGAGGCAGAAACCCTAACTTGTACTGATCATAACTCATAAAGTACAATGAATCTGAGGGTGCCCTTTGGACACAAGGTACCTGGGGATGTAATCTTCGACCTGTAAACCTTTCAGACCCTGAACCTTAGCAGAAATGGATTTATAGCGAAATTTCCACGATGACTGGTTTTTGCTATGTAAAACCCTAACCTTCAAAATGTCATAAGTAAAGCAAGTGTCGTAAGTGCCATACCTTGTCTTCCTTCAGGTTAGCTCTGATACCATGTTAAGATTTAATATGCTAAGACAGAAAATAGCAGCATTACATTCCATTTCACAATAATAGCATATAAAGGATCACTGAAGAAACAACAAGCACAGCATAAACACAAGAGACAGAGATTTATCCTGGGAAACCCTCATGGGGTAGAAAACCCAGCAAAGCTTCCTCAATATAGATGACCAGCAATATACAAAGATGAAACCCTGAGACATGATCTCCTCCTCCACAATAGCAGACCTCTCCTCCACAAGTGTGCTATCCTCAAGTGAGTGTGTGTCAAATGAGGAACACACCTCCTCTATTTATACACTACACTGACATGTATTTTACACAGGTACACGTAGGCTTGTATTTAACCAATGGGTTAAATACCCCACTACAACTGACTGGGCCGACCCCTCTAGGGTGGTCTAATAACCCTTTGACCCACATAACACATACAGGGCCGACCCCCACTAGGGAAGTCTAATAACCCGAGTTACCACATTCTGACGGAGGAATAAACATCTCCGGATATACAATAAGATCTTCACGGAGGAATGAAACATCTCCGGAATAATAAAGTAAAAATATAATATTCTTTGAAGTTACAATATCTCAACAACAAGTCTTCTTCTTGGGAGAATTGTCATCATCATCGTCACTGCTGCTGCTATCTCAACCAATCTCTGACTCTACTCATCATAGGAAGTTCTACAGAGCCAGTCCTTTTTCATACTAGATGTAGGCCCACCACCTGCAGGTCTTCATCATCACTGGCCATACTATGGAAATCTCAGGACTTATTACGTGCGTCACAAAACCTTAAAAGAGTCTCTTGACTAGCAAGAACCCTAAAGAGCATCTGAGGCCTTTTTCATCCTGTCTAGAACTCCAAGACTTATTACATGTGACACCACCACAAAACCTCGAAAGAGAATCCCAGGACTGATTACGAGCACAAGGCTCAACCTATCGGATCTCCTAGGGCACAAATTACATGTGGTCACCACAAAACCTCGAAAGAGCATCCTAGGACTGATTACGAGCACAAGGCTCAACCTATTGGATCTCCCAGGGCACAAATTACATGTGGTCATGGCAAAACCTTGAAAGAGCATCCCAGGACTAATTACGAGCACATGGCTCAACCTATCGGATCTCCCAGGGCACAAATTACATGCCATAGGACAAAACCTTGAAAGAGCATCTACCAGATATCCCATGGCACAAATTACATGCCATAGGAAAAACCTCGAAAGACTATCTGCAGATATCCCATGGCACAAATTATATGTCCTCCCAAGCAAAACCTCGAAAGAGCATTTGCCAGATGTCCTAGGGTACGAATTACATGCCATAGGCAAAACCTCGAAAGACCATCTGCAAATCTCCCAGGGCACAAATTACATGCTTCTCTACACAACCTGTTCCATGGCCATGGAGTGTCCACCTGATACTCACCATACATCATCCTGATGTACACATGATCATCCTGATCATCATCACTGCAACATCCTACTGCATGTCATCTGGAGCAACATCCTGAAGCTCGTCATCCATGATCATCCTGATCATACACTGCATCCACCTGATGCACACCAAGTATCTACCGGATACATATCATCATACATGATCCACATGATCATACAGTGTATCCACCTGATACAAATACAAATACATGATACATATTATCATACATGATCTACCTGATCATACAATGTATCCACCTGATACATATACAGATATATGGTTCAAGCATCCAACATGATGCATATACAAAATACATACACATGATCCAACCGATCATATCCAACATCCAACATGATGCGTACATACATATAAATGATCTAACTGATCATATCCAACATCCAACATGATGCGTACATACATATAAATGATCCAACTGATCATATCCAGCATCCAACATGATGCATACATACATATAAAAATGATCCAACTGATCATACAAAACAAAAACCAGAACATCATCCTGATGCTCATCATCCAGCGCTTACATCCACAGCCATGTGAAGAATCCTCCTTCCAACATGCTTGGAATGGCTTCAGCAAATGTGTCCATCACTTCTTCCTCGAAGTGTCCTCGATCTGAAGAACACCAAGCCTCTCTCTGAAGTACTCGAACCTCACCCTGGCTAGTGGCTTCGTCAACACATCTGCAATCTTCTCATCCGTTGCAACATACAGGAGCTTCACAGCTCCTCTCTACACCATATCCCTGATATAGTGATATTTGATCTCTATGTGTTTCGACCTGTCATCAAACACTGGATTCTCAGACAGCTTCACTCAACTCTGGTTATCACAGAAGATACCAGTAGCATCCAACGGGAGATCAAATAACTCAGACAGTAGGTTCCGTGGCCATACTGCCTCACAACTAACTGAACAGGCTACAACATACTCTGCCTTAGTTGTACTCAGTGCTACACAGGACTGCTTCCTACTAAACCAAGATATCACACCTGATCCCATACTGAAGCAGAACCCATATGTGCTCTTCCTATCTGCAGCACTGCTAGCCCAATCTGAATCAACATAACCCTATAGGTTAAACTTTTGATTCGCTTCATACTTGAGCCCATAATCCACTGTACCCTTTAGGTACCTCAGAACATGCTTTATAGCAACCAGGTGAACACTCCTCGGATTTGTCAGGAACTGGCTCAATGTGTTAACAGCAAAGCAAATGTTCGATCTCGTGTTCGTCAGGTAGATCAAGGACCCAATCATCTGGCAATACATAGAGACATCAATCGGTTCAGATGAAGCATCGCATAGAAGCTTCAGATTTGATGCCATAGGTGTGGCCATGGCCTTGCAATCCATCATCCCGAATCTCTTCAAGATATCTACTGTGTACTTCCCTTAACCAAGGAAAATCCCACCTGCACTCTGCCACACCTCCATACCTAGGAAATAATGCATCATTCCCAAATCTTTCATATCGAACTCAGCAACAAGCTTCCTCTTCGTATCTGCAATCAATCTGTCATCTCCTGTTACAAATAAGTCATCCACATACAGGAGTAGAACCACAGGATTCCCTTCCTCAACCTTGTAATAAAGGTTGGAATCTGCTTTACTCTTGGTAAAGCCCAAACTAGATAAGAAACTGTCCATCCTACCATACCAGGTTCTGGGAGCTTGTTTCAAGCCATACAAGGCTTTCTTCAATCTGCACACATATGACTCCCTGTCATGTATTTCAAAACCGAGTGGCTACTCTACATATACTTCCTCTTCAACTACACCATTCAAGAAAGCAGTCTTGACATCCATCTGGTGTATTTTCCATTTCATCGCTGCAGCCAGGGCAAGTACTGTTCTGATGGAAGTATACCTGGCTACAGGTGCAAAATTTTCTTCATAATCTATTCCCTCTATCTGAGAGAAGCCATGAGCTATGAATCTTGCTTTGTATTTCTCTACACTACCATCTGCAGGATGCTTGATTTTGTAGATCCATTTAGAAGTCACAACAGACTTCTCTTTAGGTCTTGGTACAACATCCCAAACATCATTCTTCATTATTGATTGGTATTCCTCAACCATGGCATCCTTCCATTCTTTCTTTTCCGCTACTTCTTCATAACTGGAAGGCTCTTTGTTCATAATGTCATAGAGTAAAGCAACATAGTTGGTATGTGATCTGGTTCTCTTCTTTGCTCTATGTTCTTCTTCTGGAATGCCAAATCTTTCTGCATCTTGAATGAGCTCTCTAGCCCATGCAGGTTTCCTCTTGTGAGAGTTATCCTCACGAGGTGGATCTACAGGTTCTTGCGGATCTTCAAACTCACGAACAACTTCTGGAACTGCTTTAGTCATGGTAGTGTCTTGAAATCTAGTTTCCTTAGGTTCTTCATAAACTTCGATAGGTGCCTTCCTTGATTTGATCAATGCTGAGTTTTCATCAAATGTTACATCCCTGCTAACATCAATCTTCTTGAACCCTGGAAAGTATATTCTGTAAGCCTTCGAGCTTTCACTGTAACCCACAAAGATACCCTTCTTTCCTGAAGGATCTAGTTTAGTCCTCTTTTCCTTTGGAACATGAGTGTATATTGGACAACCAAATATTCTAAGATGACTGACTTCAGGTTTCTTACCATAAAAGACCTCTTCTGATGTCTTGTTGTCCAATATCTTGTGGGGTGTTATGTTCTGCACATATACAGCTGTTCTAGCTGCTTCTTCCCATAGATGCATAGGTAGATCCTGGTCATGCAGCATTTCCCTTGCTGCTTCCATGATAGTTCTGTTCTTCCTTTCTGCAACTCCATTCTGTTGAGGATTATAAGGAGCAGTCAACTCCCTCTTAATCCCTGAATCAGTACAAAGCTTCTTGAAGTCACCTGAGGTGAATTCTCCACCATTGTCGGATCTGAATGTTTTGATCTTCTTGTCAGTTTGATTCTCCATCAAGGTTTTGAATTCCTTGAATTTATCAAACACCTTATCTTTGTTCTTCAAAAAGTATACCCAAGTCTTCCTGGAGAAGTCATCAATAAATGAGACATAGTAAACATACCCACTCAGAGAACTGGATGACATAGGATGACATACATCTGAGTGGATGATTTCCAGGATGTCTTTTTCCTTGCTTTCACTGCTTGGGAAAGCCTTCTTAATGTTCTTACCTTTCTCACATCCTTTGCAAACACCTTCATGTTTGGTCTTGATTTCAGGAAGACCCTCTACAGCCTTGCTTGCAATTGGAAGTGCTCTATAGTGCATATGAGCAAGTCTTCTATGCCAAAGTTCACTTGGCTCCATGGATTCATGTACCATGGCATGTTCAGGTTGTCCCTTCAATTTATACAAACCTCCCTCTGGCTCTCCAATCACTAATGCATCATCTATGTTCTTTCCCTTTGGCCACATTAGGACTTGGCCATCCACAAATGCAACCCTCATGCCTTTTGCATCCAATGCAGAGATGGAGAGTAAGTTATTCTTGAGCCTAGGTACATAAAGGACTTCTTTCATCTTCAAAGATTTTCCAGAATCTAGGTTGTAGGAGGCTTCACCACTTCCTTTGATTAGGTATTGATAATCATCCCCAAGTTTCACCTTATGGAGTGATTCATGTTCAGATAGGTTCACAAAAGATTCCTTAAACCTAGTCATGTGTTTGGAAGCTCCACTATCAATCAACCAATCATTACAACCATGGGAGATAGTACCTGTGAGAGCAGAAATTAGAACATATTCTTCTTCACTTGATGAGTCATCATCACTATCACTTTCTGCCCTAGCCTTCTTCTTTGGGGGTTCATCATCTTTAGCAACATGAGCATGATATCTTCTTTTGTTATTCTTCTTCTTCTTATTGAAGTTGTTATTGTTGTCTTTCTTCTTCTTGGGACAATCTGAAGCAAAGTGTCCCTTCTCATTGCAATTGAAGCATCTGAGATCTTTCTTATATTTATGATAATGGTGGTGTGAGGATCTTCTGTTATGAGATGATTCCTTCTTGGACTTGCCTTTCTTGGCATGTGCTGTGAGAGCTTGATCTTCATTTCCCATCTTTTCTTCTCAGGCCACAAGCCTAGCTTCTTCTTGGGAGCATTCTTCCCGCAATCTGTTGAAGGAGATCAACTTCTTCCTTGCACAAATTCCTTGAATAAAGGAATCCCATGACTTGGGTAGGCCATTTAGAGTGGTCATCACCACTTCACCATTCTCCACTATTTCATCCACTGCTTCTAGTTGTTCCTTGATCTGGGAGACCCTTCAAAAATAAGATTGAATGCTTTCTCCATTCTAAAACTTTACTCCTTTCAATTGGTTCCGCAGGGTCATCTTCTGATTTATGTTCGTCCCTTCAAATAGCTTGGTCAAAGAGTCAAACATCTCCTTGGGTGTCTTTAGAGAAGACACATGGGGTATGAGATGGTCTTTAATGGAATCAACAATGATTCTCTTTGCCTTGACCAAGTTCTTTTTATGCAATACCTTGGCCTCTTCATCCTCTGGGATAGGGATGTCTTCTTTTACATATGAGTCCAACTCATTCTCTTCCAGGATTAACCCAATCCTATACTTCCAAGCTCAGATGTTATCAAATCCTTCAAGCTTATCCTCAAGCTTGGTGTGGTGAGACATCTTAAAGAGTACTTCAAATGGAAATAGAAAAGATTTAGGTCTTACCACTTGAAATGCTAAAAATTGGATCTGGTCCCGGATTAGGGTTTGTCGAAAAAACCCTAAAAATTCAAAATGTGAATTTCAATTTTCTGAAAGGATAGAAAGATGTGCCTTGATGAGCTAATCAGCCTGGTGTATTCATAATTTGAGATCAGCAAAGATTTGCCCTTCATATTTTCCTTTTTGTCCTCCTGGGTTCACTAATGAGAGCCCTGAATTAGGGTTTGAGTTTCCCGGAGATCTACTCAACCAAAAATCTCAATCCAAAGCTCTAAACTTTGATTTTTGCAAGGAGCTTCTAGCTATGTCTTCAAATTTTAGAAATTCCTATTTTTGTGGAAACCCTAATTTTTAGGGCCAAATCTGAAAATACTTAGAATTGAATTCTTATTGGACAGATGGATGCACCTTGATGAGTAGAGTCAATCTACAATACTGCTTTTCCAAAATCTATGGAGAGAAACCCAATAAACAAGAAACTCAAGTTTTTGTCACTACAAAATGTCTTCTTCTCAGGTTAGCTCTGATACCATGTTAAATTTTGAGCATTAATTCACAATACTCTAGGATATTTACTAAGAGAATAACATATACAGTATATAAATTCATGATAATCACAATAAGCATGACAAGCATCACAAGAATCAAAAGCATGAGAGACAAGAGACACACAGTTTCCGAGGGGAAAACCCTAAGGTGAAAAAACCCACAAATTTCTCAGAGATAGAGAGAGCAATGGCTCAACCAAAGTACAACCAAAATACACTGAGATAGTCTCCTAGTAGCAGATGATCCTCCTCCTCACTAGTGCACCACTTTCTGAGTGAGAGAGATGTACTTTTCCGAATGATCTAAATAGAGATCACCTGATCTCTATTTATACTAACTTGTTTGTCCAGTGACCTTATGGGGCTGACTTGTCTAGCTAGGTACATCCACATTATAATATATATTTAAGGGCCGACCCCACACATGGTGGTCTAATAACTAATCGGAAAGTACACACACTTGCGACACTTGTCAATTCACATGACGACACTTCCTTATAGAGGAATGACACATCTCTTATAAGGGTACAATAAATATATATAAAATACACAGATGAAATACATTCCAAAGTTACATATACATCAACATCAACAATGCCAAAATATTTTTATCATGGCATTAAAATATCATGCGATCTTAGTGACAAGCCCCTATTAAAGCGAGTCTAAAAAAATTCCCTTTTCTATAGATGAAAGATATGGCTTGCCATAAATGGAGTAGTGATCCAAGGAAGGTTGCAGTAAAGGAATGGGGATTAATGGCTAAGACAATTCAACAAAAAGGAATTGCACATCAATGTTCAAACAAGTTAGAAGCTTAAGAGGGAAATTGTCTAAGCTCGATCACGCACTCTAAAATTGGACAGGTTAATCCTCATGCAAGGAATTTAAGCAAAAAATGGGCTTTAATAATGGCATAAGAAGACTTACAAAACTAGATACAATCCAGGAAACATAAAACCCTATTTTTTCAACGGAGCTTCCAAAGGAAGTCCACGGGTGGTAGGAGCCAGAGGGGTGATTCTCGACCTTGAGGAATATCAAGAAACAAAGTATCCTTGGTTCTTAAGTACTGCAATGAATAATCCGGTGGAAGCTTTAGCATTGTGGAAATGGATAGAAATTATTGAGGATAAAGGACACAAAACCATCATCATTGTTGGATATTCTAAATTGATAATAGAAATTTTGGCCTGTAATTCCCTCCCAAAAGAACATCACCTCCGCATATTTCTTGAAGGAATTAACAAAATATTATTTGTTTTCGAAACCATGCAAGTTTCCCACTGAGGAAATCAGTGCTAGTGGAAATCAATTTCAAGAATCAATTTATTTATAATCTCAATTATCAAGTTTTGGTAGAGGGTAAATTTTGCACAACCCCAAAACAAACCATAGGAGTAAATGTGATAAGACTGAATATTACGTAGGATATGAAACAATTGGCCTCAGGACAAAATATCATCTTCCTAAACCCATGCACTCGTTTACCTTGTAATCCATTGAGATTATTTATTTCACCACTTATACAGTCACATTTGTTAATTAAGATTGGTACTGGCATGTTTTGATTATGAAATTAATCGAAAGAATCCAAGTTCCAATGCACTATTATATTGCATATCAATACCCTATAATGGCATGCTGGACTAATCTTTGTCATATTGCAAACATAGATTATTCCTGCTATTTATATTTATTTATAGCTTAAGTTGTTGTATATATATTAATTGCGTAGAAATTTAACCATCATTACTCAACAAATATGTAGTACTTGATGTAGAAGGTGAGAGATCATGAAACAAGTGGCATAGATGCCTGTTGAAATACTAGTGCACCTGTTGCATTAAGTGTCGATTGAATTTAGTAAACAAAGGAGGTGATCGTAAAGTGGAAGCATTAAAGTTATTAAAGAGGTTCGATGCATTCACTTTTGAAAAACCATTCTTTGCCAATCACCTTCCAACTATCATCTCATATCTCTGATCCACTGATAGATTACACCAAGAAGCAACCCTTATTGGGTAGCTATATCATTGCTCAATCTCAGACTGCATTACCGCCCTTTTCTGCTCCTGTAGGATCATTTAATGGTTCTATCATTGCATCCTTTATGTGAACCTGTAGATCCATTTCATTATAAGGCCCTTAAATATTTAAAACTATAATATCTATTGTCATCTCTCATGGGAAAAGTACAGAGCCCAATTCTAGGTTGACCTGGATGGTTGGGTGGTGTATGGTTTATTAGAGGAACAAATATAAATCTTGATAATTATGTTCAACCATTGGTGATAGTTGTAGATCTAACTTAATCTAAGGAAGTGCATTTAATGGAGACTTTCTTTAGGTTGGGCCCGAGAGAGGGTGGTAATGTCATTTCATGACCTTGAACCGCTAATCATCCTCACCACTATGAGATGATACTATATGAAACATATGTACATTGTTACTCGCTCCTCTCATCATATTGGCAAGAGTTCCTAAGATAAGAAGGTTAGCTTAATGTCCATTTTGTGCATTTCAGTGGTATGAGTAGATGAAATCACCCTAAGGGCCTAAACTATTTATATACGTACATGATATTACGTACATGATAGCAAGAGGGTTCGAGCTATGAATCTAATTGAGATCTCGAGGACTGGCTAAGCTTTGTGTATGCATAATTGGTTGAGGATAAGGTTATATTTAGAAAGAAAGGCTGGTCGGGATATCCAAAAGGGGTGGTGATCTCATTAAAAAGGTGAATATATTCGTTTGGTTCAAAATGACTAAATCCCCCTCGAAAACATGCAATTTATTTAGATTACTTAAAGTGTGTGTGGTTATGGAAACCTGAAACACAATAGATTTTCAGTGGGTAGATAGGCTCACACCTTCTACTCATGCCTATATAATCTATTGTTTTTCATATTTAAGTTAAGATATGTTGCTACTTAGAGTTCCAGAGTTGAACAATTATATTGTATTTTTTGTAGGAATTTGCGTAAAAGATTTAACTCTTCATTTTTTAGGCTCAGGTTTAGGTGCGTATTGAGATTCAATCAAACCTTGCTCCATGAAAACCAAGAAAAATAAATGAAGCAATTACTAAATGAGTATTGTGGAGATATTTAATATATTTTATGTTGAAAAATGTTATGGTATTACTATGATAGTTGTTCTCTTAGGGATTCACTAAGTAGTTGTACTTCAGATAAGCCCTAGAAAGGTAACTGAGGCACCTAGTGGTGTCACTAAATTTTGTACATATGATAATTGAGGTCATCTACTTGTAGGCCACTTAAATTCCAGTTAGCTGTTGAATGTGGATGGCTAAAGCATTTAGTGTTTTGTTTGGTTGAATATATTCATAAAACAAGAATATCAAAGAGTGATATTTTCATATACTCAAATGGAACTCACATTAATAGGGTACCATATGGAGCACAAGACCACCTCTGTGTAAGATGGATCAAGATGTGCATGTTTACAATTGTCTCAAGGAACCATAATGATAGGGTACAATGTTTTTATGCTATAAGTTTAAGAGAGGTTATGATAAGTTTAAGGCAATATGATATAACTCCTAATACTCTAAATGTTCAAATTGTCTATCTGTTGAGAGGTTTTATGTAGGATAAAATGGGATTTATCTATGGAGGAATGGGTCTCAAGTGTGGCCCTCGGCATTCACATAGATATCCATCCTAGGTACATGACCCTGTGACCTCCTCCTTGTGTCTCACAACACTCAACCACTCAATATATCCCATAGGGATGCATTAAATCTATCTCATAATTCACTTCTCTAATTAGCAGTGACCCTCACAATTATTTTGGTAATACATCGAAAAATATATTTGATTATGGGTAGTTTTCATGCTTCTATGCTTGATTTATCCATGGATTCATTGACATTAACAAGGTATCCCATTACATCCTTTTGTTTTCTAGGTAATTATCTCGGGGAAAACTCTTTGGAAATTTCCCTCATTTTGAGAATCATGCCTAGGGTAAATCCTATATTCTTCGAGGCATAAGTCCATGTCAAAAACAAAAAAGATAAAATTCATTACAAAAATATATTCATTATGATCTCAACAAGTTACTTATGAGAATACAACCTGGGTGTGGAGGTTACCACTCCATCCCACAACCACTCGAGATAAACCCAGTTGACAACCCATTACATCCCTTGCACACACCATTCTTGGTTTGAATTACTAAGATTTGTATGAATACCATGAGGGTATTTCTACTTTGATGCTTCTATTAATCTCCTCTTGATCCATACATTCAATATTATTCTCATAACAATCCATCTTGACCTCATGGAGTTCCAACAAATCTTGTCCTATTATCTCGCCATAATATATGAAGCACAATTCATGTAAACATAATCCCCTACTGCATCCTCCCAAGTACACCATGAAACCATCAATTGTTTGGATAATCCATGTCTTAGCACCATTATCCATACATACCTCCTTGTAACATCCCATTCCCTCAATCCGACTAGTAGAGAGAACATTAACTACACTACGTGATTCCAAATTTTGCTACATAGACATATTAAAAATTTCATAACATATAAAATATGTGTGTAGAAATATAAATAAACATACACAATGTAATTAAAATATATACACACACATCTAGCATTCATTTATCAACATAATTATCACAAGCATCAAATAAAAACATTGCACATTGAAATATAAAATATTAATTATCTTTATCCTATGTAGGTCCAAGAAACTGGATGTGTAAGAGCGATTGTCCACCCAACCATAGGAATTCTATCCATCATCTGAGAGGCCACCCCCAAGTCGGGCTATGAGGCTACCAAGGAAAAAGAAACACTTACAGGATTATCTCTCTCATCCCACAACAAATTTTGTGCTCCATGCTTAGCCAAATGGTCATACATATCTCTACAGGGATCTCACTCAGCCCTCATATCCTTGGATCCCACAATACATTTCACACACAACATCCTTCTAGGCTCATGAATCCCCTTCACTGATCCATGGTTCTCTCTGACGATCCATCTTTCCATGTGCTTCCAGTATGTGCATATAAGGAGACCAACCTACTATATGTTGTTGGAGTATTACTTGTATCCTTAATCCATGGCTTCTCAAGCATCTATGAGCATCAAAACTCAGGGGATACGAGTTCCTAGCTTGCCCAATCTCTACGCTCACCTACAACCATCTATTTTCCCTTCCAAATATGTAGCTCTGTCTCTAAATTCAAATTTATGGGTTAAACACATTCTAGTAAGGTCATGAATAACAATGGGGAGCTTTGCATAGTGTAGATTTGCATGAAAGAATAAGAGAATCAGGCTTGACTCCAAGGGATATGAGAAAATGGTGAAAATACAACTGACATAGCTTCTACCTATAGAAGAAAGGAATTTTGGAAACTACAGAATAACTTCTGACAGTTAACAAAACTGATATAAAAGTGTAGTCAACCCCATGATTCAATAACTACATGAGGGGACTTTTCCCACCAACCTCATACATGCATTTAATGGTTGGAAAATAGTCAAATGAAGGTAATTGGATTACTTAAATACACATGTCAGAATTTGGATGTGTTCTAAGGTTGACAATTGGAATCAAAGGAGTTAGTCTCCCATAGGCCCCTTTTCCTCTTCCCCTCTGCTGGAATCATATCCCCTATGGTGAAATTTACATATGCATATTGGACCATTTATTATTTATGTACATAATATTTACATATATTTCGAGTTAGCATGACAAGCCAACCATACATTCCAAATAACAATAGTTACATCATACATGCCTAGCCATTCACTAGTGAGGCCTTGGCCTTGAGCTTTGCACTAGGAATTCATACTAGCATATTTACATCATTTTGGTTAAATAAATTCCAAATCAAAACTCGGGGTATTCCACTGCCAAGGGTCCTAGAGCTTCTTATTACATAGCTTACATTTGGTCACCACTGCAAGAGATATGAAATTGTGGGTTCTTCTAGTGTTGATCAAGAAGGTGAACAATTAATTGGAAGTAATACCTCTAGCTTGGACGAGGGATGCTTGATACTCTACTTATCTACTATCCATTTCTACACAAATCTCTCTTATTACTACATCCCCTATGATTCCTCTAGGTTTTAGGTGGTTCACAACTCCTTTGTTTTGGTTCTTCCTTTTCAGTAATTTGTAGGATTTTTTCCCATATTCTCCACATTCAAAACATTTGATTCTCAAGTACACAAGTCCTTCATTTCCAACATATTTTTCCTCTTTCTTGGGCTCACATGGAAGGACAAGATTGAAGCTCCACTGATCATAATTGTGCCTCCAAGTATTATATTTATTGAACCTTTAATTCAACTTTCCACTCAACTCCTTCTTCCATTAATCTTTAGCTCCACATAACCTATTCCTTTGCATTACCTCGCTTAAGTTTTTAAGGATGAATGTTTTCAATTTATCTCTAACATGGTCCCCAAGTCCTCTAATGAAACACCCAACTCGAGACTCTTCATTGAGTCCAATGTATGGTATTTTTTAAGGATATAATAGTACACTTTAGTATAGTATTCTACGAAACTATTTTGGATTGAAAAAAACATATGTATAGATAGGTACATGAATAATAAATATGAAACATACCATTTACTACTAAAACTTGTAAATTTTGGCGACTATTATGATAAAAAAACATATTTTATGTAAATATAGGCAATATTAGAGACTAAAAATGATGAAATAGCGAATTTGTTGTTTGAAAAAAAAAACCCAAAAAATACCCAATTGGGGGAATTTCACCCCTAAAAATTTCCCTGGTCAAAGGGCATACCTATTATCTATATAAACATGTATTCATATTCTTCCTCTATCATACTTCCTTGCTCGAGTTAGTAATATCCATCTTTTGTGTAACAATAATACATATCACCTAGGTACTTCTCCTTGAATGTGTCTTGAAGTTATCCCATCTTAAGGTTCTCTTCATACACTTTTTTCTTTCTCTTGAGGTGGTCCCACTAGGGGTTTGCATATTCGTTCAACTTGTAGATTTCAAACTTTGTCTTTTCCAAGGGGTTTAAATCATATAAAATCACGTGCCTTCTAGTGTTCACCAACTAGGAATCAACCTAATTTCCTCCTTTGATGGTATCATCGAACGTGGGAGCATTCTACTTTATCATTTCATAAACAAATTTGTGACACCATCTATTACCCTTCATCAAATAATCGTTCACACCAACATAAATATTTATTGTATATTTATTTTCTACTAGCCATGATTTCGAATAAGGAGACACAAAGTTCTAAAATATATAGACAAAGAATATATTGTATACCAAACAAAGAGGTGAAGCATATCTTAAACTAAGTGGTGGATATATTTTGGATATGACTTAAATTAGAAATCTCTATGAATAGACCCACAAAACCAACAATGAAGCCTAGTATTAGAGGAAAAGCTTTCTACAAAACCAACAATTGACAACCAACAAAGACCAATGATAGTGTAGAGCCAAACAAACAACCACTGCTAAAACACAACTATAAAAATGATTGTAGGGAAGCAAGAGTGATGCAAACTATAAGAATAACCCAACTAAAGTGTTGTGTAAAAGTATGAAACAATAAACTATTAGATAGGTTCACAAAGTCCAAGAGGATGTGTCCCATACCAAAATTTGTTGACAAATATAATAAGACTGCAAAGAAATAAGAGAAACAGATTCAAAAGAACCAAAATATCATTACCACAAAATAGAGCCACCAAGAAAGCTATCCCTTGTGTCGAAGCTCCGTGATATGAACTAGCATTACCTCCACTGGATTCTAGAGTCCCACAAGCTTGGGAAAGAACTGATGTTACCTCCATTAAGATTGGCCTATCATGAGTGATAGTTATGAGGTTGTGAAGGTCCCATTTCATTGAATGTTGATACTTCAAGAATGCTAGTGCCATGCACCTGCCAATTTGCATTATGAAGTGAGGAGTGGGTCGTGACCTTAAGGAAGGGGTGCAAATACCTCCCTCCCCCATTTTCCTTGATTTGACCTTTCTATAGATGACACCCTATGTTTCCTTGTGTATCTACAACTTTGTTTAGTTCTTGCAAAACATGAAACCTTTTCCCCTCTTTTATATGCTCCAATTTTGATTGAATTCACAACATTAATATTCGTAAGTGGATTTCCTTTGGGAGAATTTGTTTGTGAAGAATACAGATGGTAATAAGAGAATATCCAATTATCACCAAGAGTTCAATTCCTCCGAGGTTGATTATGTGTAAACCTTTCCATAATGAAAGCATTTATGCTTGATTATTCATTATCATGCTAAGGCCCTAGGCAAAGTAATGTTTCTGATTTCCTTTGGGATCATAGAGCACCCCTTGCCTTCCACCCTTGAGTTATCTCCTCATGTTAACAAGGAAGCTAGATTATATATTATAATTTTGTAATGCTAATTCTCCCTTCCTAATGAATATCTAATTTCATGGAAACAATTAACCTATATCTTTACTTCATTTTTTGCATCATGAGGTATTTTTTTTCTTTCATGCTATTTCTTCCAAGATTTTCATGTAAATTGGTATAAATAATATTGTAAATTCGTATTATCATCTTAAATTGGAAGAGTTTTTTATTTTCATATTCACAATAATATTCTTATTTTTAACAGTTTGGTAAGTTGGATGAAAATATTTATAGTCATCTTACATACCCCAAAAATCCATTGAGTACAAAACAATCCTACTTTGTATATTTATGTTTATTTAAAATATCGCATTGAATAAAAAACCATTCAGTATATAATTGTAAAATAAATTCTTAATGTCTTCTTTGTCTTCTTGAATTTTTTTTCATAATACTTATATTGACTAAAGTAAACAATTTTAAAAGCAACCCAAAACTTTCACCAATAAAAAAAATCCACTAAGGAGCATGAAACCCACATTTTCCCATAATATGGTTACACTAGTGTTCTTGCAAAGTATGTCTCTCCCAGTGATTCCAATTAATTATCTCTTGAAAGACAATGTTTATTATTATATAATCTTGATTAACTCTCACATGCCATCTAATCATGTTTACTCATTTCTCATTCCTTTTTTCATGGTTTAGGGTCATTGTTGACAATTCCTATCATTACAATTCCTTAGGATTTTCTTTTAATTAAGAAATGATTGAATATGCACTTTTAGTTAACCACCACTTGGTTGGAACTTGATTTCAAATGTGCACATTTGGCAGTTTAGAAAGCTCAACAACTTTCCCATCATTTTCTCATGTGTTCAACACAACCTAGGGAGATTAGGGTCTTTTTCGTTTAAGGCAGGACTCATGGAATTTTTTTTATATAAAAAATACCTTAATGGAGACCAGGCCAATTTTTCAATTAATGGAAATTTTACCCACTTCCCAAAGATTTGAATATAATATTTAGGAGATGAAAATTGTGCAAAATCCAAGGTTTCCAAGAGTCTTCAAATTTGAAATCAATCATGTAAGGAAATCAACAAATCTTTTTAGTGTGTGCTATTTAAATGAGTGTGTCTTTTCCCTTTTGAATTTTCTTTTCATCTTAGAGAAGTTAGGGTTTCTTTCAAATGCTCGTCGAATTGATTTCACTTCATATAACTTGGAACTTTATTTGGCTAAATTGTTACTCTGAGTAGATTTTGAATGTAGAGACCCCATATTTTATTCCCATAATTTGCTAATTTTAGTGGTTAGAGAACTCGGTTTAGTAGGTTTAAAAAAAATTTGAAATCCTAACAATCAATGGCCGATAAGGTTAAAGTGATTTCTTGATAGAATTTGCACAATGCCAAGGGAGAAGAAAATTTTGAAGCCATAATTCAAGTACAAAGATGTTTCTTGGTATGAAGTGGGCTTGATTTTACAGGTCTATTCATCAAGGTCCATTATGAATACTTTCTAGAAGATGATGATGACACATTGCCATTGGAAAAATAGTTTAAAATTGTAGAGGACATAAGGCTGCGATTTTGATTCACATCCAAATAGCTTCATGATCAACATTGCGGGAGGGTGAAAGAGGGAACGCACACATATGTGTCTCTTGATCAAGCAACATTTGGCCATTTTGTGAGTCTTATTACCATGGATAGAAGACTGTATCACTCACTAAAATCATGAGACATACCAAGTACATGGGTGAAAGGGATTTTCTCTCCTATCCCACCTTATTATGCAAATTGTTACGAGGTTCCTGTACCAAATAAAATAATATATAAACATATCAATAAACAAATCATTAAAAAATAAAATAAAAGTAATTAGAAAAATATTAATTAAAATTGATATGTAATTAATCGAATAGATAAAGATGTACATTTCCATTGAAAAGGCACATAAGACCATATTTAAATGGTCCATCAAATTTCAATGTAATTGTCTCTCATCAGTATATATTCAATATTATTTATTCTTTCCAAATGGAGTTATTTTTTGTTGGTTGACTATTCACTTGAATAGTCTTATTGTTATTCGGACACTATCACAACATGAGAATATCCGAATACAGATATTACATTGGAATTAGAGCCCCTTCTTGGGATTGATTCTGGCCTTTGGCCACAAACCATTCTAAGAGCTTGTCTGATTAAGTATCTTTGATCCACATTGGCTTTTAACCATCAATTTTTTGGGTTTCCCAAAAATCTAGGACCTTGTCCAAAAGTAGGCTTTTGGACCAAAGAATATTCCCTTGCAACTTTGAAGCAAATCAAGTTAATAAAAAATATATATTATTCTGCTACAAAATTCAAAGACAATAGTAAATCAAGAATACAATAAGGGAAATAAAAAAATATAAAAGAAGTAATTATTTGTGTTGCAAATAAGAAGAGAACAAGAAGTAAGAAAAAAAATATTACAAATGAGAAGTGGAAAAGAACAATTATCCGCAAGAGAAACAAAAAATAAAGAGTTAAAACAAATTTAAAGAATAGCATTCATGAAACCACACATGGTTTTATGAAACCAAACATGGTTTTATGAAACTACACATGGTTTTAATTAGTATATTAAAATTATAAATGGCTTTTATAAGCTATATATATAGAAAGATGAGACCTTCGTCACTAATGCTTTGAGGACACAACATTATGAAGAGGAATTCCATGTAACAAATAAAATAATATATAAACATATCAATAAACAAATAATTAAATAATAAAATAAAATTAATTAAACAAATATTAATCAAAATTGATATGTAATTAATCGAATATATAAAGAGGCACCTTTCCATTGAAAAGGCACATAGGACCATACTTAAATGGTCCATCAAATTGTAATGTAATCATATCTCATCAATATATATTCAATATTATTTATTCTTTCCAAATAGAGTTATTTTCTATTGGTTGACTATTCACTTGAATAGTCTTATTGTGATTTGGATATGATCACAACATGGGAATATATGGATACAGATATTATAGTTCCTTTGGAAAAGGGATTGCAGGATTATACACCATTCGATAAATGTGGTTTCCAGTTTTCCTTGCACTACTCATGTTCAACTAAGGAACATGTATGTCGGGCTTTAGAAAATGTCTCTTCTTTACTTCGCCTAGGAGGCACATTTATTGGTACTATTTCAGACGCAAATGTAATTGTCAAAAACAATGCGATGCCGAGGGGATACCCTTTGGGTATATTGTTCTTTGGATATATTTTGATAAAGAGAATACCAAAAGAAGCTCAGGCATTACAAACCTTTTGGATTTGATGTGAATTTCACCTAGAGGATGTAGTGGATTGCCAAGAATAACTTGTTCCATTATACATTTTCAAGGAATTAGCGAAAGAGTGTCGAAGAAAAAGTTCTTAAGAAAAAAATATAAAGTAGGCCACTAAGAAAAATAAGATAGGAGTAGGTTGTGTATCTTCCTTTCCAACCATAACAATAGGGTTCATTCTTAGGCTCCACCAAGTTTTTTTATTAAATTGTAAAGCATCTCAGTTAATTCGCAATTTTCTATATGTTAGTATTTTTTGTTAATATAAACAAATATTTTATCCAGGGATAATTTTAAGGACCCATACTTATTTAAAAGTGTATAAACCTTGGTGAATCTTACCAATTCTTAAAATGTCGACTTTAAAATATTTGGTGATATGTTTCTAAAATTATTTCAATTTCTAAGGATTTTATATAGTTTATATAATAATTTGGCGATTTTTAGAGTGAAAAAAGTTTACCCCATCAAAATTGGGCAAAATGGGGCTTCAAAAAATGTAATTTGGCGAATATTTTTTTGGAAAAAAAACATGGAAAAATAGCCCATGGGATAAATTTTGCCCCTAATTATCCTTGATTTGATCTGATATTTTGATTGATTTTTTATGGAAAATAATTATTGTATTTGAACTCATAATTCCTATGTCCTATCTTTTAATAAAATACAAATTATAATTTAACAAAACTCTCAAATTCAATACTACAATATTAACTCTCCACATATTTGAATCATTCAATCATATATATCAATGCTACAATATTAACTCTACAAATACTTGAATCATTCAAACTTGTCTATCAATACTGCAATATAATCTATACAAATATTTGAATCATTCAAACTTTCCCCACCTAATGTACTAGTCCTTCTCAATTTTATTGTTTAGGCAAGGCTTCTATTTTATTGAGTTGGTAGAGAGTCAGAAAGCAAAGGACATACCTATATGGAGGGGAAGGCAATAGAACGAACATACATACCTATAATATATGCATGATTCAAGATTGAATATGTGGACTACTGGTATGTGATGTTGTTTGACTACAACTACTTGTTCACTTGTTGTTTGAGTAGAATTAATCTACGTATTCACGTATCACAATTACTAAACAATTTTTATTGGATTTTTTTTTATGTCGCCCTGATTTAACATTTGTAATTTATTGAAAAATTATATACAACAAAAGGAATACTATTGTAATCAACATGCAATCTATTCTTGCTTCAAAGTTGAATATGTGGAACGACTGAGGCTACAATCTATCCTTGCTTCAATATTTGCTTCATCCTTGCTTCAAGATTGAATTTGTGTACTATTGTTTAGGATCACTAGAATTTTTAGTGGATAGAATAGTTGATTTTTTTTAGCTAATGTATGAATTAGCTAACCACACAATCTAATATCATTACTTGTGTGCATGAAGATGTGTACAAAGCAATAAATCCATGCATAAATATGCACATATTGTGTATCCTTGAATAATAAACAATTGGATTTGTGTATCTTCATATATTGAACCCTTATTTTTTACATTTACATATAAAAAATATTTAGATTTGATATACACTAATAAAGATTTGTATTGGATATGTATTTATTATCTTTCCTTGATTTCCATATACACAAATCTCATGGATATGTGCATTTATTACTATTATATATGTATTTCATATTTTTTCAATGTGGTTCGTGGCATTGGATAATGGTGCTTGCTACATCCACAAAAAAACCCCTAGAAATCCACGAGAGAACACGGGGAAACCAAGCATTTTCTACAGGGTAAATCATTTACGGAGCCTAACTCGATGGGGACATAGAGTGAGGCCCTATTACAATATCAATATAGCCATCTGAAAAGAAAAACTCTCAACCACTTGAGATAGCCCACCAAGATATATATAAATTTCATATTATTATTGAAGTAGTTGTATTGAGATTAGATGGCATTAACATTTTTCTATAAATTTTAATTATTATTTTTGACAATTTTCCATCCTTCCATTGAGGATATATGTAATTATTGCTATGTATAATATTATATATTTGTTCATATTAAATAAAATTATAGATAAATACGCTATTTGTTAGACAAATGGCATGACAAATAGTGAGATAGATGACATTAAATAAAAATTCACAAATGGATAATCAATCAAGAGGACAATAAAACCAAAGAAATGAGTCAAATAAAAAATTTGGATTTCCCATAAGCATTTACTTTCATACCTCAAATACAACAATCTGATTATCCAACACATCAAGATTTCTTATGAGCATTTATTTGCATATCTTGCATACAAAAGTTCAATAAATGAATCATCATTTTAAGTACATACTTGGAAAGTTTTTGGTTTTTCTCTAGTTTTTTTTTAATTCAATAATTCATTTGCACCCAAGGAAAATTTGTCAAATTCATGTAGTGTACCAATCACAAATTTAGATAATCTAATTTTATTTTTAATTTTTAGAAATAAGTTTGATACAAAATTTTTCATAAACCTTAATTAACATTAGGAAAAAAAATGAAACAAAATTTGGGTGACTAATCAATCACTATACTCCTTGTGGAGCAGGGACTAATAAAGAAAAGCATTACAATATTATAAAAAATATTTTACACCATTGTAGTAGAACACACATATTAATCCATTCAAATTACTTGCACATGTAAGGGTTCAATTGTTGTAACATTAGGTAGGGTTGGGTGGCATTTCGAGACTATTATAGAGGAGGTTGAATAGCCAATAGGGTCTAGGTTCAAACTATATACAGAGGCAACAATCCACCCTTTTCTTTACTTGAAATTGTTTTTATTTTCTTACATGGTCTAAGGTTCATCTTTTATGTTCTTTAGAGGTTTCTATGGCTCGATAGTGGACAGGTCCTCATTACTTTCCCTTAGGGATATGGATTTGGGCTCACATAGGCCTAATAAGAAAGGTTTGAGTTTTGTAAGGTAGCTTTTAATTTATAGTATCTGAATGCATGTGGTGGCCAAGGGATATGGGTTATTATGAATGTGTGTAATAGGATAATAGCAATGTTATACACACTTGTTTTTGTAATCAAACTTAATGAGTCACCACTAGCCTGAATGGTATGATCTATGGTTATATGCATATGTATAATTTTTTATACTGTTGAATCAAATAGATGCAATGTCCCTTATTTATTTTGAAAATATAAATTAAATGTGAACCCCTTTTTTTGTTAATGGAAAGACATAAGAAATGAATGCATGTTGAATTGTTGTTTGGACAAGAGAAATAAAAATAAAATGCATATTTATATTCTGATAAGTTTGATTTAAAAAGGACAGTGTTCAATTTCTAAAGAGAATAATGCATGTTAAGCAATTGTTTCCATTTTTACATTGATTTTCATATCCTAATTCTCAACTTTTTTACAGTTTATTGGTGTCAACTCATAGTATCCAAAAATTTAATATGTTTATGGGTTAATTATTTAAATGCACAAATTTTGGGCCCAAGGTTAATTTTATCCAATATAAATCTTTTATTCAATTTATTTAATGTCAGGCAATATTCGAATGGGTTGTAATTTAATACAACACTCAATGAAAATGTACTAGGTTATAGCATCAAGGGATTGAACAGTTAAATAATTATAATTCTATGAAAAGAAACTGACAATTAGGAAGTCCCGTCTAGCTCAAACAGTTGTGGGATGGAGTGTTATCCTCCCCATCCAGATTTTATGACTATATTGTTGTAATGGATCCAAGTCCTTTTGTAAAATCAAACAACAATTAAGAAATTAATAATTCTACATTAAGACTTCAAGGGGATAAATCAATACTTGCAACTATTTACCCTATTCCTAAACCAACCAACTAATATGTATTAACTAGAATTCAAATATGATCAAGAAAATAAACAAAATTATCATGCGACCATCAATTGATTAATGCAATAGGAAGAAATTAGTATAATTCAATAAATTTCATCACTACTTTCAATCCTCACTCCTAATTAATTCATTTTCATAGGTTCACCGGTTAATAATTAAAAGAATCAAATTCCTTCGTCCTTTAATCTCCCTTGAGGCTCCTAAGTGCATAATTTTGAGGGTTTGATACCACTTGATGACAACCCAAGTGTGTTTTACTTGAATATAATTTCTTTCTTTCTTTCTTTCTTTGTTTCTTTAAGTCAAGACACATATCAATAACCTTGACTTTATTTAACATAGTAATAAACATGAAAATTACTAAAATATGGAAGGAATGACATGGTTGAATGATGCATTCAATAATTTCACATTTAATTCACCATAACCCATAAATACTTAGAGATAAATTAATTTAAACATCATATCAAGTACTTATAGTCCTTACCTTTCTAAAGTCCCAATATTGATATAGTCAATTCTCTAATACACCATGATTTGATTGATAACCAAGAGGGGGTAAATTACACCTAGGGATTAATTTTCCACCCAACTAATGCAACTAGCTTCACAAGTAGTGTCCCCTGAGAAAGGTTCAAGATCAACAATCTAGGGAAATTATGGTACACAAAACTATCTGTAAATAACTCACACAATTCCCAAAGGATTATCACAGACCATACTCCCAATTGATCAACCTTTATTTGGTGGATAGGTTCCTAGTCTATAACAACACTCAAAACACCTTAGTGTATGATGTTTAGGGGTATTTCTACCACCTTGGCCCCTATTAGCACATTCATTCTCTCTATAGCCACCCCTTTAGAAGGATCTTACTACAACCCTAGCCCTTGATGAACACATTCACTCTTAGTATTGGAACACCTCTACAAATATATTCCTATGACCCTAGTCTTTGATGAACATAATCACACTCAATAATGAAGTCCCAAGGGTCTGAAAAGAAAACAAGTTTCCAAGCAAAATATGAGCTTTAGCATCCCATGAATAGGTAGTACACTTACAACCCCTTATCCCACTTATTACAGGTTAAAGAAACCAATCATATTCTCTATCAAGTACACAATTTAGAATCACAAAATTTCTTTCACAATTGATAAAATTATGGAACTTTTCCTCATAGGTCAACTATTCCTCTATAAGGCATGCAATTATTTTGTAATACTTCCCATGTGTAACAACATTTCAAGATTTGATTGTTATCCTTCCCTCTTCCCCTTATTTTCTGATGCATAGAGAATCTTAAGAGTGAAATTACAAGTACAAGGAAAAAGGTAAAGGTAAGTTATAACTCATTCCCCTTGGCCCTTTTACCTGAATGAACTTGAATGTTCATTTTCTCAATTTTCCCCTTCCCTAAGGATTCCTAATTTCTAATACAAGGTGGTTATACTCATTGGTATATGATCCCTTTTGCTTTACTACGTTTCCCCATCTTTCCATCATTGTCTCAACCTATAATAGATTAGTCCTTCCAATAACACTAATGTGCATTCAACATCATCATCATAAATCAAGAGCATCATACCAAGGAGGTACATCAATATGCATGTTATTCAATAAGTGATATGGATATTCAACCAATCACTACCAAGAGGGGTTTATCATGCTAAATCATCATCAAAGAACACATATGATAGTGCTAAGTAAATAATTAACAAGGAATACCAATGCTCATCACAATCCAAGCAATAACATAGATATCTATGTCTATCATAACCTATTATCGACAAAATAAAGAAATTAGGGGATAATAACTCTAGAACACCATCTCCTATAAATCATGCTCAATAATAAACCTTAAAAGAATAACAAGTGAAACATTAAGGTGTTACACCAACTCCTTAAGTCCCCTTCCCAATTCCCCAAATTCTTGATTGTATTTGTTCTCCTAGTTTCTCTAGTTGCTACTTATTGGCGCTATTTGTTTCTCTTCTTAGTAATTCTCTAACAATTATTGAAATACAGTCATCTAATATCCTTTGGTTTTATCTCTCCATGATTATTATTTATTTATTTATTAGTAATTTTAGACTTGTTATGAACAAATTTCCAAAAAGAGTATGAATAGAGCAGAAATAGTACTCCACGACTTGATTGAATAAAATAGTTGAATAACAAGCCTCTTTGAGGGGGAAACCTCCTTATACAATGTACTAAGTACACAATACAAGACAAGATAATATACTCCAAATGAAAGGTCTCCTTCCTATATATAGCAGACTAAGGGGTACAATCCCAACTAACTGACTCAAGCCGACATAACTAATATAATTTTAGAGTAACCATACTAATCAAAATTACCACCAATGGACGAATTACGACATCAAACTTAATGTAATGAACCACAATATAGGGGGGAATGTGCCCATATTTAGGTATTAACATGCCCCTCCCCTTCAGAAAAGTGTTGTCCTCAATGCTTGATTAGTTGTGGATTCCTTTGTATGAAGGACTCATCTTCCCATGTCGAATCTTCAACTGGTAAGTTCTTCCACTTTATGAGGTACTCAGTAATAGCCCAATTTTGTAGCTTTTTAGTCTTTTTTTTTCATGTCCCCTCCCTAGCGACCTTGGTCACCACTTGGATCCTCCTATCCCTAGGGGTCTATGTTCTTAATTAATTGGAAAAATTTTGAGGCATTACACCATAATAATTATTTAATTACTAGATAATTAATTAATTGCTAAGTTAAATTATTTTTGAGTTGTATTATTTTCATTTAAATTTTTATTGCTAATAAATGTGCTAAGTGGTTGATGACTTGGCTAGGAAATTCGAATTGGTTAAGTGGGCCAAACTTGCCTAAGTGGTAAAACCTCAGAAAAGCTAAGGAATCTAATGGAGACAAGTTGGCAAGGTGAACCAAGAAGGAAACTGACAAAAGCTGGAAAAATCAGACAAAAGCAAAAAATATGAAAGTGAATAAAGTGGAAAAAAAACAAGAAAACCAGTTAGAAAGGAAAGTAGCAAGTGCAGAAAAGCTCCCTAGGGTGCACTTGCCAATTTCAGTGAAGGAATGCAAAAGCAGGAAAGTGGAGAAAGAAAAAAAGTTTCCTTTCTCCTCAAGGAATGAGCCCTCCTCATCCACATGTGTGGTCTATCTTGGGTAGCAAGTAATATCATCTATTTAATCATGCTTCTCACTCCATCTCTCACTTTTGATCATTATTAGAATTTGTGAAAGAGAGCTCTTAGCCCTCTAGTTGAGTGTTGTGCCTCAACAAGTTATGCTTGAGAGATGTGCCCCAAGGCCCTGTGAGTTTCTTATGAGTGTTATTCAGGTCCATCAATTAATATTACAGCCAGTGACATCCAGGTCAGATCGTCCTTGAAGAATTAATGACAGATTGAAGAGGAGGCTACCATTGAAGAAGATTTGAAGCTAGATTTAGTGGAGGAACACTAGTGGAGGAAGAAAATTATGGACATATGTTCTTAGGACCTCCAGTGATGTCTATCAGATGATGTTTGTAGATATTAGATGTTTTTATATTCCATAATTCAATATCAAATCGAATCTCTACTCTTCTCCTACTCCTACTCCTCCCACAGCCAGTTTTGGAGGTGATTTTCCTAAAGGAGAGAACCAGTTGATGATGGAACCCATTGAAGACCAACATGTATAGAATGCAGAAAGTTCAGCCATATAACCAATAGATGGACTGATAATAACCTCCAGTATAGATCTAAAGTAACTTCTTTCTTCTCTTCTCTATTCTCCCACTATTGTAACAAAAAACTAGCTTGTGATCCATTGTCATTTGAGAAGCAAGCAATAAAATAAAGGAGGAATGTTCTGAATGCTATATTTCATGTTTTATGTTTGGAACATATTATATCATATTTATAATAATCATCAAAACATATTTTTTGGATATTTAAAGCATTTTGTTAAGTTAAAATACAAGACTAGCTAGATTGATGTCAATTCTAGACTAGTTTTACCACTTTTAGTGCCAAATCCATTCTATGCACTAGTTTTACATTCTGTTAGTTGGAGAATGTCATTGAATCAGTCTAGTATCCATATCCGTCCTTAAATTCATAATTTGGAATCTTTTAGACCTTGTTTGTAAATATTGGAAAATTACTAGCTCAGCAATCTCGGGAGAGCCCTTAAGCCCCAATTCTTCCCAAAATATACCAAGTATTCTCAAACACTTTCCTGAACTTAACCATAAACCATTTGAATTATATTACCTCTATCATTAACTCCCAGTATCCCCACCTTTCCAGTATGCATATGCTAGCTACCCAAGAAGCCTCGAAGTAGGCATAGACTTGCTCTATGCTAACAAGTGAATGGTACTGGTACCTTGTGAATAAGACATCTTTGATATGATATCCTAACCTGCTGCTGCACCTTAATCCATACATTTTCCAGAATTGAATGTTCATCCTACCATCTTGATACCTTGCCCCAGCACCCATCACTTACTTCCTGCACTGTTCGAAGAAATTGATAGAAAATTAACTAGTGAAGTTTATGAAAAATTTGGAGTTGACTTAAAATATTGGTTGAATCTTCCCAAAGATATTACATTTTTTCAATGATTGTTTCCAGTTCCAATATGAATTTTCCTTCTTCATCAAGATCCAACAATATTTTTTGAATTGGGATATTGTTTCCTATTACTTTCTTTGAGTAAGAAACATGGAAAACAAGATGTACTCTTGAAGAGGAAGGGAGATTCAATTTGTAATCCATACTACCAATATTATGAAACACTTTATAAGGAACATAATACTTGGGTGATAATTTATTGTCCTTCTTTATTAGCTTGAGAGACATCTTCTTCTAAGGTTGTAGCCTGAGAAATACCCAATCCCCTTCTTTAAAACGCCTTTCACTGCGATGTTGATCAACTTGTTGTTTCATCTTGTTTTTTTGTTGTAATCTCTAAGACACTGAGATGGGGGGGGGGGTGAATCAGTGTAGGTAATTTTTTAATTATTTTCAACTTGAATGTATTAACTTGCTATGAAACTTAGGCAAAACATTCAGATACAATCGAACACAGTAGTTTCAATGTGGAAACCCATAAAGGGAAAAAACCACAAGACCTCATATATTAATTCAAGATCATGAAGAGAAACTACTCTTAAGTTTATCATCCCCTATTGATGGGAAGCTACCACTCCCATATTTCTCTAGCTTCTACTAGATGAAAGCCTCTACCTCCATAAACTGTAGAAGCATCTAGTTGCACAGAGAAATTTTTATATTCTCCTAGCACCTCCCAACCACCATGACAAGCAATTTTAACATAAATACAAAGTAGATTTAAAACATCTATATGTTTCTTTTCTTTCTTGTTTTGAATCTGCATTTGTTGATACTAGTTGTATGGATTGGAACAATTATTTGTTGAGCTGGTGCAACACTACTTACACTTTACAATACTTGTTTTGCAGTGTGGTCCAATGATAATCTTGTCTTCATTTAGAGAATTTTACCTTTAAACTCCAACTATATCTCTGCTTTTCCTTTAAACATAACTGTATCTCTGTTTTTCCTTTAAACTTCAACCGTATCTCTGCTCTTCCTTTAAACATCAACTATACCTCTGCTTCTGCCTTTGAACTCCAACTATATCTCTGCTATGTCTTTAAACAACTATATCTCTGATTCTGCCTTTGAATTTGAACTGTATCTCTGCTTTGTTTCTACAGTTGTTTTTCAATGTATTTTTTAATCAAGCATGTAAACTATCGAACCTCATGTAGTCCATATCGTATATCCTTCAATATTTCTCTAGTTTCTGTGAGTCACTTTCATCATGCATTTGTTCATCATTACTCAACTACTCAATTTAAAAAACTGAAACCGTTTTCTTCACTTACATACACCGACCTCTGTCCATTGTCTTCGATGTGAGTAAGCTATTTTTTAATATAACTGAATCACCTCTTATGGAAACAGTTTTATGTTGGTTTAATGAAACTCAATCTTGTTTTTTAAGCACAAACCCTAGCTCAATATGAACTCTTGATCTATTGTTTATCCAACGACTGTGATAAAAAAACATGCAAGGAAACATCCTCAATTAAATAACAAATTCTCCATATGTGCCAAACTGACTTCTCAACTACCCTGCCAAGTCATGACTGCATTGCTTAATTCGATCCTCAACTACCTTGCCAGGTCATTCAGGTGCTAAACTGACTTTTCTGCCAAGTGTGAGTAAAATGCTGCTGAATGTGACTGCGAGGCATTAGCAAAATGCTGCCAAATGTGACTACGTTGTTGAACTCGATTCTCAACTACTTTGCCAGGTCATTTAGTGAAGAATATGCATTCGAGCATTTGATTGTGGTATTTTTAATTTCTTCAGCATTTGAACCAACTACGTTGTTGAACTCGATTCTCAACTTGCCAGATCTTTTAGTGAAGAATATGCATTTGAACTTCTACAGTAATGGTGGTGACTTTTTCTACAGAAATGTTTACCCATATGGTTTGAACTTCTACAACACAATACACATAACACATTAAAACACACCTTTGCTGGTTGACATCAATGACAACCTCAACATACTCTATCACACCTTTTTCACTACTATCACTACCAACATTTTTGACATAGTCACGTTGTCCCTAAGTATATGGAGAACTTCTTATTGGTGCTCTATGTGATCTTCCACGGCTTGAAATTTATATTTTCCTTTTAAAGGAGATGTGATAGATGGAGGCTGGTACCCATAAAGTGCCATAAATGGAGACTATTTTATGATGTATGGAAGGAAGTATTGTACTACCATTCCACCAAAGACTACCATTTCACCCACTTTGTTTGTTTATCAAATGAAAAGCAACACAGATAGCCTTCCAAACACTTGTTCACTATCTCATTTTTCCCATCATATCGAGGGCGATAAGATGAATTGCGATCCAATTGAGTACCCAAATAGGAAAATAATTTTGTCCAAAAGTTTCTATTGAAAATTAGATCTCTATCACTTACATTAATATTTGTATTTCCATGTAACTTCTGAACAGTTTTCATAAAGGTTGCAGCTACTGTACTTGCATTAAAAGGGTGAGCGAGTGCACACAAGTGTGCATACTTTGTGATTCTATCAACAACCACCATAATAACATTCTTTTCTTTGGACTTGGGTAGAACTGTGATAAAATCCATGGAGACTTCCTCCAAACGCTGGCAAGGTATGTCTAATGCTTGTAGAAGTCCTGGGGTCTCAACTATTTCAACCTTATTCTATTGGAAAATCAAGCATTCAACCACGAACCTTTGAACATTGTATTTAATCCCTTCCCAAAATAATTCCTTCTTGACCCTGTGGTAAGTTGTCAGGAATCCTAAGTTCCCACCTATAGGAGAGGCATGTAATTATGAAAGGACCTTCTACTTGAGTTGGGAGTTTTTGTATAAATATAAGCGATCGTTGCACCATAGCGAATCAGTTTTCCACACAAAAGTATTTGATACACTGGGATCATTCTGTATCTTTTGAATGAGTGTCCACACAGATAGGTTTTCCATTCTTCCCTTGCTTCTACTATCGAATCTGGTTGTAGAATGGAAATGGAACAAAGTAATTCCCCAACATATTGATATTTTATGGAGAGTGCATCTTCCACTAGATTATGTTTCCCCCTTCTATAGATGATTTCAAATTCATATCCCAACATCTTGGTTACCCACTTTTGTTTTTCTTCTAAAGATAGTATCTGTTCCAAGAAGTATTTAGGACTATCATGATCTGTTTTGACCTTGAAGTGCCTACCTATTAGATAAGGACGCCATTTCTTAAGAGTGTGTAGTATTGCCAATATTTCCTTCTCATAAATGGGATTTTATAAGTTCTTTCCCTTTATTGGAGGACTTGTGAAAGTAAGTGGGTGTCCTTCTTGCATTAGAACAACGCCAATGCCATTTCCTAAAGCATCACATTCCACAATAAAGGTTTTTTGTGAAGTTTGGCGTGGCCAATACAAGAGCTGTGCACATTATCTGTTTCAGTTGTTCAAAATATTGAGTTTCCTCTGGAGTCCAAGAAAATGCATATTTCTTCAATAATGTTGTTAGAGTTGCTGCTATTCTTCCATACATTCGAACAAACTTGTGGTAGTACCTTGTCATACCTAAGAATCCTTGAAGATTCTTCGGGTTTTTGGGAATCGTCCAGTCTATCATGGCTTTAATTTTGTTACGGTCTACCTTGACACCTTCATGAGATACAATATGACCCAAATACTCTACCTCCTTCACCCCAAAGAAACATTTGGAAGGTTTTGCATATAGTTTTTGCTCATGTAGTAGTTGGAGTACCCTGTCAACATGTTGAACATGTTCTTTCCAAGACTTGCTATATATTAGTATATCATCAAAGAATACTAGCACAAATTTTCTAATAAAAGGCTTGAAAATTGAATTCATCAAACCTTGAAATGTGGAAGGTTAATTCGTGAGACCAAATAGCATGACTAGAAATTCATAATGACCTTCATGAGTTCTGAATGTTGTTTTTGGGATGTCTTCATCTTTCATTCTAATTTGATGATACCCAGACAAAAGATCCAACTTTGTGAATACAATTGATCCATTTAATTCATCTAGCAATTCATCAATGATAGGAATGGGAAACTTATCTTTAATGGCGATCTTGTTGAGCTCTCTATAATCTGGACACATACACCATGATCCATCCGGATTGTGTAACATTACCACTGGTGCAGAGTAAGAACTTTGGCTAGGCCTAATTATTCCATCCTCTAACATTTCTTCAACCATATCCTCAATTTCACTCTTCTATCCATAGGGGTGTCTGTAAGGTCTGATGTTAAGAGGAACACTTCCTAGGATTAAGTGAATAACATGATCAAAATATTGGAAAGGTGGAAGACCTTTAGGAATATCTTCAAATACCTTGGAATGCTTATTAATGACCTTTTGGAGATTTGGGTAAATAGGAGGTTTAGATGTTTGAACATCTAATGAGTATAATTGTGCAATTTGTTGGTGTCCATTTTTGTCATCATTTTTGAACATCAATTACATTCTAATTGGCATTACTTTCACCATTTTTGATGTAATAAGTCATTATTCTTTCCATTCAGACCGTCAAACAGATCATGTATGCATATATTCACACATCACATGAATTTTGGGTAAAATCATCATTTTGTGATTTATTGATGTTTAATTAACATTTCTTGGCTCACTTGGCAAATATATTTCATTTTAAAGGTTGTGGCTCTCAAACGAACCTTCACTCATACGTGTATCTACGTTGCAAATGATTAGCCATTTTCAGCCCGCCGTTTAGACCCACATTCATCCTGCGTGATCATTAGTTGAGTTATTCTTGGGCCATTGGGAAGTAAACCGTCATATGGGTTTTGTTTAGAATGTGGCCCCTATGGTGCGTGAGTTGGTGTTCTGGAAGATTCCCTCTCCTGCACTCTCAAGCTCAACCACACATTTCTCTACCACATCAAAGGAATATTGATGTCTCAATGATTGCATGAAGGAAACTGATGTCGGGGAACCTGGTGGATGCTCTATGCTTTGTCGTAACTATTATGAGGCTTTTCCCTGGCCTATGTGTTGTCACGAGCTGTTAAGCAGAGCCGTTTTGCGGCATTAATATTTCTTATTATTAGAGCAGTTGACCACTAAAGGGTTGAATTGCTCCTCCAACTATAACACTATATATATAGACGTCCTCGTAGCAGAGACGAGTTAGTCAAGTCAGTCAGTTAGTCAGTCAGTCCTTTTTATCTTTAGTCTTGTTAATCTTTTCCAGCTGCAAATGGATACAGAAACATTGTAACTCTGTTTTTTATTTATACAACTTTGTTCTAGTTTTATGAAAATTTATCAGCATGCATGGTGATTGACTGATTAAAGCTCAGCCTCTGTTTGCTGAGAAGGGCCCCTCAACAACCAATGGTCTTCCGTCTGTATATAATTTTTCTTTCTCTTCTTCAGATAAGTTGTGTTACTCGTTCAAATTCTGTATTTGTCTTATATATGATGTTTTTATTTCGCAACATATATGTTGTTTTGCTATGTACATAAAGGATACCTCTATTTTATGTTATGTATATCTTGTTACTGTTCATATTAATAATATTTCCAGAATATAATTGATGACCGGTCACGTTTAGTCCATTTAGTTTTCTTAGTTTGCTTAGTTTGCTTCAATGGTTTAGATTTCTTATTTGCTTGGAGTTTAGTTAGCTTAACCTTCTAAGTTCACTTATAGTTGATGTTAAGTTCAATAGTTTCTTTCCTATAACAGAAGACTAGATTTAGTTACATTTTAGTCTCGTTTTAGGATGAAATAGAAATAGCTAGTTTCCTAAATTTTGATTAACATAGATGGCTTTTTCCTATTCCAGCTCTTAAATAGCTTACTCACTACTTTCCCTGCACTATAGGATCACATGCATCGGCCAACTGGTACTTAAGATCATCCAATGTTCTCTTTCCTTAGTTTAAATCATTTTCTTCTATCCAGACTATCATTTGGACAACCATCTGGATCGTCATTCGGACCTCAACACTTTTTGTGTTGTTTTCATGATTATTTTTTAATCCAGTTTCTTAGGCTTTTAATTGTAATATTTATTGCTTTTAATGAACAGTTTTTGGTATAATAAAGATCTTGTTTTACATTGCATAGGGTTTTAACTAAGTTTCATCTCCATTCTTAGCTTTCATTCTATTTTCCTTTACTTTGCTTCAGTTGTTTTACAGGTTACATCTGAATACTTTCCTGTTATAGAATTTATCAGTTTCATTCTTAGGATGGTTTATTATGTGTTTTTAAGATTTACTTTTGATTAAGAGTTAATAATTTCATTCTCCAAGTATCTTAGTTCTGATTGTTTCCTTGCTAAAGCACAAGATTAGTTTTCATTCACACAGATAATGAGGATATTCATAAGAAATAATTTGGTTCAGAAATAAATATCTTTATCAAGTTTTCTACTTGCTTCTATATAAGCATATTTTTATCAAGTTTTCTACTTGCTTCCTAATCAAATTCAATCTCAGTAAATGTCTTTATTAAGTTTTTGCTATTTCTAAGTTACATTAGTTTTACATCATTTCGCTTATAGATAGGAAATAGATCATAATGTTTAAAGTTAATTGTAGTTGGATAATATTTGGTTTACATTTGTTTGTAGAGGTTAAATTAGACTTGATTCCCTTTTGCTTCTTTTGTACATTTTAAAGTCACTTTGACACTCTTCCTCAGAATCCCCAAGGAGAATGGAATTAGGTAGTTTAGTGTAATCTTGAATATTAATGCATGAATCATTGTTGAATTTATGAAGTAGTTTGTAGTTTTATTTTTGAGTTAACATAGTTCCTTGTTTTCATAATTAATTGTCATAAATAGGTTTTTCAAATTAACTGACAGTTATTTCTAATTTCTAGATTAGATCTTCTAATCAGCAGTTTCCAACTTCATCAAAGTAGCCTTGTTCTAGTTTTGCTTTCCAGAGTAATTCTTATATCTTTCAGTCATCATCCATAAAATAGAGTAGTGTAGCTTTCTACTATTCTCATAAGTTAATTTAATTAGGTTTGATTAGTTCCTTCGTTGTCTTTCTGAAGTTTGACTCGGTTTTTTATCTTGAAAGATCTTTCGATTTTTTCTTTATTAAATATTTCTAAGGTCTGACAAGCTGAATTTTAGGTGCCATTCAACCTCAGCATATACTGTTCCTCAACTCTAAGATTACCAACCCTGGTCGATATTTAAATATTAGGTGATTCTTTGAGATAGCTCACACACCCAACACAATTACACCTTGATGTCCCTTTTTCATCAATTTTGTCATAGCATTAGAGATTATCACCTTGCTTGGTTTTTGTGTGATACCTTGTAATTCTTACTCCTTTACTTCCCATGAAAATTTCATGAAAATATTCTGAAAATTAAAAGCCACAGTTCCCAAATATTATAACCATTGAACTCCTAAGACAAAATCAACACCACCCATTGGAATAGAAATCATTGGACTATTCAATACATATGCTCCCATAGTAAGATTTATATTATGGAATTCCCCTTAGAATTTGATAGTTCCTCCATTTTCAATCATTACTTGAAACTCCGGTGCTAGATATACAAAGCAATTGAGAGATTTTGCTCATTTATAGTGAATGAAATTGTGAGTACTACCATAATCAATCAACACTATTACCTTTTCATTTTTGATAAATCCTTCGATCTTGAGAGTTTGAGGAGTGATAATTCCATCCAATGCATGACATGATATTGTGGGAGTAATATATTCTGAATTAGTATATTTTATTTCTTCATTTGGAGATGGTTCTTGTTATTTTGGTTCTTCCTCTTCACATTCTATGTAAAATAATTTCTTCTCACCACACTTATGTCCCTTACTATACTTGCTGTCACAATTAAAGCATAGGCCTTTTTTTCTTCTTTCCTCTATTTGTTGAGGTGTCAACCTTTGAGGTTGGTAGAAGAAGTAATCATATTCTTTAGGTACTTATTGGAAGTTCTCTTTCTAGTAGCCATCGTAATATTTTTACTTTCAACCTTCCTTTCCTTCATCAAGGCCTTCTCTAATTATTTTTGTTCAAAGAGACACACCTCATGTTGAATGTTATCCTTCAAGGTGCCAATGAAGAGATCCAACATCTTATATTCTTAAAGTTTCTTCACTCTAAGACTTAGCTTTTTAAACTGTTTGATGTGCTCTGTAACTAGACCTTTTTGCTTGAGATTTATTAACTGTCTAAATAAGGTATTGCTATTAATATCCCCATAATGTGCAATCAATTCTTCGGTGAATATAGAACAAGATATAATAGAGTCTTTTTTACGGTTACAAATCCATTGGTACCATACAAATTGATCAGGATCTAAATATATTGATGCAATAGTTACCTTTTGCAAAGTTGGAACTTGTTGTATATCAAAGAATTGCTCAATTTGGAATATCCATGTTATTGGATCATTACCATCAAAATTTCTCAGGTCAATCTTGGGAACTTGGGTACCCCTTGGTGACCATCCCTAATGAATTCCATTACCAGAATCATTTCGTCTTGGAATATTCTTATTGATGGAAATTTTCTCAACATGAGAATTATCTTTATCCTCCTGAGTATCCTGGAACACATCATCACCTGTAGGAAGAGTATCCCTTGAATTAAGTATGAGATTAACAATATTTGTCATATTCCTCATTAACTTCTCCTCTAGATTGAGTAAATCAACTGTTCTCACTGAATATTTCATATTTTCCTCCATTTTATTCAACTTCTCCTCTAAATTATCCAAATCAACTATTTTCATAGACTCTTTAATCATATCTTCCAACTAGGACACTCGAAAAGAGAGGTCTTCCTTTTCATGATACGTTGAGGATAGATCCTTTGGTGGTTTGGATGGAGTGTGAGTATTTAGAATTCCTTCTGGTGGAATTTTGAAACATATAAATATATATCACACCTTAGGTTTCACCACAATTAGATACTTCTACTCAAATTTAATCAAAATTAAAAATGGCGTATATTTTCAAACCTTGATTGGAAGACAGTTTTAAGGCCGACTTGAAACTGATGTAAATTTTAAATTTCTACTCCTCTAGGTCTGAAACTTCATACTATGGTATTTTAATTTGACCTTGTAGTGTCCCCTCCTACCCAACTAGTAGGATAGAGAGGACCTGGTGCTCAATCCGGGCAATTAGCCCCAAAACATTTGAATAAAAATCATTGATGCAAAGAACTGTATCTGTGCATGCTATGGAAAAACGATGGTAATCAAATAAACGCTGTTGATCTCTAACACACATTCAAGATTCTGTGACAGCCATGAAATAAAGATCTGTGCAGAATTATACAAGATCATATGGAAATGCATAATCATTTTAATACACATCGGAAGCAAATTTATTAGCAGATCCATGATACATTCAAAATATTCATCAAATGGTAATTGCAATTTTAACACAGGAGAACACTTATCTTATGCAAAAGTAGTCCCACGCAACTAGCTATGCAACTGCAACGTTCCACCCAATCGTAGGCCAGTGTGCTCCTCAATCTCTCTGCACCACTGCCACCCCCGAGCTGGGCATGATCTCTACAAGGAACCAGGGAACAACAGACTCACACATAGCCAAGCATACACCAAGATGAGCCAAGCCAATCTACAATTGGGTTTATCAGGCTGCTAGGAGATGGAAAGGAAGAATTGCTAAGCTAGTGAGCTCAACTACAGAGCTATGGGGACCTCTCCCAGATCTATTTAGCTTGGCACTCACAATGCCTACACACCCAACACCAGGAAGTATTCTCTTCACTGCCACATAGTCCCTCAAGCCATACCTTCCTTTCTAGTGCTCTCAGGGTGTGCATAGAAAAGTAGCCAGCCCTCTTAATCTTCTTGAGAGGATACTCCCTACACTAGGTTTATCAAGCCAATTCTGTCCACTACCATTCCAGTTTCTTACTCATGGGTTCCAAACAAAAACAGGGATGCACCTAACAGCAACCTACACTTGTTGAGCATGAGAAAACGTTTCCAACAGTTGGATGCATGAGATGGGGTTTCCTGGACTTCAGAAAAACGTGGGTAGACTCAAAACGTATTGGCACTTTGGAAATTCGACCGGGGAAGCAAAACTCATTCCAGAAAAACGCCCCAGGGCAAAAACGCCCTCTCCCTCAGTCCCAATTCGCGTCCCTCCTTCCCCAGCTGTTGCACAATCCAAAAACGAGTTCCTGGGCATGGAAAAACACAGGGTTATGGTGAAAAACATGAGGATAACTTCCTGTGAGCTCAATCTGCGTGAGAGGAAGAACGTAGTGCATGAGGAATGGCCTTGGGTAGCATTTCATGGGGGTTTTCTTTCCCAACAAGCCAAAAATACGATTTTCAGGTTGGTAGCTTGCCCATGCACGAAAATCTGACTGCCATACCTCTCCCATCCCAAGACATTAACTGCCTTAACCAATTTATTGGAAGAATTAAATGATTGGGTGCATGAGACAAAATGGGTAGTTGGTGGTTTTATGGGTTTCCCCATTGACACATGGATTAACACCATTGGCTCAAGGGTTTGAATAATTTCCCTCCCTTTTCCTTGTAGAGTCATGCCCCATCTCTTTTGTTGCATTGCATAGCCGGTTGTAGGTTTTTCATTGAAAATTCATAATTACATGATGTCTTATATACATTGTGTCCATCTTGCACAAGAACCGTAGGCATCTATTTTTACTTGCCGATACATGAAACGCTAAATCAACGGTGGGGCCTTGGCCTTGAGCTCCTCACCATGATTAATTACAATATTTACATCATTTACGATTTAATACAAAGGGGGTCAAAATGGGGACATTACATTCCCCTCCCCTTACATTAGCACTGTCCTCAGTGCTCATTAAAATTGAACAAAAATGGATATGCCACCCTCATGGCATCCTCCAGCTCCCATGTAGCCTCATCGGGACTGTAGTGCTTCCATTGCACCTTTACCTGTCCGATGGCTCGGTTCCGGAGCAATGTTACTTTCTTGTCTAGGATGCACAATGGATCGGTTTGGAATTCTCCCTCGGGTTCCACCTGGATCACATCCCAATTAATCACATGGTTAGGATCATGTACATATTTCTTTAGCAAAGAGACATGAAAAACATTATGAGCTTTAGTGCTAGCAGGCAATGCAAGTCTATATGCAACTGGTCCTATTCTTTCAAGCACTTCAAATGGCCCACAATATCTAGGTGATAGCTTGGCACAACTCCCAAGCTTCAAGGAACTCTTCCTTGATCTCACTCTAAGATATACATGATCCCCAACATTGAATTCCCTATGCACTCTATGTTTATCTGCATAGCTTTTCTGTCTATCCTGGGCTACTTTTAGATTTTGCCGGATCTTTGCAACCTCTTGTTCCATTTCCTTGAGCAATTCTGGCCCAAGTACAATTCTGTTCACTGGATTGTCCCAAGTCACTGGTGTCCTACATCTTCTGCCATACAAAGCCTCATAAGGACTCATTCCCAATGATGCTTGTTGCCCATTGTTATATGAAAATTCTACCAAGTGTAGATAATCCTCCCACTTGGATGGTTTGTCCATTACATACATGCGGAGCATGTCTTCAAGCACTCGATTTACTCTTTCGGTTTGCCCATCTGTTTGAGGATGGTAGGCGGTACTAAAGCTCAACTGCGTACCCAAATCTGCAAAGAGACCTTTCCAAAAATTGGAAGTGAACTTGGTATCCCTGTCAGAAATTATTGCCTTAGGCAACCCATGTAATCTGAAAATTTCCTTCATGAAAATATTTGCAATGGCATCGGATTTATGTGTGGACTTAACCGGTATAAAATGTGCTGCCTTTGTTAACTTGTCCACCACAACCATGATGGAATCATGTTGTCTCTTAGTCATTGGCAATCCTGTAATAAAATCCATGGATATTACTTCCCATTTCTATTCCGGAACTGGCACTGGAAGCAATAAACCTGTGGGATGTTGGTGTTCACTCTTCACCTGCTGACCTTCCATGCACTTAGAAATGTACTCAGCGACATCCTTCTTCATGCCCGGCCAGAAATAATATTTCCTTGCGGTAGCAATTGTTTTCTGATATCATGGGTGACCAGAGTATGGAGCTTTATGGATTTCATCCATAACAATTCTCCGTAAATCTGCCGCATTTGGAACATAGACTCTATTCTTATAAGTAAGAAGTCTGCTTTCTTCCAAATGATAGCCCTCATACTTCTTTTCAATGTTTTGCTGCTGTAATTTGCCCTTTATCTGCTCATACACTTCATCCTCAACCATATGGTTAACAATCTGCTGCCTCAAATCTGGTTGACAAGTACTAAGCGCTGACACATGCATTTCATGTGCCTTCCTACTGAGTGCATCGGCCACTTTGTTTTCTTTCCCTTTTATGTGTTTGATTTCGAAATCAAATTCACACAAAAATTCCAACCATCTAGCTTGCCTAGCATTTAAAGTTGGCTGATCAAACAAGTATTTCAGACCACAATGGTCTGTCCTTAACTCAAATCTTCTTCCCATTAAGTAATTCCTCCACATCTTTAAAGCATGTACTATGGCTGCAAGTTCTATATCATGAGTAGCATAGTTCTTCTCATGCTCCTTCAACTTTCTTGACTCATAGCATATCACGTGGTTGTCTTGCATAAGAACTCCTCCAAGTCCTTGATTGCATGCGTCGGTACACACCACAAAGTCTTTTTCTGGGTCTGCAATTTTCAAAATTGGTGCACTTGTAAGAAGATTCTTCAACCGCTGAAAACTTTCTTCACATCTTGGTGACCATTCAAATTTTACCCCCTTCTTTTGCAAAGAAGTGATCGGGTTTGCAACCTTGGAGAATCCTTCGATAAACCTCCTGTAGTAACCAGCAAGGCCCATAAAAGATCTCACATCAGTCACATTCCTTGGAGTTGGCCAATTCATAATGGCTTCAATCTTCTCAGGGTCTACAGATATACCTTCGTCAGAGATGATGTGACCCAAATAATGAATTCTATCTTTATAAAAGTCACATTTGCTCAACTCGGCATATAGCTTATGCTCCCTTAGTAATTGCATTGTCATTCTCAAATGTCCTTCATGCTCTTCCTCATTCTTAGAATAGATGAGAATGTCGTCTAGGAATACGAAAACAAACTTGTCCAAATATTTGCTAAAAACATTATTCATGAAACACATGAATGTAGCTGGTGCATTTGTGAGACCGAATGGTACCACTACAAACTCATAGTGTCCATACCTTGTTCTAAAGGCTGTCTTATGAATATCTTCTTCTTTGATTCTTACCTGATGGTAACCAGACCTCAAGTCAATCTTTGAAAATACCTTTGCTCCTCTCATTTGGTCAAAGAGGTCATCAATTCGGGGCAATGGGTATTTATTCTTCACTGTGACTTTGTTCAACTGCCTGTAGTCAATACATAACCTGAGTGTTCCATCTTTCTTTTTCACAAATAGAACAGGTGCTCCCCACGGGGACACACTTGGCCTAATATATTTCTTTTCCAACAACTCTTGTAATTGCATTTTCAACTCTAGCAATTCCGGTGTACTCATCCTGTACGGTGTCTTAGACACGGGTGCCGCTCCTGGCACAAGTTCAATTGTAAAGTCAATGTCTCTCTTTGGAGGGAGTCCTGGAATCTCATCAGGAAAAACATCCCTGAATTCTTGTAATACATGATAGTCCTCCAATTTAAGATTTTCATTCTCTGCTGCCTCTAAAACGTGGGCTACATACAGTTGACATCCCTTCCTATAGAACTTCTTTAGTTGCATGGCTGAAACCTGTCTAACAGAAGTCATCTTTGGAATGCCTTTTACAAACCTAGGGTTTCCTTCTTCGTTCATGCATTCAAACGTCTTGTTGTAGCAGTCAAGTTTAACCCTGTGTGCTTCTAACCAATCCATTCCAATGAGAATATCATAGGAACCCAGTGGCAAAATATTCAGATCTGCATAAGTGAATAGCCCATCCATCTCTAATGGACATTTTTCTACAATTTCACTAACTTTTCTCTTGGTTCCAGTGGCTAGTTGAACTAACTATGCTTTAATTTCTTGAAGGCACAAATCTCAACAATCCTAGGAGTGACGTAACTGTGAGTAGATCCAGGATCAATCAAAATAGAAACAGATTGCTTAGCAATCTTACCTTCAACTTCAACCACAGTTGATTGATGATCTGCTTGGCGGTCGTCTAGCGCTGCATAGATTCTAGGAATTGCTCTCGCCACCTGACCCACATTTCCAGCTCCTTGGATGTTGTGAACTTGATTCGCATTCCCATTCCGATGTGGACAGTTCCTAAGCACGTGCTCTCCTCCACAACCCCAACATTGAAGTGGTTCTCTTGGCTCTTTTGGATCTCTCGGCTTGTCTTCCATCGTCCTGGTTGGCTTAGTCACAACCTGTGATGGCTGCCTTTGCTGATTCCTAAATTGAGGAGGCTTGAACCCCTTCTTCCTTTGATCAAACTTTTCATTTTTCTTATCCTTCCATGCCTTATGGAATTTTGGTTTGCTTCTGTTTTGATCAAAGCAATACTTGGCCTTTCTTATGGCCTCCTCTAGAGTTCGAGGTTCATCAAACTCAATTCTATCTTTATATGACTGGGGTAGTCCACTTAGGAAACGCTGAATTTTGACCTTATCATCTCGAATATACTTGACATACCTCAGTAGCTCCAAGAACTTGTTTGCATATTCTTCCATGGTCGATTGTCCCAATCTCATCTCATGGAACTCTTTGATCTTATCATCATAGTACCTATCAGAGAGGTACTTCTGCTTGAAGTATTTCTTGAACTGCTTCCACACGATCTTCCTCTCATTGATCTTCTTCACTTGCCGGGTGTGTTCCCACCATATAGATGCTCTTCCATTCAAGTTGAAGATGGCTACCCTTGCCTTCATATTTCCCGAGTAGTCTTGGACTTGAAAATACTTTCTCATCCCAAGAAGCCAAGCTTCAGCTTCTTGACCAGATTTTACCTCTCCATCAAATGTAGGAGGTTTTGCCTTCTTAAATTCCCCATGTGAACTGTTCTTGTAGTGCTTCTTCCTCTTGCTCTTGTGGGATGAAGAACTTGAACCCTCACTGGATTCTTCAGAGTCAGATGATTCATTAGAAGAGATTCCTGGAGTATATGTTCCATCTGTAGAAACTCTTCTTGGGCTACTGGCCCTCTTACGGGAATTTCTTCTAGAGCTACTCCCACCCCTTTCTAGATTTGATATCTGATGCCCAGAGTTTATTTGCCTTTGAATGTCTGTCAAACTCTGTAGCATGGCTGCATTCAGCTGATTTTGTTCTTCCTGAGCTTTAATCATCCTTTCATTATCTTCCCTACAGCTTTGCAACTCCACCCTTAGGCTTCTCATGGTGGCTGCAACATTTGGAGGGGTCTCTCGATTTCTTCTCCCATTAGATTCTGTTTCAGCATTCTCGACCTGTATGTTCTCCCCCATGGCATCTGTCTCAGGCTCATAGGGATCCTATGCATCATTCATGATGTTCATTTTCTTGGCCTAACCAAGATCCAAAATTCTCTGACTGTATTATCTAGAGTGTTACCCTGCTGTAACTGTGACTCTCTGAAATGTGTTCATCAGCACAATTGTTAGTTGTATTATATTCTCAGAATTCATAACTCACTTCATGCACGTGGAAAAATTCCATACTGACAATTCGTCAAATCACAACAACGAAATACGAGGGAAAAAGAAAAAGGGGGGTCAAGGCGGCTTCACAGGGTGTTGCCGCAATGGGCGGTTCACTATATGCTCACGCAACTGCGGGGCGGTTGGCTGAAGCCTTCCGCAATGCGGGGCGCTTGGTGAAATGCTTCCGCAATTGCGGAGTGGTTCGGCGATGGCTTCCGCAATTGCGGAGCAGTTCGTCGAATGCTTCCGCAATTGCGGAGCAGTTCGCCGAACGCTTCTGCAATGGCGGGGCGATTTGCCGAGCGGAGCCATTCGGCGAAGGCTTCCGCAGTTGCGGAGCCATTCGGCGAATGCTCCCGCAATTGCGGAGCCATTCGGCGAAGGCTTCCGCAATTCCGGATCCGTTCGCGGAATGCTTCCGCCGGAATGCTTCCTCAATTTCAGGTGATTTTTCGGAATGATTCGGCAAAGTCTTCCGCAGTTGCGGAACGATTCGCCGAATTCTTCCGCAGTTGCGGAACGATTCGCCGAAGTCTTCCGCAACTTTGGAATGACTCGCCGAACTCTTCCGCATTTCGGAATGATTCGCGGAATCCTTCCAAAATTTCAGAAGAGAATTCCTTCCGCAATTTCGGAAGAGAATTCTTTCCGAAAAATTCCGATACTTAGAAATTTTTTTTCACTTAAAAACATTTTCCTCCGCTGTTTCGGAGCCATTGGCTGAATTCTTCCGCAATTTCGGGAAGGTTCGCAGAATCCTTCCACAATTTCGGGAAGGTTCGCCGAACTCTTCCGCAATTGCAGGAAGGTTCGCGAAACCTTTCTGAAATTTCGGAACGATTTCCCGAAACGGCTTAAAACACAATTTTTTTCAAAAACAGACTTAAACCAAATTTTTTTCAAAACTCATAAGACAACAATTTTATTGTAGTTGCTATCAGATTTGGCCCATAGATGCCCAATGCTGCAACGCAGCTCTGATACCACAATGTAGTGTCCCCTCCTACCCAACCAGTAGGATAGAGAGGACGTGGTGCTCAATCCGGGCAATTAGCCCCAAAACATTTGAATAAAAATCATTGATGCAAAGAACTGTATCTGTGCATGCTATGGAAAAACGATGGTAATCAAATAAACGTTGTTGATCTCTAACACACATTCAATATTCTGTGACAGCCATGAAATAAAGATCTGTGCAGAATTATACAAGATCATATGGAAATGCATAATCATTTTAATACACAGCGGAAGCAAATTTATTAACAGATCCATGATACATTCAAAATATTCATCAAATGGTAATTGCAATTTTAACACAGGAGAACACTTATCTTATGCAAAAGTAGTCCCACGCAACTGGCTATGCAACTGCAACGTTCCACCCAACCGTAGGCCAGTGTGCTCCTCAATCTCTCTGCACCACTGCCACCCCCTAGCTGGGCATGATCTCTACAAGGAACCAGGGAACAACAGACTCACACATAGCCAAACATACACCAAGATGAGCCAAGCCAATCTACAATTGGGTTTATCAGGCTGCTAAGAGATGGAAAGGAAGAATTGCTAAGCTAGTGAGCTCAACTACAGAGCTATGGGGACCTCTCCCAGATCTATTTAGCTTGGCACTCACAATGCCTACACACCCAACACTAGGAAGTATTCTCTTCACTGCCACACAGTCCCTCAAGCCATACCTTCCTTTCTAGTGCTCTCAGGGTGTGCATAGAAAAGTAGCCAGCCCTCTTAATCTTCTTGAGAGGATACTCCCTACACTAGGTTTATCAAGCCAATTCTGTCCACTACCATTCCAGTTTCTTGCTCATGGGTTCCAAACAAAAACAGGGATGCACCTAACAGCAACCTACACTTGTTGAGCATGAGAAAACGTTTCCAACAGTGGGATGCATGAGATGGGGTTTCCTGGACTTCAGAAAAACGTGGGTAGACTCAAAACGTATTGGCACTTTGGAAATTCGACCGGGGAAGCAAAACTCATTCCAGAAAAATGCCCCAGGGAAAAAACGCCCTCTCCCTCAGTCCCAATTCGCGTCCCTCCTTCCCCAGCTGTTGCACAATCCAAAAACGAGTTCCTGGGCATGGAAAAATGCAGGGTTATGGTGAAAAACGTGAGGATAACTTCCTGTGAGCTCAATCTGCGTGAGAGGAAGAACGTAGTGCATGAGGAATGGCCTTGGGTAGCATTTCGTGGGGGTTTTCTTGCCCAGCAAGCCAAAAATACGATTTTCAGGTTGGTAGCTTGCCCATGCACGAAAATCTAAATGCCATACCTCTCCCATCCCAAGACATTAACTGCCTTAACCAATTTCTTGGAAGAATTAAATGATTGGGTGCATGAGACAAAATGGGTATTTGGTGGTTTTATGGGTTTCCCCATTGACACATGGATTAACACCATTGGCTCAAGGGTTTGAATAATTTCCCTCCCTTTTCCTTGTAGAGTCATGCCCCATCTCTTTTGTTGCATTGCATAGCCGGTTGTAGGTTTTTCATTGAAAATTCATAATTACATGATGTCTTATATACATTGTGCCCATCTTGCACAAGAACCGTAGGAATCTATTTTTACTTGCCGATACATGAAACGCTAAATCAACGGTGGGGCCTTGGCCTTGAGCTCCTCACCATGATTAATTACAATATTTACATCATTTACGATTTAATACAAAGGGGGTCAAAATGGGGACATTACAGACCTATTTACAATTCCATAGGTATGACCTAATTTGTATTTACCAATAATAAGTTATTGCGAATCTCCCAACACCTCTTATTTTTGGTCTTTCCAAAATAACGAACTTGTATTGTATTCCACATGTCCAATATTTTGTATATGAAGTTGGAACCCCTACAACAGATATTATGGTCTGTCGTATTTCATATTAAATAGGTCTCATTGAATTTGTATCTTGCATGCCCCATATATGACCTTTTTCTTAGAACACCCGTTTTAGACTAGTTTTTGGACTAGTTAGAATCCATAGCTTCTAGAGCAAATATCTCCGAACCAGTAATCTTTTAGCATCTAAAACTTGGATAAAAGTTAGTTATGACTTTTTTCTAGATGGGTTTTAAGTATCTCTCTCTGAAACCTTGTATCAAATATTTTATAGTGAAAATTCCAAGATGACTCATTTTGAAGAAACAAGTCCCGATGAAAGCGATCTTATACCAAATGTTATGCAAAAAATTTCCAAAAAGAGTATGAAAAGAGAAGAAATAGATAATAAAGAGTACTCCACGACTTGATTGAATAAAATATCTAAATAATAAGTCTCTTTGATGCGGAAACCTCCTTATACAATGTACTAAGTACACAAGACCAAACACGATAAGATACTCCAAATGAAAGATCTCCTTCCTATATATAGGAGATTGAGGGGTACAATCCCAACTAACTGGCCCAAGCTAACATAACTAATATAACCATACTAATGACAATTACCACTAATGGACCAAATCCGACATCAAAACTAATGTAATGAACCATAATATAGGGGGAAATGTGCCCATATTTAGGAATTAACAAGACTACTAGCCTCTATATCACCCATCACAATACGGTAGAATTTAATTTTAGAGGACTATAATATAATCCTTGAAAATGTGAAGTTGGGTAACTATTTTGCTTTTTTTTTGACAAAAAAAGTTTAAAATTTTGATGTTTTTCAAATTTGACCCCTCTAAAACCATACCTCCCTTAGGAATTTTTTTGAAGAATGTAACTTCGGAAGATATTCTTATTTGTGTTGATGTATATGAAACTTTGGAATGTATTTCATATATGTATATTGTACTCCTATAGAGAAGGTATTATTCCTCTATACGGAATTGTTTGTATTCCTATAGAGATGTTATTATTCCTCTATACGGAAGTGTCGTCATTTATATTGTAAGTGTCATAACTTATACTTGATGGGTTATTAGACCACCTTGTTGGGGTCGGCGTTGTATAAGTCATGTGGGTCGAAGGGTTATTACACCACCCTATTGGGGGTTGGCCATGTGGGTCAAAGGGTTATTAGACCACCCTATTGGGTTTCGGCCCAGTTAGCATTGTGTTATGTGGTTAAGCTGAGGCCAACCTAGTAAAGGTTATTAGGTAAGTCAAGTCAAGTATAAACAGAGTGCAGGAGGCACTCTATTTGATCATTCTATTCTCTCACACACTCTTTGGAGAGTGGTGCACTTGTAGAGGAGGAGAAGCTGCAGCTAGGAGATGTCTATCTCTTATGCTTAGGTTGTATCATTGCTCTATCTATCTCTGAGGAAGTTATTGGGGTTTTTCACCTTTATGGTTTTCCCCAAGTAAACTCTGTATCTCTTGTGTGCTTGCATTATTGTGCCCATGATTGATATGTTGTAGGTATGTTCTACATGTTGTTCTCTTAGTTAAGATCCTAGATCATATTGAAGTAAATTCTGAAAAATTAACATGGTATTAGAGCTAGCCTGAAAGAATGCATGGTATGGCATGTATGGCACTTGTTGCACTTGCGATGCTAGGGCTTGATATAGAAAAAACCAATCATCGTAGAACTTTCACTATAAATCCATTTTGGCGAAGTTTTTGGATTTGAAAGGTTTACAAGTCGAAGATCAGATCCCCATGTACCTTGTGCCCAAAGGACAACTTCCATTTCATTGTACTTTGTGTTTTATGAGCTGTACAATCTAGGGTTTCTGCCTCTTCCAGATCTGAGTCATAAACAGGTGACCTAAGAAGAAAGGTCATAACTTGGGATAGGAAGCTTCAAATGAAATTTTGCAAAATGTGAAAAGTACTGCACAGATTGTAATTTCTCAAGTAACTTTTTCAGAGGCCAAAACTGAATCAGTGACACGTGGAACGGTGTACAAGTTTGATCTCTTGTTTTATCCCATAAACAGGTCACGTTGCGACACTTAAAATAAATGTCTATCAAAGAATCCATATGAGATCACACCTATGGGGTTGGAAAGATGATAGGTCAGGATACCAAAGGAAAAATATTCAAACCCTGTGGATCGAAAAGTTTGGAGTTACACTAGAAACAATCAGGTGCATACTTCTATCAAAACATAATTATTTTGACCACCTTCATTCATGTGTTCAGGAATTTAGGGTTTCGGAGAAAGTTGGAATTTTTGTAATCAGAGACCACGGCTGGTTTCTACTCATCAAAATTGAAATTTAGAGACCAAGATCAGATTTTTTGGTTGGGAAGAAGGCTAGGCTTGATCAAACCCCGGTTCGGGACTTTGATCGGAAAGATGGAAAATTAGGGCTTCTGCAAAAGTTGGAATTTTGGAAATGTGTGACCACGGTTGGAAGCTCCTCAGAAAAATAGAAGCTTAGAGATTTGAATCAAAAATTTTGGTTGGGTGAAGCTCCAGGAAACTCAAACCGTAATTCAGTGTCCTCCCAGTGAATCCAAAAAGCTAAAAGGCAATTTTGAGGGGTGAAACATTGCAGTTTTCAAATTCTGAGTATACTAGCTTGAGTAGCTTAGAAAGGTGCATCTTTCTATCCTTTCATAAGTTTGAAATTCAAATTTTGAATTTTTAAGGTTCCTTTGACAAACCCTAATCCAGCTCCAGATCCAATTTATGCAAATCAAGTGGATTGGGTTAATCCTAGAAGAGAATGGATTGGTCACCTGCATAAGTGAAGAAGTTCCTGTTTCAAAGGGAGATGAGGCTAAGGCCTTACATAAGAATATTACAAGAAATCATGACAGGTATGACTTATAGGTATGTTTCGAATTCTATTCATGGTTAAGTTTATGATATGTTTGTCTTCATATCATTACGGTTAGTACAATCTTGATTAATTACTAGACTTATCGTATCACCTTAATAAAATTATGAATACATGATAGAAGATATTCATTGATTAAGGTTCTGACACTTATGATTGTACTAATGCATTGTGATGAGTATGAGGTTTATGTTGTTCGCTAACATGAAAGGTACACCAAGAAAGATAAATCATGTTCTACTTCAAGAACATATGATCATGGTGACATGAAGACAAAGATTCATCCATTTTCATGGATCACATAGAAGATCTACTTATGAGATATGTATAACTTGGTTCTACAATGGTTAACTTATGAGACATGCAGGTTACTAGCACAAGTCATTTAAGAGAACAAGAAGACGTCATGTGGGTATGTTAGACATAACCAACTAACATATTAATCCAGCTATGTTTTTCCTATATCAAGCTAGAATCCTACTTTGTGTTAGGATCTTATACTTGTTAAATTTTGAGCATTAATTCACAATACTCTAGGATCTTCACTAAGAGAATAACATATACAGTATATCAATGCATAACAATCACAATAAGCATGACAAGCATCACAAGAATCAAAAGCATGAGAGACAAGAGACACAGAGTTCCTGTGGGGAAAACACTAAGGTGAAAAACCCCACAACTTCCTTAAAGATAGAGAGAGCAATAGCTCAACCAATGTACAACCAAAATACATTGAGATAGTCTCCTACTAGCAGATGATCCTCCTCCTCACTAGTTCGCCATTTTCTGAGTGAGAGAAGTGTGACTTTTTGAATGATCAAAATAGAGATCTCCCGATCTCTATTTATACTAGCATGTTTTCTCAGTTACACTATGGGGCCGACTTGTCTATCTAGATACATCCACAATATAATATATATTTCAGGGCCGACCCCACACATGGTGGTCTAATAACCCATCGGCAAGTACATACACTTGCGACACTTGTCAATCCACATGACGACACTTCCTTATAGAGGAATAACACATATTTTATAAGGGTACAATAAATATATATGAAATACATAGATGAAATACATTCCGAAGTTACATATACATCAACACTCCCTCTTAACTAGGAAGGTTTTTCTCGACACAATTCTGCTAGACAGGTCTTCTTGTCGGGATTATCGTCATCGATGCATCGTCATCATCATCATCACTGCTGCTGCTATCTCAACCAATCTCTGACTCTACTCGTCATAGGAAGTTCTACAAAGCCAATCCTTTTTCATACTGGATGTAGGCCCACCACCTGCAGGTCTTCATCATCACTGGCCATACTGTGGAATCCTCAGGACTTATTACGTGCGTCACAAAACCTGGCTACAACATCCTAGGCTATTACAAGCACACAACTCTACCTGTAGGATCTCCTAGGAGCACATTACTTGTGACCCATCACAAAACCTGGATGAAGCATCCCAGGTTGTTACGAGCACATAGCTCTACCTATCAGATCTCCCAGGAGCACATTACATGTGATCTGACCACAAAACCAGGCTGAAGCATCCCAGGCTGTTACGAGCACACAGCTCTACCTGTTGAATCTCCCAGGAGCACATTACATGTGATCTCACCACAAAACCTAGCTGAAGCATCCCAGGATGTTGTGAGCACACAGCTCTACTTGTCGGATCTCCTAGGAGCAAATTACATGTGGTCATGGCAAAACCTGGCTGAAGCATCTGAGGCCTTTTTCATCCTGTCCAGATTTCCCAGGAGCAAATTACATGCCATAGGACAAAACCTCGCAAGAGCATCTTAGGATGTTATAGGTACACAACTCCAACCTGAAGATCTTCCAGGGCACAAATTGCATGTCCTCCCAGAGCAATGTCTCGAAAGAGCATCCCAGGCTGTTACGGGTACACAACTCTGACCTATAGGATCTCCCAGACATGCTCATCTACATAACCTGATCCATGGCCACAAAGTACCATCTGATACTCACCATACATCATCCTAATGTACACATGATCATCCTGATCATCATCACTACAACATCCTGCTACATGTCATCTAGAGAAGCTCGTCATCCACGATCACCCTGATCATACAATGCATCCATCTGATGCACACCAAGTATCTACCTGATACATATCAGCATACACAGTGTATCCACCTGATACATAGATACATGATCCACACAATGTATCCATCAACATACATGATCTACCTGATCATACCTGATACATATCAATATACATGATCTACCTGATCATACAATGTATCCACCTAATACATATACAGATACATGGTCCAAGCATCCAACATGATGCATATATACATATAAATGATCCAACTGATCATATCCAGCATCCAACATGATGCGTACATACATATACATATAAATGATCCAACTGATCATACAAAGCAAAAACTAGAACATCATCCTGATGCCCATCATCCAGCGCTTACATCCACAGCCATGTGAAGGATCCTCCTTCCAACATGCTTGGAATGACTTCAGCAGATGTGTCCATCACTTCTTCGTCGAAGTGTCCTCGATCTGAAGAACACCAAGCCTCTCCCTGAAGTACTCGAACTTCACCCTGGCTAGTGGCTTCGTAAGCACATCTGCAATCTGCTCGTCCATCGCAACATACAAGAGCTTCATAGCTCCTCTCTACACCATATCCCTGATATAGTGATATTTGATCTCTATGTGTTTTGACCTGTTGTGAAACACTGGGTTCTCAGATAGCTTCACACAACTCTGGTTATCGCAGAAGATACCAGTAGCATCCAATGGGAGATCAAATAACTCAGACAATAGCTTCCGTAGCCATACTGCCTCACAACTAGCTGAACAGGCTGCAAAATACTCTGCCTCAGCTATACTTAGTGCTATGCGGGACTGCTTCCTGCTAAACCAAGAATTGCCAGCCCAATTTGAATCAACATAACCTCACAGGTTAAAATTTTGATTCGCTTCATACTTGAGCCCATAATCCACTGTACCCTTCAGGTACCTCAGAACATGCTTTACAGCAACCAGGTGAACACTCCTCGGATCCGTTAGGAACTAGCTCAATGTGTTCACAGCAAAGCAAATATCTGGTCTCGTGTTCGTCAGGTACATCAAGGACCCGATCATCTGACGATACATAGAGACATCAATCGGCTAAGATGAAGCATCACATAGAAGCTTCAGATTCGATGCCATAGGTGTGGCCATGGCCTTGCAATCCATCATCCCGGATCTCTTCAAGATATCTACTGTGTACTTCCCTTAACCAAGGAAGATCCCACCTGCACTCTGCCACACCTCCATACCTAGGAAATAATGCATCATTCCCAAATCTTTCATATCGAACTCAGCAGCAAGCTTCGTCTTAGTATCTGCAATCAATCTGTTATCTCCTGTTACAAATAAGTCATCCACATACAGGAGTAGAATCACAGGATTTCCTTCCTCAACCTTGTAGTAAAGGTTGGAATCCACTTTACTCTTGGTAAAGCCCAAACTAGATAGGAAATTGTCCATCCTACCATACCAAGTTCTGGGAGCTTGCTTTAAGCCATACAAGGCTTTCTTCAATCTACACACATATGACTCTCTGTCATGTATTTCGAAACCGAGTGGCTGCTCCACATATACTTCTTCTTCAACTACACCATTCAAGAAAGCAGTCTTGACATCCCTCTGGTGTATTTTCTATTTCATTGCTGCAGCCAGGGCAACTACTGTTCTGATGGAAGTATACTTGGCTATAGGTGCAAAAGTTTCTTCATAATCTATTCTCTCTTTCTGAGAGAAGCCACGAGCTAGGAATCTTGCCTTGTATTTATCTACACTGCCATCTATACCATGCTTGATTTTGTAGATCCATTTGGAAGTCACAACAGACTTCTCTTTAGGTCTTGGGACAACATCCCAAACATCATTCTTCATTATTGATTGGTATTCCTCAACCATGGCATCCTTTTATTCTTTCTTTTCCGCTGCTTCTTCATAACTGGAAGGTTCTTTGTTCATAATGTCACAGAGTAAAGCAACATAGCTAGTATGTGATCTGGTTCTGTTCTTTGCTCTGTGTTCTTCTTTTGGAATGCCAAATCTTTTTGCATCTTGAATGAGCTCTCTAGCCCATGCAGGTTTCCTCTTGTGAGAGTTATCGTCACGGGGTGGATCTATAGGTTCTTGCGGATCTTCAAACTCATGAACAACTTCTGGAATTGCTTCAGTCATGGTAGTGTCTTGAAATCTAGTTTCCTTAGGTTCTTCATAAACTTCGATAGGTGCCTTCCTTCATTTGATGAATGCTGAGTTTTCATCAAATGTCACATCCCTACTGACATCAATCTTTTTGAACCCTAGAAAGTATATTCTGTAAGCCTTCGAGCTTTCACGATAACCCACAAAGATACCCTCTTTCCTGAAGGATCTAGTTTGTTCCTCTTTTCCTTTGGGACATGAGTGTATACTGGACAACCAAATATTCTGAGATGCCTGATTTCAGGTTTCTTACCACAAAAGACCTCTTCTGGTGTCTTGATGTCCAATATCTTGTGGGGTGTTCTGTTCTACACATATACAGCTGTTCTAGCTGCTTCTGCCCATAAATGCATAGGTAGATCCTGGTCATGCAGCATTGCCCTTGCTACTTCCATGATTGTTCTGTTCTTCCTTTCTGCAACTCCATTCTGTTGTGGATTGTAAGGAGCAGTCAACTCCCTCTTAATCCCTGAATCACTGCAAAGCTTCTTGAGGTCACCTGAGGTGAATTCTCCACCATTGTCGGATCTGAATGTTTTGATCTTCTTGTTAGTTTGATTCTCCATCAAGGATTTGAATTCCTTGAACTTATCAAGTACCTTATCTTTGTTCTTCAAGAAGTAGACCCAAGTCTTCCTGGAGAAGTCATCAATAAATGAGACATAGTAAACATACCCACTTAGAGAACTGGATGACATAGGACCACATACATCTGAGTGGATGATTTCTAGTATATCCTTTTCCTTGCTTTCACTGCTTGGGAAAGCCTTCTTAATGTTCTTACCTTTTGCACATCCTTTGCAAACACCTTCATGTTTGGTCTTGATTTCGGGAAGACCCTCTACAGCCTTGCTTGTAATTGGAAGTTCCCTATAGTGCATATGAGCAAGTCTTCTATGCCAAAGTTCACTTGGCTCCATGGATTCATGCACCATGGTATGTTCAGGTTGTCCCTTCAATTTATACAAACCTCCCTCTTGCTCTCCAATCACTACTGCATCATCTTTGGTCTTTCCCTTTGGCCACATTAGGACTTGGGCATCCACAAATGAAACCCTCATACCTTTTGCATCGAATGCAGATATGGAGAGTAAGTTCTTCTTGAGCCTAGGTACATAAAGGACTTCTTTCATCTTCAAAGATTTTCCAGAATCTAGGTTGTAGGAGGCTTCACCACTTCCTTTGATTGGGTATTGATAATCATCCCCAAGTTTCACCTTATGGGGTGATTCATGTTCAAATAGGTTCACAAAAGATTCCTTAAACCCAGTCATGTGTTTGGAAGCCCCACTGTTAATTAACCAATCATTACAACCATGGGAGATAGTACCTGTGAGAGCAGAGATTAGAACATACTCTTCTTCACCTATTGAGTCATCATTACTATCATCACTTTCTTCCCTAGCCTTCTTCTTGGGTGGTTCATCGTCCTTGGCAGCATGAGCATGAAACCTTCTTTTGTTGCACTTCTTCTTCTTGTTGAAGTTGTTGTTGTCCTTCTTGTTCTTGGGACAATTTATGGCAATATGTCCTTTTTCATTACAGGTGAAGCATATTCTTCTTTCTTTGAAGTGATGTGAAGATTTCTTGGAGTGAGATGGCTCTCTCTTGGTCTTCCCTTTCTTGGTGTGAGCTGTGAGAGCTTGATATTCATTCCCCATCTTTTCTTCTCTTGCCACAAGCCTTGCTTCTTCTTGTGAGCATTCTTCCCGTAGTCTGCTGAAGGAAATCAACTTCTTTCTTGCACAGAATCCTTGAATGAAGGAGTCCCATGACCTAGGTAGGCCATTCAGAGTGGTCATGACAACTTCACCATTCTCCACCATTTCATCCACTGCTTCTAGTTGTTCCTTGATTTGGGAGACCCTTGAAAAATAAGATTGAATGGTTTCTCCATTCTAGAACTTTACTCCTTTCAATTGGTTTCGCAGGGTCATCTTCTGATTTATGTTCTTCCCTTCAAATAGCTTGGTCAAAGAGTCAAACATCTCTTTGGGTGTCTTTAGAAAAGACACATGGGGTATGAGATGGTCTTTGATAGAATCAGCAGTGATTCTCTTTGCCTTGACCAAGTTCTTCTTATGCAATACATTAGCCTCTTCATCCTATGGGATAGGGATGTCTTCTTTTATATATGAGTCCAACTCATTCTCTTCAAGGATTAACCCAATCCTATACTTCCAAGCTCGGAATTTATCAGCCCCTTCAAGCTTATCCTCAAGCTTGGTGTGGTGAGACATCTTAAAGAGTACCTCAAATGGAAATAGAAAATATTTAGGTCTTACCACTTGAAATGCTGAAAACTGGATCTGGTCCAAGATTAGGATTTGTCGGAAAAACCCTAAAAATTCAAAATGTGAATTTCAACTTTCTGAAAGGATAGAAAGATGCGCCTTGATGAGATGATCAGCCTGGTGTATTCAGAATTTGAGATCAACAAAGCTTTACCCTTTAGATTTGCCTTTTTTTCCTCTCGGGTTCATTGGGGAGAGCCCTGAATTAGGGTTTGAGTTTCCCAGAGATCTACCTAGCCAAAAATCTCGATCCAAATCTCTAAACTTTGATTTTTGCAAGGCGCTTCCAACTATGTCTTCAGATTTCAGAAATTCCTATTTTTGTGGAAACCCTAATTTTTAGGGCCAAATCTGAAAATGCTCAAAATTGAATTCTGATTGGACAGATAGATTCTCCTTGATGAGTAGAGTCAATCTACTATACTGCTTTTCCAAAATCTATGGAGAGAAACCAAATAAACAAGAAACTCAAGTTTCCGTCACTACAAAATGTCTTCTTCTCAGGTTAGCTCTGATACCATGTTAAATTTTGAGCATTAATTCACAATACTCTAGGATCTTCACTGAGAAAATAACATATACAGTATATCAATGCATAAAAATCACAATAAGCATGACAAGCATCACAAGAATCAAAAGCATGAGAGACAAGAGACACAGAGTTTCCGTGGGGAAAACCCTAAGGTGAAAAACCCCACAACTTCCTCAGAGATAGAGAGAGCAATGGCTCAACCAAAGTACAACCAAAATACACTGAGATAATCTCCTAGTAGCAGATGATCCTCCTCCTCACTAGTGCACCACTTTCTGAGTGAGAGAAGTGTGACTTTCTGAATGATCAAAATAGAGATCTCCCGATCTCTATTTATACTATCATGTTTGCCTAGTTACACTATGGGGCCGACTTGTCTATCTAGATACATCCACAATATAATATATATTTCAGGGCCGACCCCACACATGGTGGTCTAATAACCCATTGGCAAGTACACACACTTGTGACACTTGTCAATCCACATGATGACACTTCCTTATAGAGGAATAACACATCTCTTATAAAGGTACAAGAAATATATATGAAATACATTCCGAAGTTACATATACATCAACAATACTGTTGTATTGTTGATAATGATTATTCATGAAGTTAGAAATGTAAGTAATCAAGGGTTTATGCATATTATGTCTCTTACCTTGATTGATGATATGACTAACCAGAAAAGTCCTTTTGACAAATATGAATATGCATGAGTAAGAGAAGTCTTCCCTAAAACATTGAATGCTAATGCTTATTATCTATGTTTTGAAATGATCATGACTATACATGTTTAAGATTATTGTGTTTTGATAGTATTGAGACTATACTAATAAATGCATGATTATGTATGAGATCTCGAGGATATCACAATAATGATACTTGTACAAATGCATAGTGATCGAGGATGGATATAAGTTCAAGGACAGGTAATCCAGGAAGCAAAGATCAAGAGGGAGCACACTCCAGTAGTTTTTGCAAGGATGCAGATATTCAGAGCGAGTCGACCACTTCTCACAATCCACATCAGAATGGAGTTTCAAAGATTCAGATGGATTCAACCCAACAAACAAACCAAGATAAGTATTTGAATTATCATTTCTTGCATATTTGATTGTTTAAATAATACTGTTCAATTATGTATATACTGATGTTCCTAGAATTAGGCTGTGTATTTTGGCATATTAGAATAATTGCATTAATGAACAACATACTACTAATATGCATGTAATGGGTAAGTGGCCTATGGAACTGTACAACATTCCATTGCTACTTATCTAGAATGAAACCTCTTTGCTGACATGTTGGAAGTAGTGCAAACTCTTAACAATGTTCTTGTAGAGATTGGAAGGCATCTAGAAAGTTACAAGATATGGTTGAATGTTGTATTGAAGCATTGGCTAAAATAATTGCATGACTATATGACATATTTCTTTATGTGTAAGAATTTGTTCTGAAAACTATGAGATGTTTCTAATCATGCAATTTAACTTGTTTTGTAGGAAAGATCATATACCTTCACCTACAAAAGAAGGACTACAACATTTGTTCCAGCAAAAAAGTTATCTACTGAAGATATTGAAGTTCTTAGGATTCGGGAAGTATGCCTTGATCGAGGAGTACCAGTCGATCATGAAGAATGATGTTTTGGGATGTGGTCCCAAGACCTGAAGGGAAGTCTGTTGTGACTTCCAAATGGATCTACAAAATTAAGCATGCTGCAATGGCAGCATAGAGAAATACAAAGCAAGATTTGTAGCTCGTGGCTGATTATAAAGAGACTTTTGTACCTATAGCCAGATACACTTCCATCAGATCAATACTTGCTCTGGCTGTAGTGATGAAGTGGAAGATACACGAAGTGGATGTCAAGACAGCTTTCTTGAATGGTGTAGTCAAGGAGGAAGTGTATGTGGAGCAGCTACTTCATTTTGAGACACATGACAGAGAGTCATATGTGTGCAAATTGAAGAAAGCCTTGTATGGCTTGAAGCAAGCTCCTAGAGCTTGGTATGGTGGGATAGATAGATTTCTATCTAGTTTGGGCTTTACCAAGAGTAAAGCAGATTCCAACCTTTACTACAAGGTTGAGAAAGGAAATCCTATGATACTACTCCTGTGTGTGGATTACCTGTTTGTTACAGGTAATGATAGTTTGATTGTTGATACCAAGAGGAAGCTTGTTGCAGAGTTCAAGATGAAGGACTTGGGGATGATGCACTATTTTATAGGCATGGAGGTGTGGCAGAGTGTAGATAGTATCTTCCTTGGACAAGGAAAGTATGTAGTAGAGATCTTGAATAGGTTTGGGATGATGGACTGCAAGGCCATGGCCACACCTATGGCATCGAACCTGAAGCTTCTGTGCGATGCTTCATTTGAGCTGGTTGATGTTACTGTGTATCGTCAGATGATTGGGTCCTTGATGTACCTGATGAACACAAGACCAGATATTTCCTTTGCGGTGAACACGTTGAGCCTGTCCCTGATGGATCCAAGAGATGTTCACCTGGTTGCTGTGAAGCATATTCTGAGGTACCTGAAGGGTACGGTTGATTATGGGCTCAAGTATGATGTGAATCAAAAGTTTAACTTGTAGGGTTATGTTGATTCAGATTGGACAGGAAGTGCTGCAGATAGGAAGAGCACTTCTGGGTGCTGCTTCAGTATGGGATCAGGTGTGATCTCTTGGTTTAGCAGGAAGTAGTCCTGCGTAGCACTGAGTACAGCCGAGGCAGAGTATGTTGCAGCATGTTCAGCTAGTTGTGAGGCAGTATGGATCTGAAAGCTACTGTATGAGTTACTTTATCTTCTGCTGGAGGCTACTGGTATCTTTTGTGACAACCAGAGTTGTGTGAAGCTGTCTGAGAATTCGGTGTTCCATGACATGCCGAAACACATTGAGATCAAATATCACTATATCAGGGAGATCAAATATCACTATATCAGGGATATGGTGCAGAGAGGAGTAGTGAAGATCCTGTATGTTGCAACGGATGAGCAGGTTGCAGATGTACTGATGAAACCACTAGCCAGAGTGAAGTTCGAGTACTTCAGAGAGAGGCTTGGTGTTCTTCAGATTGACGACACTTCAAGGAAGAAGTGATGGAGACATTTGCTGGAGCCATTCAAAGCATGGTGAGAGAAGGATCCTTCCATGGTTGTGGATATAAGCGCTGGATGATGAGCATCAAGATGATGCTGTAGTTACTGCTCTGTATGTATGCATCATGTTGGATGCTAGATATGATCAGTTGGATCATTTATATGTATGTATGTATGCATCATGTTGGATGCTGGATATGATCAGTTTGATCATTTATATGTATGTACACATCATGTTGGATGCTGGATATGATCAGTTGGATCATTTATATGTATGTATGCATCATGTTGGATGCTGTATATGATCAGTTGGATCATTTATATGTATATGTATGTACGCATCATGTTGGATGCTAGATATGATCAGTTGGATCATTTATATGTATGTACACATCATGTTGGATGGTTGATATGATCAGTTGGATCATTTATATGTATGTACGCATCATGTTGGATGTTGGATATGATTAGTTGGATCATTTATATGTATATGTATGTACGCATCATGTTGGATGTTGAATATGATCAGTTGGATCATGTGTATGTATCAGGTGGATACATTGTATGATCAAGTAGATCTTGTATGTTGATATATATCAGGTATGGTCAGGTGGATCATGTATTTGTATGTGTATCAGTTGGATACACTGTATGATCAGGTAGATCATGTATGATGATATGTATCAGGCAGATACTGTGTATGCATCAGGTGGATGCATTGTATGATCAAGATGATCATGGATGACGAGCTTCAGGATGCTTCTCTAGATGACATGCAGTCGAATGATGCAGTGTTGATGATCATGATGATCATGTGTACATCATGATGATGTATGGTGAGTATCAGGTTGATACTCTGTGGTCATGGATAGGTTGTGCAGATGAGCATGTAAGTAGACCTAGGATATTTGGACAGGATGAAAAAGGCCTCATATGCTCTTTCGAGGCATTGCTTTGGGAGGACATGTAAGTAAACCTGGGAGATCTAGACATGATGAAAAAGGCCTCAGATGCTCTTTCAAGGCATTGTCCTATGGCATGTAAGTAGACCTAGGAGATCTGGACAGGATGAAAAAGGCCTTAGATGCTCTTTCGAGGCATTGCCATGACCACATGTAATCAGACCTATAGATCTAGATAGGATGAAAAAGGCCTTAGATTCTCTTTAGGGTTCTTGCTTGGCAAGACACCCTTTTAAGGTTTTGTGGTAGGAGTCACATGTAATCAGGCCTGGAGATTTAGACAGGATGAAAAAGGCCTCAAATGCTCTTTAGGGTTCTTGCTTGGCAAGACACCCTTTTAAGGTTTTGTGACTGTCACATGCAAAAGATCTTGGGAGATACTATAGGTCAGAGTTGTGTACCCGTAACAGCCTAGGATACTCTTTCGAGGTTTTGTGATGCACATAATAAGTCTTGAGGATTCCACAGTATGGCCAGTGATGATGAAGACCTGCAGGTGGTGGGCCTACATCCAGTATGAAAAACGACTGGCTCTATAGAACTTCCTATCAAGAGTAGATTCAGAGATTGATTGAGATAGCAGCAGCAGTGATGATGATGATGACTCGATGACGATTATCCAATGACGATGATCCAGAGAAGAAGACTTGTGCTAGAAGACCTGTGTCGAAAAATACCTTCCTAGTTAAGAGGGAGTGTTGATGTATATGTACCTTCAGAATGTATTTCATGTATGTATATTGTACCCCTATAGAGATGGTATTATTCCTCTATATGGAAGTGTTTGTATTCCTATAGAGATGTTATCATTCCTCTATATGAAAGTGTCGTCATTTATATTGTAAGTGTCATAACTTCTACTTAATGGGTTATTAGACCACCTTGTTGGGGTCGGCCCTATATAAGTCATGTGGGTTGAAGGGTTATTATACCACCCTATTAGGGTTCGGCCATGTGGTTCAAAGGGTTATTAGACCACCCTATTGGGTGTCGGCCTAGTTAGCATTGCGTTATGTGGTTAAGTTGAGGCCGACCTAGTAAAGGTTATTAGGCAAGTCAAGTCAAGTATAAATAGAGTGCGGGAGGCACTCTATTTGATCATTCTATTCTCTCACACACTCTTTGGAGAGTGGTGCACTTGTGGAGGAGGAGAAGCTGCTACTAGGAGATGTCTATCTCTTATGCTTGGGTTGTATCATTGCTCTATCTATCTCTGAGGAAGTTATTGGGGTGTTTCACCTTTATGGTTTTCCCCAAGTAAACTTTGTGTATCTTGTGTGCTTGCATTATTGTGTCCATAATTGATATGCTGTAGATATGCCGTACATGTTGCTCTCTTAGTTAAGATCCTAGATCAGATTGAAGTAAATTCTGAAAAATTAACAATTTGTATTATTTTTATTGTACACCCTATGAGGATTATTATTGATCTAATTGATTATGTAAAAGTCATTGAAAGAGTCAATGTAAACCCGAACTGTTAGGTTGGCCTGAAAAATTATAGAAAATAATATATTATTGTTTAGTGTACAGGTCGACCCAGTTCGAAGAGTCAAGCTGACATAATTAGTAAAAATTTCAAGTGTTTTATCTAATATAAATGAGGAATTTGACCTCCTCATTTGGTCACCTCACTCACACATTGAGCTTGCATCATTAGGAGAGATAGAGTCAAGTGGATAGTTTCTTTTGGAGTCTTCTTGTTTTCGAGTCTTTGCACAAGAGATACTATTGTACATTCTACATAATCTATATATAGAAGAAGTTTGCTTGGTTTTTCTGCCCCGAGAGGGTTTTCCTAGGATAAATTTGTTGTCTAATTTTGCCCATGATGTTCTTGTTTATCTTTCAATGATCCATATTTCTATTGTACTTGAAATTCTATCATGGTATCAGAGCTAGCCTGAAAGAGAACATTACGTAGTTGCTGCAACTGTAGAACTAGGATTCCTTATTCACGAAAGAAGTCTCCACAGATTAGCTAAAAAAGAGGGTGGAATCAACTAGCCTCACTAAGGCACATCTTTCTATCAAAGCAGAATCTCATTCCGAGAATTTTCATTTTGGGCCCACCAATACAACTCAGATAGCTAGGGAATTAGGTTTTTGGAGGATCTATTCATAGAATTAGGAAAAGAAGTACATTTCTCAGCTCTCCTAGGGGAGGCACATATTTTCCTCCAATCATCTTTTCAATATCCCGAAGGTTAAAAATTAAGGTTTCTCTAACAAACCCTAGGTCACCCTGCAGTCAGTTTTCAAAATTCAAGCCTTGGTTGGATCATCTCATCTGGTAAGTTATCCTTTATATAATTCCATTTGAGGTTCTCATTTAATAAGTTTATCAAGATTCCAAATAGTACCAATCTTGAGGATAAGCTTGAAGGAGTAGAGAAATTTCAAGCATGGAAGTATAGGGTGATGTTCATCCTAGAAGAGAATGGCACAGACAAGTATGTCGTAGAGGTACTTGCGGAGCCATATGGATATCAAGAGAAGGCTAAGAACAAGAAGAATCTTATCTAATTTTAGAGGATCATAGTTGTTTCCATCAAGGATCACCTGATCTCACATATCTCTTCTCTAAAGACTCTGAAAGATATGTTTGATGCATTGAAGAGCCTATTTGAAGGAACCAAAATCAATAGGAAGCTAACCTTGAGGACTAAACTCAAGGTTGTGAAGATGCAAAAAATTTAAATCATACAATCCTACTTCACAAGCATTTCAAACATCAGAGATCAGTAAGTGCAATTGGAGATGAAGTAGAAAATGCAGAACTAGTAATGACTACCCTAAATGGTATTCCAAGATCATGGGAGTCATATATTCAAGGAATATGCGCAAGGAAGAAACTTATTTTATTCAGTACACTCTTGGAATATTTCACTCAAGAAGAAGCTAGGATTTCTTCTAGTGAAGAAAAGTTAGGAGATGAAGAAAATCAAGCCTTGGAAACTCATACCAAGATAGGAAAGAGAGAAGATCATTGTAGCTAGTGTTTTCACACCAGCTCATGCTAAAGAGAACCTACTAAGGATTCATGAACCCTTAGTAGCAGTTCATGTAAATGGGTAAAAAATTAAGAAATAAGAAAATTAAACTAATATATGTGAGTGCATAAAATGGAAATAAAAATTAAATTAACTAACTACTGCAGTAATAAAACAAAGAGGAACCCATGAATGAAAATATGATTTTATTGTATTAATGTGTAAAAGATGGTTTACAATATGATGTTACCTCAAAAGGTGAGGTTGTAGGATCCCTTGTAGCCGTACTTGAGTAGTGCACCAAGTCTCTAGGGTTCCCTTCTCTTATCCAAATGCTCCATTGGTGGTCAAGACTCAACTGTAATGGTAAACGGAAGCTCAAGTTGATAGGCTAAAGTTCAACAGGAATTTCAGCGGCATAAGGGTGTGGAGAGTTGATCACAGATGTTGAAATGGGGGGCCTCCATCACATTTTATAGAGGTTTTGGATGGTGGAGTATTGACCCATGGTTTTAGGCAACCAATAGTATTGGTAAATGGTTTTAGGGTTTTTCTCTCTTTTTGAAATTTTTTTTGACTTTTTTCCCTTTTTATTTTATTTTTGAGAAATTTGGATCCTTTTTTTAGGGGTTTTGACCTTTTTTGAAAGAATTTCATTAATTGAGGAGGGAAATAATGATTTTTTTCCTTTTTGGTAACCATTTGAGGGTTTTTTATAGTTTTGGAAGCCAAAATGGTAGGAAAAGTCGACAAATGGGTTATGTGACTAGGGAGATGAGCTAGTGAACAATTTTTGGGTGTTAACAGATCTCCCCATGATGTGTGAGAGTAGGATCTCATTGTATGGCTGATAGACATCATAGTTTATGTCATTGTCTAGGGGTATGAGCATTGTGATGGAGGAGAGAAGAAAGTGGTTGGAGACCGGAACACGTGCTCCATACAAACTGTAAGGGATAAAACTGAAAATACATGACCTCAATAATGAATGAGGAATAATCTCAATGTATGGAAGAGGCAGGCATATTGATGAGGCCCAAAAGGGCACCTGAACAATATGTGGAGAACTCCTATGTACATCATAATGGTCCATAGGGGACACAAATCTAGGACATACTCATGGTTTGACCATGATTGATCTGAAGAATGATACATGGAAACAATGGCAGTCATATTGGATGTGGTACCATAACAACTGATGCTCTATTGGATCTGAAGGTGTCCAACAACTGGATGGAATCAATGAATGAGATTTAGAATCTCAAAGGTACATTGAACTACATCTGAAATGGGTATTCGAGGAAGCATGTAACTAGGGTGCTTCCGAATACTATCGCCAAGTGTAGCTCGAATATATGTGGGAACATACATTTGGGGGGTTCCAAATAGACTCACCAATGTGCTAGAGTCAACGGACATACAAGGTCTTCGACCAATAACTGAAGGGATCAATACCCTGCATGAATCTCAATGGTACGATGATGGTGTTGAAGTTGAGCATGTGAGAAACAACCATTTGAAGAATCACGAAGGACTCCTCTCAAATGGTCCATAGGAACTGACCACTAATGGTGATGAGTGCAAGGTACATGGACCTTTGAGTCTATCCTATGGAATAGATGGGATGGTGTCGATAGAGGGAGACTTGCAACTACCAAGGCAATCATGTTTACTTGATAGGAGCATGAGTTGTACAACCAAAAGGTGATAGTACTGGATGTGATAATGACAGACTGTGGGGGGGATACAAGGGTCACAGAGTGGGGGGGACTCAAAATTCCTTTGTTTAGAGTATGATAGAAAGGCTAACCTGGAAGCATATGAAACTGACTTCAGGGAAGGGGATCATAGTTGAAGGGACCAGAGACTGTGACTACAATGGGGGAGACTCAGGGGGGGGGACTGATGAGTGATATCAGGAGACTTGAAGGGTGACACATTGCAAAATACTCTGAAAAAAGGAGACCATACTGGTAGTGCTTCCATAATGTGGGGACTGGATATGATATGTCATGGTGCCAAGAGGCACCATTTGGGCCTTATTCATGGTTGAAACAGATTAAAGAAGGGATAGAAGTGTGCTCAAAAGGGTACTGTTGTGTGGATTTGTACAAACCCAGGACAATGCATGCTCATGGGTGCTTTCAATTTTAAGGAGTCTGAAAGTGATAAGAAGACTTTGAAATGTTGGGAAGGTACCATCATGTGGAATTATACGAGCCCGGGATGGTGAATGTTCATGTTTTCTCTGAATTTTAGAGTGTCTAAAAGCAATAAGAAGACTCCAAGGGATTCTTTTTAGTGTGTTAGTCTTCAAGGCCCGAAAAAGCATAAAAGTATGCAATGAAGAACTCTTCTAGCTGATGTGACTAGAGTATTCCTTATTTGTAATTAGTCTACTAGGTTCAGAAAAGTGTTAAACTTATACGAGATAGATGCTCTTCAGATACTTTTAGCAAGCATGAAAGGAAGCAAGATTTCTCGGCGATATTTTCATTTTTTTAGGAGTCAGAAAAGAGATTAACATAAACTCCCTAAGTGCCTTTTTCCTAAAGGAATTGCTCGTCACGAAAAGGGGATAAAATTATACCGAACAAATATAATGGCCAGGCAAGGAGGAAGTGTTCAATCAAGGGACAATTATGAGAACCAAGAATGAGGGCGGGGGGCAAACACTAATGGGGCTTCCTTGAGGGTTGATGAATGATGGAAAAATAACACAATGACTATAGTATGGATGGAGCGGAGGGCTAATGGATAGGCCGTGATGAAAAAAATGGAAAAAAATGATCAAGGCCTATTTGGCACACAAATTGAGGCAGCGAGGGGCATGGAAAAAATGCCCAAAAAAAGTTTCAGTGAGAGTGAGAAATGATCTCAAGCTTCATAACGAACTCGGAAATCTGAATCTGGCAGTGAAAATAGTGCGATAAATGGAGGTCATATGACTTCGGAATGGTTAAAACATGAAGAGGGACAAAATGGCTATAAAAAGAAAAGGGACCCTCATGCCATGTGTAATTTTCGCTATGCAAATTGGGAGAAGTGTTGAGGGACCCAGAAGAGGAAATTCAGATTTCTCTCAATCCGACCGGTGGAATCCAGTTCTGCGAATTGCAGGTAAGTCTCATAGTGTTTTTTGATTTTTTTGATGCATTTTGAGGGGGGTTTGGGCGTATCGGAAGGCGTTCCAAGCTTGACTTGGGCACCGCAGCACCAAAGCATGGATTTCAGTGCAAATCTCGTGCTTCAGGGCACGGCTTTGGGCCATACAACTGCTCTTTCGAAGCACAAATGTGGGTTGTACAACAGTGCTCTGAAGCACGACATTTCTTGGGAAATGTGCACTTCAGGGAGAGGCTATGGGTCCCATAGGTGTGCTTAAGGGGTGCACTTTTCAAGGAGAAAAGAACGCTCCAGAGTGCACTTATGAGTAAAAAAAGTGTGTTGTGGAGTGCACCTTTTTTCCTAAGTTTGGGTGTGTCGATACGGAGGAGATCGAGGTAGGGTTGATATGGTCCTGATGGGTGTTTTGTTGTTTGATTGACATGATGCCAAGAGTTTCTTAGAGAGATCATGAGCTCGGGAACTTGTTGCAAGCTATCCAGGATGATGAGGATGTTCAGGACACCTTGTCCTATTGTGGACTACTGAAGTTTGCGAATGTGCCCCTGATGCGCATAGCCAAATTGTTATTGAAGAAGTTGGTAGAGTTTTGGGATGTTGATGTGGATGCATTCATGATACAGGGAGAGCAGTTAGAGATAACACTCGTGGATGTGTACTTCTTGACGGGGATTCCACGGTTGGGCATGATTATGGACACCCTCCCAAGGATGCTAGGTGATGTGTCCATAGAGGACTTACTGGAGAGACATTGCTATGCCACATCATATGTGCATGGCAACACTATTATGATCTGTGACATAGAGAGTCTGGAGACTCGAGCTATTGTGGCACTGGTGGTGTGCATACTGGGGTCGAATTCACCCCACAGGGTCTAAGGGGGACATATGTTGCTGGTGGAGCGGGTCTTGGAAGGTACCTATTATGGTTGGGGCCAGATGTATATGTCAGTGGTTTGGCATGAGATGAACAAGGTGAGTCGGATAGGAGGGGATTTTTGTTTTCCCTCATTCCCGTGTTCCTTTTTCTTTGAGCGAGTGCCGACGCTGCGACCACATAGAGCGCTGCATGATGGAGGGCCTTATGAGCCGTAGATGCAATGATGGGGAAAGATGATGACTCCCTGGGGTGGAGGGCTAGTGGGGCGGTTCTTTAATAAGGAGTTGTTCACTCAGTGGATGTAGCTCCCAGTAGTGATCGAGGACTACCCTTACTATAGGATGGACTATAGAGGGGATCTAGAGCTACCATGACCTCCTGGTCAAGCTTGGGGATCAGATGGTGTATGGTATCATGTTTAATCTACTCGATAGGATATATGATAACTAGAGGATTTTATGACATTGAGTCTGACGTTGTGCTTTTTATGTGCAGATGTGGGGCCAAAGCCTCCGAGAGGATACTGGGTACGAAGAGGCCAGGTGGAGGGAGTATAATCTCCTGCACATGGGCAGCACCAACATCAGAGTGATTCGACGACATTGGATACATTGCATCTTGGTATTGACCGCCTTCTGGATGGGGTGTTAGAGGACGGGTGGCAACATCTAGACCAAGAGTTGATTGATATCTTCTATAATGCTCCACGAGAGTGGAGGTCTATGATGACCTGTATTGCGATGGTGGTGGAGGCGGTGAGAACCATGGAATGGGGGGATGCCCCCTGCTATTATGAGGAGGCGGAGACAGAGTCTGATGAGGAATAGGAAGAAGAAAAAGAGGAGGAAGAGGAGGAAGAGGAGGACGACAATGAGAACGAGGATGATGATGATGATGGAGATGAATCTGATTAGGCGTTTTGATGGAACTGCCCCCAATGCAATGAGCATTGGGAATTTTTCTACTCGGCTTGTATTTTTATGATGGGGAAGTTGTTTGGGCTCCCTGATATATTTATGTGTATTGGGTGCTATGGGCACTATGACATTTCTATGATGATATATATATATATATGCACATGGATGCATATTATTATGATGATGGTTGTCTTTTTGTTTTTTATGATGTTATATGCCTATATGATGTTTATATGCATGTGAATGGTATGATGATGAACTTTTATGGTTTACTTCCTACATGTTGTGATTTATGTGCCAGTCTAGAATATTGTTATCCATTTGATCTACAACACTGTTTTGATTTCTTGGGACATGAGTGAATGAAATGGATACAAACTATCTGCTCATTTTTTTAGTGAGAGGGAACTTTCTAAAAAGGAAAGGATCCCGTACCCAATAAAAATAGTTGAGTTGGGAGAGAAGAAGTTGGGAGTCAAGAAACACACGAAGGTGACTTATACCCATTTGGAGAGCAGTAGTCAAGAGACTGGTAGCAACATCGTACTCATCCTGGTTATTAGTAGAAGCACCAATACACACTCTATTGAGGTGGATCAACTTGTGTCAGGGGGAATACTGTACCCAAGCTGTAGAGGAGAGGTTTGGATACTAGCGACTTGCGCCGTCGGCGAAAAAGACTTAGCATGGTGGAACAGGATCCATATGTGGTAATGTAGGGAAGTAAAGCGTAAGGTTCTAGATGAAAAAAAGTAAAAAACAAAAAAGGAATGAAATGGTACAACATGTACTAATGGGTTTAAAAAGTGCTAAGGGTAAAAACGTTTGAGATACAACCCATTTCAAGTGTTGCACAAAGGTTTTCCTTCAAAACCAGTGAGGATGTATGCCCCGTTCCCTAAGCAGGTGTGGATAATATATGGGACTAGCCACATGGATTCAAAATTTCCTTTACCAGTCTTGTCATGGGCTTGGTCGTAAACAAGTACTAGATCTCCTTCTTGGAATGTACATGGGTGGACGTGCTTGTCATAACTAGATTTGGAATGAAGTTTAGAAGCCTCGATGATTTGTAGGGATGTTCGAAGATCTTTGTTGGCTTTCTCCAAGAGGATTAAGCATTGCTATAGTGGTGAGGTGTCTGGGATATGTTCAATAGAAATGCGTAAAGCGAGAATATGACACTCGATGAGAAGAACAAACTCGACACCATGAACCAAATGAAAAGGGGTAAAACCTGTGGCGGTCTTAGTGGAAGTACAATAAGCCCAAAGTGCAGGAAAGAGCATATGGTTTTAGTTGGACTTATGTTGGTTTACGGTTCGCTGAAGAATGGTCTTCAGAATTTTATTAATAGCCTCAAATTGGCCATTCCCTTGATGGTAATAGGATGAGGCATACTGGTGTTCAAGTTTGAGAAAATTCGACAACTCCTTCCAGATGGTATCTTCAAAATGTTTGCCATGGTCGGATACGAGTTTCTTAGGGACCCCGGACCGAGTGATGTCGTGGTTAAAAAAGAAATGGGCTGCAGTCTCCACTTTGCAATTAAACGTAGGAATGGGCTCAACCCCATTTGGTGAAATAGCCAACAACCACAATGATGTATTTATGTCCATTCACCGAGGGGGGTTGCACTCCATAAAATCAATGGCCCACTTACAGAAAGGTCCAACGGTGATAACTGGATGGAGAGGGGTAGGAGGGGTACTCGCCTTGGGGGCAAAGAGCTGGAAATTTTGGCAATGTTTGACTTCAGTAATGCAATTAGTAAAGTGGGTCGGCCAAAAATACCTAGCGCATATAACCTTTTGAGTAGTGTCAATCATGGGGAAATGGCCGCTACAAGCTCGACTGTGATAATAATTTAGGACATGTTTAGCCTCGTCGTGTGTGAGGCATCAACATAAAATGGTGTCGAAACTGTGCCTATAAAGGACATCGCAAAGGAGGAGATAATATGAGGCATGATGGCATATGCGATGGAGCTCATCGTGGCTGATATCAGATCGAAACTTCTATGTGCGTAGGTACACGAGGATGTCATCGTACCATGGGTCATCCAATGAAATGATAAATAAGTGGTCGCTAGGTAAGCTGGGAGTGATTGTTGTTGGCATGTATGACTATGGTAAATATGTCATGAGTTGTGCTAATGCAAGGGATTTGGTTCTCTTAGGAGTAGTAAATGTGAGGTTATATTCCTAAAGTATGATGACCCATTTAGCCACGTGGCCTTGAAGAAGGAAGCGACTCAAGAGATAGACCATGGGGTTGGATTCTTCCACAATTGTAGTTCGGCTTAGTAGGATATAGTGGAAAATTTTTTGGACTAAGAAGACGATGGACAGGGCCAATTTCTCCTCATGGTGGTAACGTAGTTGTGTGCTGGATAAGGTTTGGCTCACATACGAAATGACGTTTTCTTTTCGTGCACTATATTCTTGAACTAACACGCCCGAAACAACATAGTCGGATGCTGAAACATAAAGGATAAAATCCTTCAAGAAATCAGGAGGTGAAATCAACAGGGAAAAAGTCAGGGCTTGTTTGAGGGCTTCAAAATCTGCTTGTGCTTGTTCATCCCAAATGAAAGGAACGTGGGTGTGAAGCAAGCGAAGGAAACCATGAACTTTCGTAGCATAGTTCAGAATGAAGTGACGGAGAAAGTTGGATTTCCCTTAAAGGCTTTGTAATTGGCATATTGTACGTGGGGATGGGAGGTCCAAGATGGATTGAACCTTCAAAGGGTGTATGGCAATTCCTTTTTTGGAAACAATGAAACCCAACAATCGGCCTGCAAGAATGCAAAATACACACTTGATGGGGTTCAGGCGGATTCTATATTTGCGATAACACAGAAAAAACTTACCAGAGGTTGTTTATATGGTCAGAATGTTTCTTGGATCGATTCGTGAGGTCGTCTAGATATACCTTGATGATATGGTTCAAATCGTGAAAACAAAATGTCATGTCCCACTGAAATGTGGCACCATCATTTTTAAGACCGAAAGGCATGACACGATAGGAAAAGGTGCCCCATGGGGTAGTGAAAGGAGTCTTGTATTGGTCTTCCTTGCGAATGTGAATTTGATTAACCTAAAGAAGCCATCCATGAAGGACAGAATCTCATGTCTTGCACATGGATCAATAAGTTGGTCAATCAAATGCGTGGGGAAGTTGTCTTTGGGACAAGCTCGATTCAAATCGTGAAAATCAGTACATACACGAATGGAGCCATGTTTTTTGTTAACTGGCACAGGATTGGAAACCCAGGTGGTGTAAGCGATGGGATAAATGAACCCAAATTTACGTAGTTGATCAATCTCAACTTTAACAGTGGGGAGTTTGGATGGGTCGTTGCTTTTGGAGAACGCGTGGGATATCCAGCCAAGTATAATTATGGTGTTCAACAATGGTGGGGTCAAGACCAAGCATCTTGGTATAGGACCAAGAAAAAACATTGCAAAACTCTGGGAAGAGATTCTTATAGGCCTGTATTTCATCTCCAGTACAGGAAGCGCCTAACGTAATGATCTTAGATGGAATGGGTGGGTGGGAAATATCAATGTGATAGGTAGTCAAAATGTTAGCCATATTACCTTCCTCAAACACATCAGGAGTTGGGATAGGGTTCTTAAACTAGTCCACCTTGTTAGGGAGGAAGTATTTTGACTTGACCAGAAGTTGGTTAGCCGCAGTAGTGGTAGACTCCTAAAAAATGAAATAGGATATATGGTGCATATCATCCCAAGGGTAGTCAGGCGTGGTTAGCACTTCAAGGATTTCTCCGTTAGTACGAAATCACTCTATTGTCAAATCAGTAGAGGGGAGCAGGGAAAATTTTAAGAACCCCCCCCAAAATTTATATGTATAAAAAATGGGCAAATCTCCCCGATATATAGGAAAACTTGAAGCCAATTTTATCAATAATATAATATGTATAGATAATTTTTTTGTGAATCTTTCATTTCATTATATAATGCTGTAAAATATTGGCGAATCTTTCACTAAATTACAAGATATTGTAAAATCTTGGCGAATATTTCACTTAATTATAAAAAATTGTAAAAACTTGTCGAATCTTTCACCGATTTATAAAATATACTAAAAATTTGGCGAATCTTTTTCCAATAAAACTCAAGATTTTGATTATGTAGATTACTAAGGTAGTGCAACAAAAGAACATACACCAGAGATGAACTTTGAACTCCTAGACTCTCGAATGAATAAGTGTATGAATGAGGAGAGGATGGATTTATTTATACATTTCATAAGGAGTATTTGATCACTCACAACTAGAAAGTGTCAACGAAACATGACTGCACTAACTAGATTTAGGGAAAGTAGGGACTCTACTTGTTATCTCGTCCCTTAATGGTCCAATGGACATGTGGGGTCATGAATCTTGACATGCCAACAAATTAATAGAATTAAGGGAATATCCTAGTAGTGGGCCACTTCCTTTATATAGAGAGATAGTTAATGGACCAATTCCAAGCTTCCAACCAATATTCTCACCAACATTTCTTCTCTTTGGTGTCGAATGGTAGGAGAGTTGCATATTTGTCAGTGAATACTTAAAATGGCTCAATCCACACAAATTTTCCTCAGTAAGTGATAACTTCACCCATCACTATTTTAAAATGTCCCAACACCATAAAATCATCCATAAATTGATAAATAACAACCCCATGTACTTCTAAATTCACCCGTGATGCAAATAATACCCCATGCACTTCTAAATTCACCCAGTGATGAGAAAAACACCCCAAACACTTCAATACTTACCTCGGGCACTTCAAAATTCTCCCAAAGATGATAAAAATTTCCTAAGCACTTCAATATTTTCCTAGGCACTTCTAAATTCTCCCAAGGATGATAAAAACTCCCCATGCACTTCAATATTTTCCCCAAGCACTTCAAAATTCCCTTGAGGCACTTCAATACTTACCCCATGCACTTCTAAATTGACCCAATGATGATAGAAACACACCATGTACTTCAATACTTGCCTCAACCACTTCAAAATTCTCCCAAGCATGGTAAAAACACCTAGACACTTCAATATTTTCCCTAGGCACTTCAAATTTCTCCCAGCAAAGATAAAAATGCCCCCATCCACTTCCATGATTTCCTAGGAACTTCATTACTTGCCCCAGACACTTCAAAATTCGTCCAATGATGATAAAGATGCTATGCACTTCAATAGTTTCCCTAGGCAAGGGAGAAAAACACTAGACAATGATATAATCACCCAGGCAATCACAAAAATGTCTGAATCCACACAAATTTTCCCCGGCAAGTGATAACTTTGCCCATCACTGTTTTAAAACTTCGCAACACTATAAAAGCAATCATTCATTGATTAATAACAACCCCAAGCACTTCTAAATTCACACAGTGAGGAGAAAAATGACCCATGCACTTCTAAATTCACCTGATGATGATAAAAATGCCCCATGCACTTCTAAATTCACCCAGTGACGAGAAAAACGCAACAGGAACTTCAACACTTTCCCTGGGCATGTCAATTTTCCAAAATATAATAAAATTGCCCCAAAAAATTCAATATTTTCCCAGGCACTTCTAAATTCTCTCAAGGATGATAAAAACTCCACATGCACTTTAATATTTTCCCAAAGCACTTCACAATTCCCCCAAGTCACTTCAATACTTGCCACACTCACTTCTAAATTGACCTATTGATGATAGAAATGCCCCATGCACTTCTAAATTCACCCATTGATGAGAAACACACCCCATCGACTTCAAAATTCACCCATTGACAAGAAAAACGCCCCATGCACTTTACAATTCACCCATTAACAATAAAAATGCCCCAAGCACTTCAATACTCCCCCCAGGCACTTCAAAATTCTCTGAAAGATGATCAAAATGCCCTAAGCACTTCAATAATTTCCGAGGTACTTCTAAATTCCCCCAAGGATGATCAAACTCCACATGTACTTCAATATTTTCCCCAAGCACTTAAAAATTGCCCCCATGCACTTCAATACTTGCCCCATGCACTTCTAAATTGACCCAATGATGATAGAAATGACCCATGCACTTCAATACTTGCCTTGACCACTTCAAAATTATCCCAATGATGATAAAAATGCCTAGACACTTCAATATTTTCCCCAGGCACTTCAAAATTCTCGTAACGAAGATAAAAATGCCCCCGTCCACTTCCATATTTGCGTAGGAACTTCATTACTTTCCCTAGACACTTCAAAATTCATCCAATGATGATAAAGATGCCTCGTGCACTTCAATACTTTCCCTAGGTAAGGTACAAAAACACCCAACAATGATATAATCACCCAGGCAATCACAAAAATGCCCCAGTATACACAAATTTTCCTTGGCATGTGATAACTTTGGCCACCATTGTTTTAAAACGTCCCAACACTATAAAATAATTCTTACATTAATAAACAACCCTATGCACTTCTAAATTCACCCAATGATGATAAAAACACCCCATGCACTTCAAAATTCACCCATTGACAAGAAAAACACCCCATGCACTTCAAAATTTACCCATTGATAAGAAAAACGCTCCAGGCAGTTCAATACTTGCCTTGGGCACTTCAAAGTTCTCCAAAAGATGATAAAAATGCCCTAATCACTTCAATATTTTCCCAAAGCACTTCAAAATTGCCGTAGAATAAAGAGGTAGCCCGTTTTAAGGGAAAGATTTAAATAATCATTGAGCCTCCATAAAAAACGTGAGCTAGGAACATATGTAAACAACTTTAGCCATATTCGTGCAAGGTGGAATTCAAGGTGGACACTTTCTGAGTGTAATAACAATGCTCCATGTAGCGATTCTGTAGCCATGAGATGATAGTCTCCAACAGGTAGCGTTATCCCTCAAATACATCCAGCGATAAGAAATTGACCCAAGAAGAATCTCACTTAGTGTGTGGGCCACCCATTTGATGAAAGATAAACCATCTTTCTAATGATAGACTCCCCATCAACAAGTAATGGAGCAGTGCGTCTTTTAACATCTCTGATTGGGCATTGTTTGGAAACAATAATCTTCTTGATTTCTATTCTTCATGTTTTTGAAATAGGACGAGAAGCACTTCTTGCTCTCTTTCTCTAATTCATTCAAGTGGAGCACCCACCCTAAGTGAGCAAACTTTATTACATATTCCATCAATGCTCACCCAAATCTCAACTCATCGAAGGTGGCCAGAAACTACATGTATCAGTGTTGCTGCTACAAGCTTGTTGGAAATGGTTTATGTTCCAAATATTCTTCTGACTAGATTCTGTGGCTGATCGTTTCAAATCGTGTATATAACATTAAAGGCAGAGATTGCACCCTTTAATTGCCTCCATATAATCTCAGAACTAAATCCTTTTTGTTCCTTGGAAAATTAAAACATGTTCAAGGCAGGCCACATGCTTAGTGAGAGTTCATATTATGATGCTGCAAACATTGATGAGATTGCCTACTTCTAACAGACTTCACAGAAGTGCACCTTTAGATATGTATGATGGATAAAAAAAATTGGAACTGAAAAGATGATTCCATTTTGAATTCCATGCTCGAAGATATAAATACTGCAAGAACAATGTTACAAAAAACACCCTTCTATTTCAAGAACAAGTTTGAGAGTGTGCCCCTTTTTCAATTGGTACTGGTCACTACTTTCATGAACTAGTTTCCCTACCTTCTGGTTTCCCATGCTCTACACCATGGAGGCTCCCAATACGTGATTGTAATGATGCTCTAAGAAAAATTATCATTCAAGCCTCGACAAACATGAAATAGGCCACTTAGACTAGAAATGTTCCAACAAAAGCCTATACTATGACATCCCAAGTGTGATGAGCTAGAGCGCTTCATGACAACTGGATCACAAGATCAGCTAATTCAATGAGCTGGATTCAAGGTCAAGACTGGAAAACGACACTATTGTTTCAAATCTTCCATATACATGGGGAAATTTTATGACTTGTTTGTGTTGACAACCAAAGCATACTACTCATAGACTAGGTGGATAAGGCACTATCTTAGTGGAGAAGGACCTTCTTATCCTGAGTAAATCCTATAGATTCATCCAAATCTCATTCAAGAAAACCATAATCATAACTTTGTTTACACAATATGTTGGAAATGGGAAGCTTAGCTTTAGTACAATAAGGAGATCTCTCTTTTGAGAATTGACTGCCCAGAACTAATGATTTATTCATCCCAGATAATGGATAGGAAGCTACTCTCTGTTGTTATTCAATGGCTCAAAATGATGGTTCATGCCATCAATGAAGCCACAAATGTAAGTGCCCTCGATTATCATCGAAGCCGCATTCCATAGCTATAACTCATCATTATCTAGGGCGTCATTATCCATGAAGTATAATATGCAACCTATCAACTTCATCTTCTGCTATAGGAAAACCTCCAAGTTTGCTACCGAGATTTGTCCTTTATTTCTTGTATCTTATGCATAGACATTCCTAGGAATCAAGCTAATGCTGTTGACTTTATGAGGTTGTTTCCATCTTGATAGAATGATGAACCACTAGAAGTAGCCCCTTTTCCATTTCTCAAGCAAAGTGCAAACACTGCATAACAACACCCTTTTCATTTCATGAATCACAATCCATTAGTTGAATAATATGTGGCAATAACTATCCTTTGGATTTCTTTGGCTGTGACTACAATGTTTGGGCTCTTCCTTTGCTAATGAAATCAAGCTTCTCACGACAGTGCCATCATTGATTTGTAAACGGAATCCTTTTAGTGAATCTGCATTATGAACAGAGATTTCAGCCAGTATTAAATCAGGGGTATGGACCACCTATGATCCGAGATAAAAGACCATTCAAATTTTCAGGATCAACATCCCCATCAGTGGACTGCTTCAATGCTCCTTTCTACCAGGCATCAAGCACACTGAAAAGGAAAGATCTAGAGCTCCTCATAGGCTGTTTATAAAACCAAATACACCGTTGTTCAGACTTAGCCATATGCTTCCACAAACTTCGTATGTAATTTTTGTGGCTACCCAGGGGCCATAAATACTCCTCAGTTTGGTTGGTTTCTATAGGATAGGCCCAGACTTTGAAGTGTACAGTCCTTACTGTTGTAAAAAGGTGAAATATTCCCATTTTACTTCTACTCATGCACCCAGAACTGATGATAGGGCTGTTATTTGTTGGTTCATTTCAATCTATGATGTTTGGAATTCTCCCAACATTAGGTATAGGTGTTGTTCTCATCCATGGAAATAACTCAGAATGCCTCTTTGATGACTAGGTCATCCCAACATTTCTCTAAAAAAATAAAATTGATGAACACCCTATACAAATAGGGGGGTAAAATGGGAAACCTTCTATGTAGAGGCAAGAGGTATCCCAATCAAAGTCAAACCCTAGGGATATGCCATGGAATCACAGAGGAACAAGCTTCTAAGAATCAACACAAACAACCTAGTGAAGGTGACAATTTTATAAAAAGGGTTCAAGGTTGGAAACTGGTACTAGCTAATTATTTAGGGATTATCAACATGATTTACATTGTTGATTCTTGTTTAATGAGTCAAATCACTAAGTTAAATGTTTTTCCTTTGAATGCCATGTTGGCATCTATTATAGCCAAAATCGATTTAATCATTAAGTCCCTAGATAGAGTGAGCTACCATCATGTGGACTACAATGTTGAAGTGGAGTATTTAGTAAACTAAGGTGCAAATCAAGAACACCATTTCATCCACATAATGGAAAATGTTGACCTTGTAGTGCTCCAACTTCCTTAAATCACATCCAATAGTCAAGAGATGCAAACAAAATGGATCATCTAGTAGAAACAAGAAATTAGTGTCTAGGGAAAACCAACAATTTAGATTGGATGATTATGGTGCAGGGCATGTAGATGGAGCAACATGAGACAAGGTCAACAGTGAAACACTAAACACAAACTTTGTCAATTTGTTGAGTAGGTGGAACACTACAATGTTGAAGTGGAGCATTTAGTAAACTAAGGTGCAAATCAAGAACAAGATTTCATCCAAATAATGACAAATGAAGGCCTTGTAGTGATCCAACTTCCTTAAATTGCATCCAATAGTCAAGAGATGAAAACAAAATGGATCATCTAATAGAGACAATAAATTTGTGTGTCTAGGGGAAACCAACAATTCAGATTGGATGATGATGGTGCATGACAAGAAAATGGAACAGCATGAGATAAGGTCCACAATGAAACATTAAACACAGACTTTGTCAATTTTTTGAGTAGGTAGAACATGCACTCCTTGATTGTGTGAAAAAGTCAATAAACTGGCATCGCACCAGAGAGAACTTGAATAAAAGCTTAGAGCCTAGGAACGAAGGTGTACCAAATTTTAGTTGTGTATTAAGTGGTTGGAGAACGATATAAATCCTTGTATTTAGAACCCTCCTAGTACTTGTTATAGTTCATATTCATCATCAATGCCAAGTGACAACAGAGATGATGATGCCAAGAGGCAATAGAGATCATGTTGTTTTCGTCAATTCCAAATATTTAGAAGGAGGTTGTAAGCAAGAAAAAATGGGAAGGTAAACTGGTAAATAAGTATTGAATGTCAAAAAAAAATTGTCTTTTTTCCTCAAAATTTATGAGGCAAAAATCCCACTATTAAATTTACAGGTTGTCAATCTTTTGGGGAATATGGGTAGAGAGAGTAATCTTGGTTGCATAATAGTAAATACATAATTAAAGAGCCAAATAGGCTAAGTACATTAAAAAAATAGGTATAATCATGAATTGAAACCTATAGGTATTGTTGGGGGTGCATGCCATCTACCTTTAGCTTTGTGTAATATAAAAAATTAAAACTCTCTTTTGTTTCTGTTAGAATGCCCTATTTAATTTGAATAACCAAACATATGACAGAGATAAACAAAAGCAAGAAGTTTCCCTGGTTTCTGATACAAAGGCTTCATTGTCTACATACGTCTGCATTCATGGCTAAGCGAAGTACCATAATCGGATAGTATGTTTTCACACTATACATGGAACATGATAAATAAATCATGTTGCAACAAATAGGATAACACCGGTCTTTCCCCAGAAGTTTCCTTGGTTTTTGATCCAAAGGCTTCATTGTCTACATACCTCTACAATCATGGCTAAGCGAAGTACCATAAACGGATAGTATGTTGTCACAATATGCATGGAACCTGGTCAAGAAAGCATGCTGCAACAAACAGGATAACACCAGTCTTTCCCCAGAAGTTCAATGTCCAAGAGGGTTAAAAGTGACAAAAATAAATAATAAATGCACATTAATCCATATGGAATTACATCTCAAAACAAGATAGCTATGTCTTCTATTTGCTTTTCTTCTCAACTTTTTAAATTAAAGCATTTTGACATATAATCAATCTCCATAGTCTCTTGACTATAAGACTCCAATACACTCACAGTAAGTAAAGGTAGAAATACAGAAAATATGTGGAAATTTTCTAAAATGGAGTGGTTGGACTATAATAGATAACACAATAGCTACAATGTACATACATAGGAATAAATTTCCAATTTTATTTCATTGCTTAACCTTTTCATCCATGAGAGTAATTCACAAGGAAGCATGTGTTCAAATCCACAAGTGGATCACCCTTTGAGACACGTGCCACCTTCAACCACTCATCACAATATCCAAGATAATCTTCCAACCCCTAGTATAATGCACAATCCAAGTTCTATTTCTATTAGAGGTGATTGAAGTTTGGTATTGATATTGATGATTTATTGGAGGTGTTGCACTAGAGTAGTTATAGAGAAATTAGACATTGATATTTATGGACATCATTGATGGATGTGTGGCCCCTGTTCATTGGTTTATTTCCCTTATAGATTCCATGTAGCATGCATAACATTTCTCACAAAAACCATCACTATAAGCCAAAGATAGCCTCAAGGCATGACCTCCATCTCACAACTGTTATCCAACAATGAAATTGGAGAATTGCAAACACTCTAAATGTATGAAATTTATCAAAGGTTGTGTTCCAAAACTTGTACTAAGTGGCAAGTATTGTTCTGGAATTAAATTGCTTGATTACGAATGATCTAATTTTTTTTTTATTTATGATAGGTAAGTGTTTGTAAAACAAAACAATAATGATAGATAGATTTCCAAGGCTGAAAATGTTTCCTACAACCATGGAGGAGCTACCCAATTTGAGTACATTATTTGGATAAACATATTTGTGGGAAACAATAATTTGGGAAGAGAATAACATGAAACCATGCCTCCTAAAATTCTTTAGAGACTCCTAGGTAACTGTAATTCTTATTTCTTGTTAAAAGAGTTTGCACCTTTTATATGAGATCAAGGAGATGGGAATGTTGGAATGGACTCTGAATCCCAAAGCATCCCTCGATCAACATCACAAAACTTTTGGTTAAAAACATAAGTCACAATGTTCATTTGACTGTGTTGTTCCTGCAGAAGGGCTTCCTTCCTTTTCTCGATAGCTAGGAGGTTCTTCATTTCAAGTGTATTTTCCTGAATACCAATTAAACATGCAACCAAATGCAAAACACTTTATATATATAAGGTATTGATACAATCTCATTGTTGAGATTCACAATTAGGATTTACATAACAAACTAACCTTTGCTTAATGATGGCATTGCTTGCAGAAACTATGTGCAAGCACTGAAATCATTCAATCCAGAACCATATGATTTTGCAAAAGAATTTTTTTTGGTAAGATCTCCCTCAGGTCCATCATTTTCCAACATATCACACATATCTAAGGATGATAATGCATCACAAGAGGAACATTGGTCGAGACTGAACTACTACATTTAGAAGATAGAAAAATACAGGATAACAAAGATTGCCAATGAAGTAGACAAAATGAGGAGATAGCCATTGGTTAGTTAAAAAAATTATTATTGTGAAATCCATGAAAGAATGCCCAACTAAAAATCTATTAAGATATTTGATTATTTGACCACTATCTCCACTATTTCAAAAGTCAGATACACAAGTTTACATATAAAATGTGTCCCGATGTCGTGTTTTGAGATTTGACCTACCCCTTGTTGGATATGCATATCCACATGTCCCACATGTCCCATGTCCCAATGTTATGTGACTTAGCTAGACACCATTTCAAAATATATACACAACTTTACTTTCATTGTGATTTCTTTTTCAACACAATAAAACAGACAAAACCTCCTCATAGACCATTCTACTTCTTTCCAAAACTATTATCATCCCTTTTCTTAGTGTTTGGAAAATAAATTGGTGACCTTCTCTCTCATTCCCACACCATTAATAATTATCCACCTTCTTGTATCCTTCTTCATCCTTTCACAGTGTAGAGAGTCCATTATCCTCAAAGTTCTCATCTATTGGGTTCCTTCAGGCACACTCTTCATTGGGCCACCCTAAGTATTAACATGGTTACAATAGTTATGGATTCCATGAGTAGGTTATATTCCTACCCTAGCCTCTCTTTTACCTACACCTCCACTAAGTTACCTATCAATCTTGAGGTACAGGATTCAAGAGATGTTTCATGCAAAATTGTAGGCAAGTGAATTTAGTAAAGTTTTTTATAACAAAAAGTGAACACTAAACATGTTGTAAGTGGATGTGAACACTTGTTATAAGTAGTCTTTTTGAATTTTTCTATATAATAGTTTCCAATTTGTATTTCTTTAGATACAATTCGTCTTCTTAGTGTGGGATTTCTTTTGTATGCCATTTCCATTGTTGAATATCTTATTATTAGAAAACCTGAAGGATCATTTTCAGTGGGAGTCCTTTTATTTGCACCATCTTATTGGTGGTGAGATCGTCACATGAGTTGAAAACCCCTAGAATGTTGACATTATTAATGATGTTGATAATATAATTACATAGATCATGTCTTATAACTAATCACAATGGAAACCTAAATCATGTTATGAACATATTCACACTAGGTAGTGACTTATAGAGCACATGTTTTTCTTACAAAAGTGGAAAGTTGGAGTTTTATTTCATTTAGCTTGGTATTTAAATCATAGGACCTCTTATGTGTTCTTCCAACAATCCAATTTTGGAGCTAAAGTTATTAAGCTTTTGCCAATGGCACCTAGATTGCATATTTTGATGCAAATTTTGATCACTTTTACTTGTTAAACAAATAGAATCCAAGAATTGTCTAGTCAATTGCATTCACAAAACATTATTGTTATCCATTGCCTACTTTTGGGAATAATCATAGGAACATGTATTTCCTAGAAAAATAAACCCCATAGTGACATGGACTATGGGTTGTAGAAATTTGTAATTTTAAGATATCCATGTGGCTCTTTGATGCTAAACTAGATTGTCAATATATTTCTTTGGACTGTATTAAATTCAAACTAAGGACCAACCCTCTTATGGTTAGGTCATTTAGTGCAATCTATCCAATTACAATATTTTACAACCTTAAAAATATTGTTGATATGTATGTTGGAAAGGGTAGCAAAGGATGCAAGGATTTTAGATATATATAATTTTCTTGAGTTGGTCGTTTCTGCCTCTCCAGGCATTACACATGCAACTTAAATGGATACATGGTCGAATATCTCCCTCTACTTGGCGTATAGACCAACCGACTTCTTTCGATGCAATAAGGTCACTCACATAAATATTGACATGTCTTGTTGGGATTGCTATCATTTCGTTATTAAAATAGAAAGAACTTGTTGGTATTTGTCATTATTGACTTCTAAAATTAAGGTCTTGAGGCTCTTGGTCTAGTGTTTTAATTTTACACCCATGGTTGTATTGATAAAAACAGTGACACTATTTTTATTGTAGCGCAAATTGGAATGGTGTCTGGGAAGAGGCATAACAATAACAATAATAATCTAATCTGTTATGCATTTAGGTTCCTTGCTAACTTTTTTTAAAACAGGAATGGGTATTATTCTGTATTAAATGGGCTTCAGCCAAACTGGACAGCATTATAATAGAAAATGACTATTGTATCTAAATTCAAAAACTAGCAATTGAGTCAAGCACAAAGGATCCAAAATGAGTTAGGTATCCTTCGCAGAGGATTTCATAGGACTTATACAAGTAAAAACTTGAATGTAAACATCTAAAATGTGTACTTTCTTGCAAAACATAAACATTGAATTTTAGTAAAAAATGTGCTTACTCTATGCTTTATCTTGACTAGCACTATTATGCTGCAATCCTTGGTTTTCCAGGTCCATGTCTTCAAGCATTTGATGAACAGTTCCCTCCCTTTTTAACTCCTCAGATGCAGAGCCCAAAGACATTATGATATTAGAGGCAGTTGACTAAGAGCCTGTTGACACAAAAAAATTTCAATGGACCTTTCATGAAGTTGAGGATGCTTCCTTGGGAATAAATATTGTGTCTTAATAAACTATGAAATACATTCTTAGATTAGAGATAGCTAATTGAGATCTTGTTTAGTGTTGACATGAAAATTTGTCAATAGACCTATTCATGAAGTTGAGGATGCTTCCTTGGGAATAACTAACGACTTTTAATAAAATATGGACCAAGCAAGCACTTCTATGATAGAGACCAGGAAAATATAGAATTTCATCTTAGTTTCTCAAATTTGACTAGAGAAATCCCATGGTGTTCAACTAGAAACTTTTGCTATTGGCATGTGTTAAGTCAGTAAATTTTCCTTCATTTTTGAGTTATTTTCTCCAATTTTGGTTTGTTTTTTAATCCACCTCAGTTAAATTTTTGGTTTTGAGTTTTAGTTTTAGTCTCCTTAGAAACTATATGGGTGATTGAATAAGTTTTGAACACATCCCTTATGGATTTTATTTGATTTTGGTGATCTTTTATGCTTTAAAGGGGTTAAAGAAAGTCATATTTTCAAAGATTGACTCATTAATGTGTTGAGAGAGCAGTCATAATCATTCCTTAAATCAAGTAGCTTTTAAAACCTCCGACAAATTAGCAGAAAGTGAAAAAACTGCTAAATTTTGGCATAGCAGCTATTCCTGTAGCGCTGGGCAAAATTTTAACAAAGAGCGCGCTACAGGAATATCGTGGTTTGAGTTTTTTGCAATTTTTGAACTAATTTCAATCATGATGCAGTATGGGAGTGTCTAATCACCTTGTGTGAGTGTTTTAACACGTGGTGGCTGCAGTTTAAGCATGATTTTAGATGGTGATTAGTCACGAAGCAGAACAAGCTTCATCATTGCAGGGTATGCGGAATCAGTTGTACACAAAACCAGCAAATCCCGGTTTAGCTGTCAAATGTCTCCTGTTACACGCATTATTACAGAGGAGTAGTGTTCGTGAAGGAGAGCTCACTGCTAAAACGGTGGATTGTGTTGCTGAAGAGAGGAGACAGGTGTGTTTATCGCCAGTGAGAATTAGGGCTTCCAAGTTCATCCATCAGCAGTTAAAGACACGATATGAGGACACCTATTCTCATAAAAGGAGACCATTAATACCCCAAAAAGAAGCTGTAAGCCACGACAGATACATAGCTGACAGGTATTCCGATATAAACCCTCACAGCTGGAAAATTTGGGTCTTTTTCGCTGCTCAATTTTCTGGAAAAATTGCTGGCTGGAAATGATAAAATAAATCATAAAATGAGCATTTCACAACAAAAATAACTATTTGAAGCTAGTATGAGCAATATGCATGAACAGAGCTGCGGAATTGTTTCAAATGTAAAGTATTCAGTCTGGGAAGTGCAAATGAAAGTTTGAATGAAGAATGTTATCATTTGTTCTCTTATACATTCAAAATTCTGGAAAGAACATTAAGAGGACTTGCAGTTTTTTCTATTATGCTCATTCTTATGCAGTAGGTGTGATTGGTTTATGAAAATGGTTTAGAAATTGGTGAAAATTATCAGAATTTCATGAAGTCACCTGCTTGGAGAACATATCCACTTAGTTGCCTGATTGAGACAAGAGAATATTGAATTTAAAGGGCTGTTCAAGGGTCTGTAAAAAATTTCAAAAGACACAGTGGGTTATAGTTTCCTTTGATAGGAATGATAAAGAAAGAGATTTGCTTGCAAAGTTACTTATATATCTATGCAATGAAAAGCCAAATTTGCTGATTCATGAGCAACTCTTAAGAGGACTGGAGATCTAATTATCTTCCTTGGAAGATACTGTTGTCAATACGCCCAGGGCACCTGAATTCTTTGGTGTGATTCTTGGTAAACTTGTTGTAGCAGGAATTCTTTCTCTTGCTGAATCTGCAAGGATTATTAATGAAGGATGTTTGGAACCAGGGCATTTATCAGAAATTTGTCTTGCTTTAGATGATATTACTAGTATCTTGGAATTTGCAAGAGGAGAAAATGGTGAAGTTGCAATGACAGATATATGTAGAACATTAGGATTACAATTGGAAGATTTTCTGCCGCGTGATATGAAGCATAGGGAATTTAAGGCTTTTCTTGAGAAGAAAAAGTTACAATGTTTGTATCCATTAATTCCAGTTGAGAATCAAATAAGCGAGTTCCTTAAGCATGGTGAACCTATGGAGCAGATTTTTGAAATGGGTGGAGATGAATGTTCCTCCTCCATTGCAGTCAGATCCTGAATTTTTGCAGATTCTTGCCATTCAAGTCTTAAGATGCTGTGTACCTAGCTGCACTCTAGACTATGAGAAAGATTTGAAGGGAAAGCTAATTCCTTATGCTCAACTTTTAAAACATTTTGCACCAAGCAGGAGCAAAGCAATGGACTTTCTACTCCAATAAGTGGAGTTCATGTCATTCAACAGATTTTTTTTGAACTACCTTCAGGGTGTTGGCTCCACAGATAATTCAGCTGCATATGCTAGCTGTTTTTACTTGTGTCAGTGGTATAAGGATGATCCAAGTCCATCAAAATTGCTACTATTTTACCATGGGAGATTGAATTTAAAGGCTTATACTACAGACTTTGGAATTGCTTCTGTTGTTTTATCCAGGAATGTTATTATGAGAATTTCAGCAGCCCTAGGGCAGCAGAGATATCTGGCACATGGATTTGATAAAATACTTGATAGATTACTGGCATGCTTGCAAGTCACCAGAATTGCAAAGATACAGCTTACACAGTACTTCATCAGCTGATACTTGGAGAAAGAGAAAAATGCTTTTCAACAGGGTATTTGGCACATAATTCTGCTCTATTTTTTCCTGTTTTGAGTGATTGAAGTCAAATGCATACCACAACCTGATGGAGAGGAATTTTTGAAAACAAAATGAGTTTTTTGTTCCTAAGATACTCATCTACAAAAACCTCTCTCGGTTTTGCAACAGCTATCAAGGTTTGAAAGATTCGGTTTAATCTTTGCAGCCTATTTTCCAGGGATTTTAAATATTTAATATTTTCCTGTTTTAGTGTTCATTTTATGGGGCCGATTCTGATTTATTGGAGATGAATTTTGAAAAACCAAGAGAGGTTTTTGTCCATCACGGACCCATTAACAAAAACCTCTCTCATTTTTTACACAGGTGTCACCAATTGAGAGATATGGAAGCTTCTTTGACACCTATTTTCCAGAAATTCGCCACATTTGCCAGGAATCCGATTTGCTATTTTTAGTCAATTAGTTGAGTTAGTTAGTTAATGTAACTGCTGGGTAGTTTCAAATTCGACCTAATGAAGGGGAGATGAAACTACTTCTTTGTAAATATAAAAGAGGGATAGAGGGACTGAATGGGGGTTCGAATTTTTGGAGAGCTAGAGGAGGTCTGCAAACTGTGCTTTCATCCAGACTTGTTCACTGCTAAGTATTGCAAACTCTCATATTGCATTTTTGATGAAACTATGAATATATGACTCATTATTCCACTTCTGATATGTGTTGGCTTCATTTTAAACTTATACAGTTTCTTGATTGACAATTTCATTTCTGGTTTTATGTATGATTTCCAGTAAGTGCTTGTCTTTTATTGAATGAATTTCAGTGCAATCTTTTGGTGAATTTCTGAGATATATGGACATCTTCATGGATAAATGTATGTGAATTAGTTTTTACTTATTGTTGAATGTATTCCCTTATGCTCTTGAAGTTTTCTTACCAAAACCTACAAAACAAAACCCTAAAAACCTAGTTTGGATTGATTTTATTCTTGAGATTGTGTTGGCTTGTTACCCTAGCCTTAGTAACAATTTCTGACACAAACAGCATGAAAACTGTAACATGGAAGCATCATACCATCCGGATGTGCATATTATAAGAAGGCTTCAACTTGTTGGAATCTATCAAAATGAGGAAGAAAACCTTGAACATTTAGTATGATTACTACTAGCTCAAAGCATTCAAGGCATCTTGAAAAGAGGATGAACTTGAAAGAAAGATTTTTGGAGCTTTAGCGTGTAATAATGGATGTTATTTATTTTTACACAACAAAGATTGACACTTTTGTTTGAAAATGATCAAGTCTCTCCTTCATAACTGCAACATAGGGTTGGATTTAAGGTCAACAAGAGCAATAATCAAAGCAGTATATGTTGGATGCTAGACCAAAGCACTAGGTGGCCCAAGGCAAAAACAGTGACACTATTTTTATTGTAGCTCAAATTGGAATGGTGTGTGGGAAGAGGCATAACAATAACAATAATAATCTAATCGGTTATGCATTTAGGTTCCTTGCTAACTTTTTTTAAAACAGGAATGGGTATTATTCTGTATTAAATGGGCTTCAGCCAAACTGGATAGCATTATAATAGAAAATGACTATTGTATCTAAATTCAAAACCTAGCAATTGAGTCAAGCAAAAAGGATCCAAAATGAGTTAGGTATCCTTCGCAGAGGATTTCATAGGACTTATACAAGTAAAAACTTGAATGTAAACATCTAAAATGTGTACTTTCTTGCAAAACATAAACATTGAATTTTAGTAAAAAATGTGCTTACTCTGTGCTTTATCTTGACCAGCATTATTATGCTACGATCCTTGGTTTTCCAGGTCCATGTCTTCAAGCATTTGATGAACAGTTCCCTCCTTTTTTAACTCCTCAGATGTAGAGCCCAAAGACATTATGATATTAGAGCCAATTGACTAAGAGCCTGTTGACACAAAAAAATTTCAATGGACCTTTCAAGAAGTTGAGGATGCTTCCTTGGGAATAAATATTGGCTCTTAATAAACTATGAAATACATTCTTAGATTAGAGATAGCTAATTGAGATCTTGTTTAGTGTTGACATGAAAATTTGTCAATAGACCTATTCATGAAATTGAGGATGCTTCCTTGGGAATAACTAATGACTTTTAATAAAATATGGACCAAGCAACCACTTCTATGATAGAGACCAGGAAAATATAGAATTTCATCTTAGTTTCTCAAATTTGACTAGAGAAATCCCATGGTGTTCAACTAGAAACTTTTACTATTGGCATGAAAACTATAACATGGAAGCATCATACCATCCAGATGTGCATATTATAAGAAGGATTCAACTTGTTGGAAGCTATCAAAATGAGGAAGAAAACCTTGAACATTTAGCATGATTACTACCAGCTCAAAGCATTCAAGGCATCTTGAAAAGAGGATGAACTTGAAAGAAATATTTTTGGAGCTTTAGCGTTTAATAATGGATGTTATTTATTTTTACACAACAAAGATTGACACTTTTGTTTGAAAATGATCAAGTCTCTCCTTCATAACTACAACTTAGGGTTGGATTTAAGGTCAACAAGAGCAATAATGAAAGTAGTATATGTTGGATGCTAGACCAAAGCACTAAGTGGCCCAAGGAAAAAACAGTGACACTATTTTTATTGTAGCTCAAATTGGAATGGTGTCTGGGAAGAGGCATAATAATAACAATAATAATCTAATCGGTTATGCATTTAGGTTCCTTGCTAACTTTTTTAAAAATAGGAATGGGTATTATTCTGTATTAAATGGGCTTCATCCAAACTGGACAGCATTATAATAGAAAATGACTATTGTATCTAAATTCAAAAACTAGCAATTGAGTCAAGCAAAAAGGATCCAAAATTAGTTAGGTATCCTTCACAGAGGATTTCATAGCACTTATACAAGTAAAAACTTGAATGTAAACATATAAAATGTGTACTTTCTTGCAAAACATAAACATTGAATTTTAGTAAAAAATGTGCTTACTCTGTGCTTTATCTTAACTAGCATTATTATGCTACGATCCTTGGTTTTCTAGGTCCATGTCTTCAAGCATTTGATGAACAGTTCCCTCCCTTTTTAACTCCTCAGATGCAGAGCCCAAAGACATTATGATATTAGAGGCAGTTGACTAAGAGCCTGTTGACACAAAAAAATTTCAATGGACCTTTCATGAAGTTGAGGATGCTTCCTTGGGAATAAATATTGTCTCTTAATAAACTATGAAATACATTCTTAGATTAGAGATAGCTAATTGAGATCTTGTTTAGTGTTGACATGAAAATTTGTCAATAGACCTATTCATGAAGTTGAGGATGCTTCCCTGGGAATAACTAACGACTTTTAATAAAATATGGACCAAGCAAGCACTTCTATGATAGAGACCAGGAAAATATATAATTTCATCTTAGTTTCTCAAATTTGACTAGAGAAATCCCATGGTGTTCAACTAGAAACTTTTGCTATTGGCATGAAAACTGTAACATGGAAGCATCATACCATCCGGATGTGCATATTATAAGAAGGCTTCAACTTGTTGAAAGCTATCAAAATGAGGAAGAAAACCTTGAACATTTAGCATGATTACTACCAGCTCAAAGCATTCAAGGCATCTTGAAAAGAGGATGAACTTGAAAGAAAGATTTTTGGAGCTTTAGCGTGTAATAATGGATGTTATTTATTTTTACACAACAAAGATTGACACTTTTGTTTGAAAATGATCAAGTCTCTCCTTCATAACTACAACTTAGGGTTGGATTTAAGGTCAACAAGAGCAATAATCAAAGCAATATATGTTGGATGCTAGACCAAAGCACTAAGTGGCCCAAGGCAAAAACAGTGACACTATTTTTATTGTAGATCAAATTGGCATGGTGTCTGGGAAGAGGCATAACAATAACAATAATAATCTAATCGGTTATGCATTTAGGTTCCTTGCTAACTTTTTTTAAAACAGGAATGGGTATTATTCTGTATTAAATGGGCTTCAGCCAAACTGGATAGCATTATAATAGAAAATGACTATTGTATCTAAATTCAAAAACTAGCAATTGAGTCAAGCAAAAAGGCTCTAAAATGAGTTAGGTATCCTTCGCAGAGGATTTCATAGGACTTATACAAGTAAAAACTTGAATGTAAACATCTAAAATGTATACTTTCTTGCAAAACATAAACATTGAATTTTAGTAAAAAATGTGCTTACTCTATACGTTATCTTGACCAGCATTATTATGCTGTGATCCTTGGTTTTCCAGGTCCATGTCTTCAAGCATTTGATGAACATTTCCCTCCTTTTTTAACTCCTCAGATGCAGATCCCAAAGACATTATGATATTAAATCCAATTGACTAAGAGCCTGTTGACACAAAAAATTTTCAGTGGACCTTTCATGAAGTTGAGGATGCTTCCTTGGGAACAAATATTGGCTCTTAATAAACTATGAAATACATTCTTAGATTAGAGATAGCTAATTGAGATATTGTTTAGTGTTGACATGAAAATTTGTCAATAGACCTATTCATGAAGTTGAGGATGCTTCCTTGGGAATAACTAACGAATTTTAATAAAATATGGACCAAGAAAGCACTTCTATGATAGAGACCAGGAAAATATAGAATTTCATCTTAGTTTCTCAAATTTGACTAGAGAAATCCCATGGTGTTCAACTAGAAACTTTTGCTATTGGCATGAAAACTGTAACATGGAAGCATCATACCATCCAGATGTGCATATTATAAGAAGGCTTCAACTTGTTGGAAGCTATCAAAATGAGGAAGAAAACCTTGAACATTTAGCATGATTACTACCAGCTCAAAGCATTCAAGGCATCTTGAAAAGAGGATGAACTTGAAAGAAATATTTTTGGAGCTTTAGCGTGTAATAATGGATGTTATTTATTTTTACACAACAAAGATTGACACTTTTGTTTGAAAATGATCAAGTCTCTCCTTCATAACTGCAACTTAGGGTTGGATTTAAGGTCAACAAGAGCAATAATCAAATTAGTATATGTTGGATGCTAGACCAAAGCACTAAGTGGCCCAAGGAAAAAATAAGGGTCCTGCACAAAATAATGGAGATCTAGGTCTTGAATGATTGGAATAAGGTTGGTTTCAAACAAATGGAATCAACCAGGTACCTTGTAATGGATTCCAGAAATTCAAATATTAAATGGGAGAGATAATGAAGGATCTAGTTTACAAGAAAGTGATAATGAGTTTACTGTCAACATTCCACATGATTGAAACAAGAAAGGAAGATAATACGCAAAAGTAGCAGAGACCTGGATTTATGATTAGTATCATCTTTTCAGGATTTATATGTGAGTATGACGATGGAATTTTGGATGATTGGGACACTATAATTGATGCCCTAATTATGAATAAGGACTCTTTGACAATGTCACAAGAATAAGTACCCACTATTTCTCAGCTTCAAACCAAAACTTGTTTCTTGATGAAGGCAGAAAATAAGGGAATTCTAAAACCAAAGTACAAAGTCAAACTTTTCTCATGTTGCCCAGTTGGTATTATTTCAACTTTTTAAAAGTTTGTCATCCAACATAAATTATTGAGGTATGTGGTACTAGCAAATCCTTGGAGGGTCTTATACCATATGAACAAAGATATTATTTAATAATAAACAGACTTATCAAACAATAAACAAACTCATCAGAGGCATCTATTTTTTGGATTACACTCTTTCATCAAAGACTGTCCTTTATCCTATAGAAATAAATTTATAATCATTCAGATTATTAGCTAGAATATTTGATCTACTTCCTGTACAAATTGATTAATTTAACTAAACCAATTTTTTAATAAGCCAAATTTGCATCCAAACAATCTCTTTTAGTTTCAGGGAATATAGATTTTGTGGAAGAAACAACACCATGAGCCAAGAAGAAAAGTGTGTCAGCTACAGATCCAAAGAAGCAGTTGTTGTTGAAGTTAAATACGTGACATGGAGAATGCATTTAATGAGGTTAACATGATTCATCAAAAGAAGAATAAACCTCCTAATTCAAGAGTGGGTGTATGAGTTCTAGAACCAACATCTATAAGAACTTCCAACTAAATTTAAAGGAAAAAATAGAGAAAACTGAAGCTATTACTCAAGGGATGGACGAGATGGTCCAGCACCATAGCTACCACCTCCACGACCAAACCCTGGCCTTCCACTGGAGCCTTGAAAATTTCAGATACACAAAATAAGAACAAAAATAAAGATACACCTAATAGAATACTGAGAGAGATCTAAACAAAACTAACAACAATAATTTTACCCTAAATGAAAGTTGAAATTATGCAGGTGCCTCGGCTTTATCACCAAATTCTCCAGGAGGGCCTCCACGATATCCTTCCTGGTCTCCAAAACGTTGTCTGGACTCTGTCTCCTCCTTCAAAGCGATGCCCTTTGGCGAAATAACTAGCGAAAATGGCCTATGGTCCATAAATCAGGGCGAACAAACTAGTAATCCCCTCTATGAATGAAAACCATGGGCGAACGAACTGCTCACGCCTCCATGAATGGAAATTTACTGGCGAACCAACTATCTTTGGACTCCCTTATGGGAATGATGGGGCAGGACCAACCATTTCCTCCCTCTTTCACTGGGCTAAATCACGTTTTCCCTCTCTCGCTAGGTGGGCTATCCGATTTTTCACCATGTGGGGATTCATAAAATGTGGGCTAATTTCTTAAATTTCAAAAAACCCATTTAATATTAAAAATTCACCCAAGGTTTCTTGGTGACCCCTATAATTTCACCCATGGGCTATAATTCGCCCCTAAAATTTTCCTTGGAGGGGAGACTAGATGCTATGGATGAAATGGGTTCACCATCCATGGAAATCATGTAAATAGTGTTAATTTATCATGAGGAGGAGGATTTAGGGGGATGAATATCCTCAATAGTGGTGATGGATGACTCTAAAGAAGATTGATTCAACTCTTGGAGGACCAATCTATACATAGGGAGATCTAGGAAATGATGTGAATAATGACCATAGACTCCACATATGACGCAAGAGTGGTTGGTGTGTAGTGATTTGTTGCATGGTTTAGGGATGGTGTCCAGTTCATCAGCTCGATTATTGGGATCATCATCCAACATTTTCATGGGTTCTTGAAGGTTTGGCAATTGTGGACAGTTATGGGTAGCATGGCCGAAGTCATCACATAAAGAGCACTTAGGATGTGCAAAGAATAGAGGGGGAGGTCTCACGGGTTTCGTTGTCTGTGGGGTAGTATACATTTGCGGACCTCTGCCCCCAGCGTTATTGGGTGGCGGAGGGGCAGGGTTGGTTACGGATGTGGTCGCCACACCAGGAAGTGGGTAATTAGCAGTGTTAATTGGTTGGACTATTTGGAGAATGACTTATGGTGTCGGGGGAGGATTACAAGCAGGTAAGTACCATACATGTAGTCCTAGTGTTAACCCAAGGATATTCAGCATAGCCATAATTGGTGCACTTACTACTCCTAAAGGTGGGAACAAGAATGAGATAGTGTGGATTGGTGTGGCTCCAACATGACTAGGGGCTGATGGTGGTTGCGGCAACAAAGGTGGTTGCGCGTTAGGAACCATTTTTTTGGATGAAATGATGCACATATTTGATATCTCCACTGTCGATGGAGGGGGTGGGAGGGATTGAAAAGTAGATATCATGGGAGTCTCTGAGTAAGTGCCAAGTCCAACAGTGGAAACAAAAGAGGTGGATGCACCAAGAACAGGTTGTTCAACCATGGGGAGAACATTTTTTGGTGTAGTGGGAGCATTCGGGTCATAATACGTAAGTTGATCGATTTTAACAACCCATCCCTCATGGGGGAACATCATAATGCGGAAGAATGATGAGGCAACAACCTTCATGGCGTACATGTAATTGCGTCCAAGAAGGATGTTATAGTCAAGTTCTGCGTTGATGAACTCAATGTCAATAAGGTTAGTTTTACCAGCTAATTGGACTTGATCATTGGCTAGGAGGCCTTGGACGACCATAGTAAGCTCGTAAGGCAGTTGTGGATGTCTGTAGTGTAGGGGATCCGAGCTTCTGCTGCACGAATGTAGACATAACACATGTAGAGGCACCCTCATTGATGATGTATCGATGGACAACAAAATTCTGGATTGACACAAAAACTTGAAATGCTAATGTGGAAGGCATGTGTGGTTCAGATTGGTCTAAATTGAATGCCATCATCCGTGAGTTGGAAGGGTATATTGCACCTATTGCGGATAACAATGTTTTGCATTGTGCAAGATAGTTTCTCAAAACTTCGAGGGATGACATAGCAGCAGGGGATTGGGCTAAGTCATCCATGATATTATAATTGGGGTAGGGTGAGCATTGGGGTTGTTATCAATGCAACACAGTGGGAAGTAGGGGGATTTAGGTGCCCCATCGCATGGTGTTGCGGGTATGCATAACGACTGATCAATGGGAAGAGAGTTAGTAGCCTTGTCAGTGGGAATGGTTACGGTGGTGGAACCATACTGATTTCAGTGTGTTTGAAGGTTGACGTCAGCTGATGACATCATTAGAAGGTGATGGGTACCCGATTCAATGGGTTGATTAGCAGGGGTAGCATAAGTGATTTGTTGTTGTGGTGCCGCATCCCCTTGAGGGGGAGCCAATGGTTGGGTGTTCACTACTCCTTGCGTGGGTAAGGGATGCTATAGCACCATGGGTTGTGCATGAGGTTGCAGGGGGTTGGGTGGGGCCGACGGAGCAGCGTGTCCTTGGTGTTTGGTATGATCATTCCAAAGTTGGCAAGCTTTCTTAAGTGGGAACAATTATGAGTATAATGGATGTATACCCCATAGATTGAACACGTGTGGTTCATACAGAGATTGGGGTTCTTTCCTTGACGAGGTGGTCGATTAGGATTTTGATTAGCTGGGGCAACATCATTATTATTTGGGGGATCGAATGGTTGGCCACCATGATTCAAGGGTTTTTTATTTCCTCGGTTAAGTCCTCTTCCCTGATTTTGTTGGCCTTGTTGGTTTTAGTTGCACCCATAGTGCATTAGGAGTCCTCAAAGAGCTAGTTTTCCCCCACAAGGAAGGATAAAGGGATGGAGGAAGGGTAGAAGGGTATTATCTCTGATATATCCAATTGATGATCTATTATAGGTGAAAAATAGAGCACATGGGGTGTGCACTTCCTTTTTGTGAATGATTGGGCTACTCCTTCGAGAATGGGAGCTTTCTCCCCACTGGATCTACCAATTGTCTTTACCTCGAGCACTTATGATGGCTTAATGGTCTTCAAGTGTGTATGATGAACCTCTGATCAACAACAACATGAACCTCTAGAGTTATACTGGAAACTTGTCAAGAACTTGGGGCACATCTCCCAAGGTTGTTGAGGCACATCTCTCAACACTAAAGAAGCTCAGAGCTCTCAAGAAAAATTATCAAATGATCAAAAGTTGTGAATGGGAGTTGGAAACATTCTTTTATAGAATTCATGTTGACCTGTTGAGCAAGTTACTTGGCTTGCTAACCTATGAGAATAGGTCACCTATGAGTGGGTAACCTTCCTTTTCCTTTGCTTGATGTCTTTCCTTCATTTTGGAAACTGCCATCCCTTTGTTTCCTGCTTTTCTCTGACATTCCCTTTATTATTTTTAGCAAAAGTGCCCTCTTTTATTTTTTTTATTGTTTCCATTTTCTTGATTTTAGCAACTCTTACATCTTTACTTCTTTTGTTCTTTTTCTAAATCCACAAGTTGCTTTTGCCATATTTATATTTTCTAACCTCCTGTTCCAATTTAGAAACATTATCCTCAAGGGGGGATCCCTCTTGGTCCACTTGCACAAATATTGGAAAGTCCAATTACAAATATTAATTAAAAATTAAATAATCCAACACTCCAACATTAAAATAATTAAATAATTATTTAACTATAGGCCTGGCTCAAAATTCCCCAATTAATTAATAATTCACCTTAGATAATTATTTTGGGGATTAATATCTTTAGGGGGGGCATATTATCCATTTAATCACCCAAATACACCCTTAGGCATATTGCATAAGATAATTTCCACATTCACCCATTAATTAATTAATTAATGCCTGTGTGACTTAGGCCAAAATCACCCCCATGGACCATAGCAAAAATTGGGGACATGATAGTCCTCCCCTCCCAATATTGCTTCTCCTCAAGCAATTAAGTCCAGGGAATAATACTGCAATTCTATCCAAGCATACTTATGACTTTTCTATCTCTCCTCTTGTTGGTGACCACAGTAGTCACCCATTCTTGGCACCACAATAGAAATCATTAGAATCATGGGTCCCATCAATTCAATGGAATTGTAACATATGCTCTCTTAAGCATTCTCCACAATTCCATATATCTGTAAAACTCCCTAACTGAATCTGAGAAGGTCCATCATGATACTGCTGCTCAACTGTGATCATAAGTTTCTCATGTCTTCCCCAAGATTCTGGTCCATCATGCAGTTCCCAATGAAAGAAACTAGTCTTCCCTTCAACAAATGTAGATCTTATGAAAAGAAAGCTGGATTTCCATCCTAGATCCCACTGCCTATGGTGTTCTCCCAAGCCCAAATGACATCAGGAACAAAATTTCAACCCAATTAATTCTAGGATCCCATGGATTGTGCAACATTCTTCCAAAAAATGTGTCATTTTGAAAGATGTCGTGATCCCAATACCAAGTTGGAATCTCTTCGATTCCAACGCTCATGAAAAATTCTAATATGCACTTGTACACCTGAGACTTGTGTGAATGTGTACTGGAAGTATCTAATGGCTGCAAATTATGCCTTTTCTACTGCTTGTAAATCATAGAAAAATCAACAATATTAAAAACAATTTTCTTGCGGAAAGACAAATTTTTTTTACCTTCCATATTTTCCCTTTCAGTGATGCCTCTATCCATCCATTCAATGGATGAATCATAAATATTGCTTGCTGATTCACATGAGCTATAATCAGCCATATCTTCGGTAATAAGATCTATCTCCCATAGGGATAGATCATGATCCTCCTGTTGTACATGTGGCATCAACCAGAAAAACTTCTTCACCCACTATTCTTTCCCCATTGTTATTGTTGAATCTAGGACATGTGGGAATGAACTATGAACCTTCTTTGTATGTCTACAAACTTTAGTAACCATAATTATGGATGCATATTCTTCATTATTGGATGCTCCAAATGGGGTGATCTCATCCCAATCTCCTATGGGAGAGTGAATGTCTTTAGGGAACAGCTCAAGTTCCCTCAGGAAAAGATCAGGTGCTTGGTTTTCATCAAACTGTTCTGCACATTCCTCAAGCACATGTAAAGATAAATGATCCTCATGATCCACAATCTCATGAGGTTCTTCCATATGATTATGAATGATTTCATCCCAATGAGGTTGATTGAATGGTGTGTAGGAGGGTAGGGGGTATCTTTGCAACTTTTCATGAAGTTGCACTATTTCTGTCTTGGATTCTTGGAGGGCACTTTGAGTGCTTCTCAAATAGTATTGGGTGGCCATCAATTCATAATTTAGCTTGCGTATCTCTTCATCATCCTTCAAGGATGCACCATGAAACATCTAGAAGCTCCAACAAATTGTCTCTATCAGAAAGTAGATTAAGAAAATTTCTCTTAATGCTTGTCATGGCTTTCTGAAACTCTTCCATGTCTCTCATGGAAGAATGCTCCCCGAAATTCCAACAGAGGCTATTCATTAAAGCATGGGTGTCATTGAGTGTTTTAAGGTTTAAGGGATTCTTGGATCTTTCATTCATCTTCAGTGTCCCTTCAAGGAAATGAGGTTTTGGCATATGGACCTTCACTTCTTCTAGCTTCATAGGATCAACTTCAGTTGATTATGTTGAAGTTATGAAAGCTGATCCATATTTAGGGGATGCAATCTATTCATACTTCAGATCATGAATATCAGATCTTTGGCTGCAAATGGGGTGCTCATTCATCTTTGGTGCACCAGTAAGGATTTCTGTCAAATTTTCAACCCTCCCCAATTCAGAAGTCTCCACCCCTGGGGGTTCAACCAAGCCCATCTTCTCCTCTGAAGTGGCTTCCCCAGCATACTGACACATAGGCATATAAAAATCAGAACTTACGAAATTCCCATGTGTATGTTCTCCTTGATCCCCAATGTGTTCATTTTTAATGGTCCAATTAAGGAAAGAAGTTCTTGTAGATGAACTTCTTCTTGTTCTTGCAATTCAGCCTTCTCAAAGTCATGAACCCAAACACCTAAGGGCCCAAATAGGCCAATATTCTCACTGGAAGTGGACGCAATTTGGTGATGCAACAAATTCCTACCGAAATCAGATTTTGAATCATAACTTTGTGCTCAATTCTCCTCATCAAGTAGTGTGTTTATGACAGCATGCTCCTTCTGCAACTTCCTTGTATCACACCCAACTGATATGATCTTGTCCTTTGCTTCACTATGGATTTCAAGTGGTGACTATGATTCTGATTTATGTCCTTATTTTGGATGTGATCCAAAAGATATCTCACCACCCTTAACCAAATCACCCTCCTTTGCATTGATATTGAAATCACCAACAAAGAAATACTAAGTCTTGAAGTGGAATCTCTTTCCACACTATTCATAACTTTGGCACCTTTGGCTTGGTCCTTGGATTCTTATTCTTCTCTATCATCCTCCTCCAAGTGGCTTGTGGATTATTCAACTCATGGCTGCCACAATCACGCTGACTTATGCATTCTTCATGCTCTTCTGAAGGTTGATCCCCCATTGTGGATCCTTCTTCCATTCTGTCAACAACCTCATGATTGGTTCTTGGGTCTTGATTCTACCAAAATGATGAAGCTTCCTCCTTGGTTGTTTTAGGGTCAATATTCTTGGAGGATCTTCTTGAAGAGGATCATATAATTATCAAGAAGTGTGAAACCACTGAATCCAATGAAGCTTCAAATTTCTTCATTCTCTCTTCCTCGGAAAGTTGATCTTTGACTGTGGAACATGCAACCTTTCCCTGAATATGGATATCAGAATAACCATAGTCTCTTTGTAATACCCCCAATTCGACCCTTAGGATATATTAGCCTTTAATGTAAATAATGTGTACATGTGAGGTATGTTTTCCTAGCGTGGAGCTCAAGGCCAAGGCCCCGCTAGTGAAAGTCCGAATTTTATTTAAAGGGGCAAGTATTTGATGTTTTGACACCATGTGCTCTTAAGCCATGGAAATTGTAATATGATGTAATTAAACATCAGGCAATATAAAAATCCAAGACTGGCTATGGAGGCAACGAATGAGAAGGGGCCACGTGTATCCACTAGGGAGTGGTGAGGGGGCTATGGGAGTGAACCATAGGTTGCCATATGTCTTTATGAGAACCCATTTGACCTTTCTAGATGACATTTATTCCTGTTGTAAGAGAGTGGTTGAAGAATTAAGTCAATGACTTTGATGGAGTATGGGCAGCCTGAAATTCGTATGGGAAGGTATGGGCTCTGTTGACTTGTCCCACAAGTCACTCTACATCTTGGGGGTTGCTCCATCCTTATCCCCATTCCATTGTGGAAGTATGGGACATCTTTTTCCACCAAAAAACGAGCTCATAACAGTGAGAAAAACCAGAAAATCGCGACTGTGAGAGAACCCACGTTTTGGGAAGCCAAAAACGTCCCGATTTGGTATTGGACAGAGAAATCCAATGGGGGATCCATTGGTAGGAACCTTGGGGCGAATTTGGGAGCAATAGCTACCCCAAAAGCCATGGGAAAACCCAGTTTTAATGGCCCAGAAAATCAGTGACGGATTTGGGTTGTTTGTGACAGATTTGTGAGAAATCCGATTGTGGATGTATGAATAGAGGATGGGATTGCTGAGTCTAGTTTGAAGGGTATGTGGCTCTGGGTTTGAGCTCAGTGGACTAGCATCCTCCTCCATCTCCTATTGCATGCTTGAGAAACCCAACCGTGTGTTGGCTTAGCATGGCTGTTTGAGTGAAAACCTAACTGTGAGTGAGCCATCTAGTTCCTCCTTAGTGGATACACAGCCCAGCTCGGGGGTGATCTCTCAGCCGAAAGAATACAGGCTGGACAGAGATCTATGGTTGGGTGGAACGTTGCTCTCACGTAGCCAGTCGTTGGACAGATATCTACTTATCAAGATAAGTGTTCTTGTGATTTAAATTATTTGCATTCTGTGTTCTGCTACGCATTCAATCTGAAGGATTAATTATTCCTGTTAATGAAATGAAATGCACCATGTTTTATGCAATATGATACTTGATGACTGATTACATGTATGACTGATATGGGTATGCTGAACACGTGAAGAAATTGTGTGCATATGTGAAGTTTAATTCCGCTGTGTAGTTATTGAGTTTCAGTCTACACCCATAAGCTCTTAAATTTCAGGTGTTATGAGTCAAAGTATTGGGGCTAAGTTTACCAAAAGCCCCGTATGTCGTTAATGTTTCCTTCCCTGCATGTTCTAAGGAGAAGGGGACATTACACTCTTCTGCCAATCATGATCTCATGGGAGATGTTTGTGGGAGGTACTTCTTGGAATTTTCTTCCTCATACTGTCTATAGTACTCTTCATATTTCTCATCATAATCTTCATCATACTCCTCATAAAAATAATCATCAAAGTAAGAATCTTCTTCACCGCTCATGGACATGGCTACAATTCCAACAAATTAAGGGTATTCTTTACATAGGAGTAGAGGAAATAGCTCTAATACCACTGTAATATCCCAGCCAATAATTGGCCAGAATACTAACTCCAAATTCCAAATTGTTCGGGATTTTTACTTGCAATTTTTAAACAATTTATTATAGTGAGCAGGGTGTAAGTGAGGAGTACTGGTTCACTGATCAAGGATGGTAGGGATGACTTCCGATTCTATATTTTATATGGGACATGTGAATATTAAATATAATTCAAGGATATTCACTAAGTCTTATGCACAAGATACTAGATCCTTTCACTTTTCAACAATAGACAATATGTTGCCTACTTTGAGGCTTCCTGTGATTCCAGCATATGCATACTAGACTGGGAGTTGGTTCTGGATGGAAGTAAGGTTTATATAAGTCAGTATACTCAACAGAACATATGGTTTCAGGTTTCATATTAGTTTGGGAGGCTACATATAAATTTGGAGGAAAACTAGTCAAGGGCGCTACTGGGGATTGCACAGGTAGGATATTTCCAGGCTTTTCCAAACAAGCTGTAATGCGCCCAAAAACTTAGGAGCAGGGAATTGTTGAGATATTGTAACTTCAAAGAATATTATATTTGTACTTTATTATTCCGGAGATGTTTCATTCCTCCGTGAAGATCTTATTGTATATCCGGAGATGTTTATTCCTCCGTCGGAATGTGGTAACTCGGGTTATTAGACTTCCCTAGTGGGGGTCGGCCCTGTATATGTTATGTGGGTCAAAGGGTTATTAGACCACCCTAGAGGGATCGGCCCAGTCAGTTGTAGTGGGGTATTTAACCCATTGGTTAAATACGAGCCTACGTGTACCTGTGTAAAATACATGTCAGTGTAGTGTATAAATAGAGGAGGTGTGTTCCTCATTTGAAACACTCACTCACTTGAGGATAGCGCACTTGTGGAGGAGAGGTCTGCTATTGTGGAGGAGGAGATCATGTCTCAGGGTTTCATCTTTGTATATTGCTGGTCATCTATATTGAGGAAGCTTTGCTGGGTTTTCTACCCCATGAGGGTTTCCCAGGATAAATCTCTGTCTCTTGTGTTTATGCTGTGCTTGTTATTTCTTCAGTGATCCTGTATATGCTATTATTGTGAAATGGAATGTAATGCTGCTATTTTCTGTCTTATCATATTAAATCTTAACATGGGATCAGAGCTAACCTGAAGGAAGACAAGGTATGGCACTAACGACACTTGCTTTACTTACGACAATTTGAAGGTTAGGGTTTTACATAGCAAAAACCAGTCATCGTAGAACTTTCACTATAAATCCATTTTGGAGAAGTTTTCGGATCTGAAATTGTTACAGGACTAAGATTAAATCTCCAGGTACCTTGTGTCCAAAGGACAACCTCTAATTCGTTATACTTTGTGATTTATGATCTGTACAATATAGGGTTTCTGCCTCTTCCAGATCTGAGTCAACATCAGGTGACCTTAGGAAAAAGGTCATAACTTGGGCTAGGAAGCTCCAAATGAAATTTCGTAAAAAGTGACAGGTAGTACACAGACTTTACTATCTTAGGAAACTTTTTTAGAGGCCGAAGGTGAACCAGTGACACGTGGCATGCCATACAAGTGCGCTCTCCTGTTTTATCCCATAAACAGGTCACGTTGCGACACTTGGCATAACTCTCTCTCAGAGAGTCCAATTGTGGTCATACCTATCAGGATGGAAAGAAAATAGGTCGGTCTATCTCAGGAAAAGTTTTCAGAGGCCGAAGTTCAAACAGTGACACGTGGCATGCTGTACAAGTTCGCTCTCCTGTTTTATCCCGTAAACAGGTCACGTTGCGACACTTGGCATAACTTTCTCTCAGAAAACCCAATTGAGGTCAGACCTATCAGGATGGAAAGATGAAAGGTCAGGCTACTGCAGAAAAAGGGTTTCAAACACTGTGGAGCAAAAATTTCAGATTTATAGCAGAAACAATCAGGTACATATTTCTATCAAAACAGAATTATTTTTGGAGCACCTTTATTCATGGCTTCCGGAATTTAGGGTTTCGGAGAAAGTTAGAATTTTTGGAATCAGAGTCCATGGCTGAATGCTACTCATAAAAATCGAAATTTAGAGACCAAGATCGAATTTTTTGGTTGGGTGGAAGACCGGGCTTGATCAAACCCCAATTCGGGATTTTGATCGGAAAGATGGAAAATTAGGGCTTCAGCAAAAGTTGGAATTTTTTAAGTCTGTAACCACGGCTGGAAACTCCTAAGAAAAATAAGAGTTTAGAGCCTTGGATCGAACCTCTTGTTTGGGCAGAAGGGTGGGCTTCATCAAACCCTAGTTCGGGATCCTGTCCAAAAGATCCAGAAGTTTCAAAGTCATTTTTGAGGGGTCAAATTTTGGAGATTTCAAAATTGAAGTATGCTAGTTTGATCAGCCTAGCAAGACACATCCTTCCATTCATTCGGAAGTGTGAAAGTCAAAGATTTAATTTTTAGGGATTCTCTAGCAAACCCTAATCAAGCTCCAGATCAAGTTTCAGGGGGAGTTGAGGCTAAGGCCTTACATAAGAAGACTACAAGAAGTCTCGATAGGTATGACTTAAGGAGGTTCAGGTATGTCTTGAAATCTGATTCTTGATTAAGTTCATAATGTGTTTTGTCTTCATGTTATTTATTAGTACAATCTTGATTAATGTTAGAATTGTCTTATCACCCTAGTAACAGTATGAATGCATGTGAATGATCGAAGACATTCATTGATTAGGGCTATATGATTAATTCATTATGGTGTTGTGTGAGGTTGATGTTGTCTGCTAACAAGATACAGGTACATCACAAAAGACAAATCAAGTTCCATGACCATGACCACATGAAGACAAAGACTCATCCATAATCTTTGTTCTACTTACGAGGTATGTATGACGTTGTTATATTATGCTTAACCTATGAGACATGCAGGTTCTAGCTCAGGATCTCTAAATCAATGAAGAGATTGTTTAGGTATGTTGCACATAACTAAGCAAGTATACTAATCCAGGTATGTTTTCCTATGTCATGTTAGAATCTTACCTCGTGTTAGGATCCCTTGTATAAGTATACTTGGTATGATTGGTTATGCTTATTCATAAAGTTAGTAATCAAGGGTTTATGCATACTATGATGATTTAATTAACCTGAAGAGTACTATGATCAAACAAGAATATGCATGAGTAAAAGAAGTCTTCCTTGAAACTCTGAATACTAATGATCATGACTATTTAGAATTAGAATGTTTTGATAATATTGAGAATATACTAATGAATGTATGCTTGTGTATGAGATCATGAGGATGACATTAGTGCACACTTGAGCATGCATAGTGGTTCAGAATGAATAGAAGTTCAGAAGACATACAGAAGATCAAGCGGGAGGCAACCACACAAACATAAAAGATAAGTATTTGAGTTGTTATTAGAAATAGTAAATGATATTGTTTGTATGCATATTTGTATTCCTAGAATATATATCATGCTGAGTGTAAGCATTCTTAAAGCATTGAACAATATACTACTAATATGCATATGATTGGTAAGTTGGACAAACATTCCATTGTTGCTTGTCTAGAATGAAACCTCTTTGCTGACATGCTGAGAGTTGTGCACACTCTCGATAGTATGTTCTGGTAGAGATGGAAGGCATCTAGATAGCCACTGTATGCATACAGGATATGGGAAAGTGTTGTGCCAAAGTATTGGTCAAAATAGTTGCATAACTATGTAAATGATATCTGTATGCATAATAGGTTATCATGTCAATATGATTTGATGATTATGAAGTATTACTAATCATGTACTTAATTTTGATTTGTAGGAAAGATTATGATGAACGATGAACACTGAACAAGTAATGGATGTTCAACAAAAGGATTTAAAAATCAAACACACTATAGAAGACTTGTGGCTAGAAGATTCTCTTAGAAAGAGGAAGAGAATTGTGATGAGATGTTTGCTCCAAGTGGCCAGATAAGACCATTCTCTTAATGGTGTAATTAAAGAAGAAGTGTGAATCAAGTTTTTGTATGGATTCCCAGGATCGATAATCAATTGATGAGCTTAGTGATCACCATGGGTGATGTGGATCTCAACCTTTGCTACAAGGTTGAATATGGCATGGATGAAAGAAGGAACTCACCACAAAGTTCGAATGATGTTGAGGCTCATATCAGTAGACCCATCTGATGAGAGATGGCACAGATAGATGGCTACAGAAATGAAAATGAAAGATCTCAGATTGATGCATTACTTTCTAGGTCTAAAAGTATGGAAAGTCTCAGAAGGAATCTCTCTCAACCAGAGAAAGTATGCTGAGAAATCTTGAGAAGACTTGATATGTTGGAATGGCCACTCTTATGGATTCCAACTTGAAGCTGTTAGGAGATGACTCATCAGAGTTAGTGGATATAACTCTGTACAGTCAAATTATTGGGTCATTGATGTATCTAACATATACTAGATTAGAGATATGCTTTGTTGTGAACACCTTGAGTCAGTATCTAGTGGAAACTAGATGTGTTCACCTGATAGTTGCAAAGCATGTGATGAGGCACATAAAGGACACGATAGAATGCTATCTTGAAGATCATGACTTCAGATGGTTATTCAGATTCTGATTGGGCAGGAAGTGCTTCAGACAGGAAGAACACATCGAGAGGATGTTATTGTTTGGGATTAGCCATGATCTCGTGGTTTAGTTGGAAGCAGTCTAGTGTGGCTCTCAGCACAAGCGGAATATATGGCTGTTTGCTCCGCTAGTTGTGAAGAAGTTTGGCTTCAGGATTGTTTGACTTAGAGATAGAACCAACTGAGATCCTATGTGATAATTAGAGTTGTATCAAGATGACATAGAATCTAGTGTTCCATGATAAGTCAAAGAACATAGGGAACAAACAAGATATGACACGGAAAGGAACTATAAAGTTTGAATTTGTAACAGGTTACCATTGTACTAACCAAACCTCTACGTCAAGTGAAGAAGTTACCAACCAAACCTTTGTCTCGAGTGAAATTTGAATACTTCCGAGACAAGCTTGGTGAAGTTCAAAAGGACCCTCCTTGAAAGGGGGAGTAGTATAGTCACTGCTGATGAGATTGTCTCATCGAACAACAAGGTCGATGATGAGGTAACCTGTTCTCTACACCTAGATACTTAGAAATATTTAGATTTAGGACTCTTATACTTAGAATACTTAGTTTTACTTATACATGCTTTTGATGATAGATGTATTGATGAGAATACATGCTTTTGATGATGAGATGTATTGACGAGAATACATGTAGGGATTGTATCATCCTTGAACACTTGTTCTAAAGTGAGCCATAGACAGGTGTCTCCGAGAAAGAAAAGGGATTGTATCATCCTTGAACACATGTTCTAAAGTGAGCCGTAGACAAGTGTCTCCGAGAAAGAAGAGGGATTGTATCATCCTTGAACACATGTTCTAAAGTGAGCTGTAGACAGGTGTCTTCGAGAAAGAAGAGGGATTGTATCATCCCTGGACTTTGGTTCCTTGAATTGATCCGTAGACGTATGGTCTCCGAAAATGAAGTCCTTAGTGGACAGATAGGGATTGTATCATCCCTGGACATTGGTTCCTTGAATTGATCCGTAGACGTATGGTCTCCGAAAATGAAGTCCTTAGTGGACAGATAGGGATTGTATCATCCCTGGACATTGGTTCCCTGAATTGATCCATAGACGTATGGTCTCCGAAAATGAAGTCCTTAGTGGACAGTTGAGGGGATTGGATCATCCCTGGACTTTCAGTCCTAAAGAGATCCGTAGACGTGAGGTCTCTGAGAATGAAGTCCTTAGTGGACAGTTGAGGGGATTGGATCATCCCTGGACTTTCAGTCCTAAAGAGAGCCGTAGACGTGAGGTCTCCGAGAATGAAGTCCTTAGTGGACAATTGAGGGGATTGGATCATCCCTGGACTTTCAGTCCTAAAGAGAGCCGTAGACGTATGGTCTCCGAGAAGTGGGGATTGTATCATCCCCGGACTTCGGTCCCTGAATTGATCCGTAGACGTGTGGTCTCCGAGAAGTGGGGATTGTATCATCCCCGGACTTTGGTCCCTGAATTGATCCGTAGACGTGTGGTCTTCGAGAAGTGGGGATTGTATCATCCCTGGACTTCGGTCCCTGAATTGATCCATAGACGTGTGGTCTCCGAGAAGTGGGGATTGTATCATCCCCATACTTCGGTCCCTGAATTGATCCGTAGACGTGTGGTCTCCGAGAAGTGGGGATTGTATCATCCCCGGACTTCGGTCCCTGAATTGATCCATAGACGTGTGGTCTCCGAGAAGTGGGGATTGTATCATCCCCGGACTTCGGTCCCTGAATTGATCCGTAGACGTGTGGTCTCCGAGAAGTGGGGATTGTATCATCCCCGGACTTTGGTCCCTGAATTGATCCGTAGACGAATGGTCTCCGAGAAAGTGATTTTTTATGATGATGTGGTTACTTGTATCGGTATGGATACTTGTATTGATGATGTGGTTACTTGTATCGGTAGGATACTTGTATTGATGATGTGGTTACTTGTATCGGTAGGATACTTGTATTGATGATGTGGTTACTTGTATCGGTAGGATACTTGTATTGATGATGTGGTTACTTGTATCGGTAGGATACTTGTATTGATGATGTGGTTACTTGTATCGGTATGGATACTTGTATTGATGATGTGGTTACTTGTATCAGTAGTACACATATTGATGACATGATTACTTGTATCAGTATGGATACTTGTATTGATGATATGTATACTTGTATTGGCATGAATACTTGTACTAATGATGTGGATACTTGTATTGTTATGGATACATGTATTGATGACGATGCTGACGATCGTGTTGATGATGCTAATGATCGTGTGATGACGATGCTAATGATCGTGTGATGACGATGCGGATGATCATGTGATGACGATGCTGATGATCGTGTGATGACGATGCTAATGATCGTGTGATGACGATGCTGATGATCGTGTGATGACGATGCTGATGATCGTGAGATGATGATGCTGATGATCGTGTGATGACGATGCTGATGATCGTGAGATGACGATGCTGATGATCGTGTGATGACGATAATCATGAGGATCCAGATGATGATATTGTTGTAGCTGTTCAAGTGCTACAGAAGATAAAGACTCAATACTGAAGATGTCGATGTTCCAGTATTGAAGATGTTCCAGTAACTGCTTGAGTTACTGATGATGTTGAGAAAGCTTCCAATGATTTATAGATGTATCATGTATGATGTTGATGACTCCTTGCTCGTGCAGATGTTGTTATAATATCCTTCTCGTTAAGGGGGAGTGTTGAGATATTGTAACTTCAAAGAATATTATATTTGTACTTTATTATTTCGGAGATGTTTCATTCCTCCGTGAAGATCTTATTATATATCCGGAGATGTTTATTCCTCCGTCAGAATGTGGTAACTCGGGTTATTAGACTTCCCTAGTGGGGGTCGGCCCTGTATATGTTATGTGGGTCAAAGGGTTATTAGACCACCCTAGAGGGGTCGGCCCAGTCAGTTGTAGTGGGGTATTTAACCCATTGGTTAAATACGAGCCTACGTGTACCTGTGTAAAATACATGTCAGTGTAGTGTATAAATAGAGGAGGTGTGTTCCTCATTTGACACACTCACTCACTTGAGGATAGCGCACTTGTGGAGGAGAGGTCTGCTATTGTGGAGGAGGAGATCATGTCTCAGGGTTTCATCTTTGTATATTGCTGGTCATCTATATTGAGGAAGCTTTGCTGGGTTTTCTACCCCATGAGGGTTTCCCAGGATAAATATCTGTCTCTTGTGTTTATGCTGTGCTTGTTATTTCTTCAGTGATCCTGTATATGCTATTATTGTGAAATGGAATGTAATGCTGCTATTTTCTGTCTTAGCATATTAAATCTTAACAGGAATAGGGGTATTTATTAGTGTTATTATGACCACATAATATCATTATATCAGAAAAATAATTCAATGATGCAACAGACAAGAAGATTTGCTAAAACTAGTCAATAAATGAGGCTCAATGAGCTAGTTTTGAGATCTGAAGGGTAATAACTCATTAAACAAATGTCATACTCTATTTTTCAAAATTTAATGGTTCTTTTATAACTTAATTTAACATGGAGGGTCTAATCATAGGTTTACATAAATATCTCTCAAATATTATGTCTCCTGCATTAACTACAATTCCCACAAAGCTAGAATAGCTAGTATTGATCTCTAGAAGTTCCAAAGACACCAATAAATTAAAATATCAGCCATAATAATATATTAACCTCTGAAATCATATTAATATTCTTTTTAAGTCTAAATCAGATTTATGGAAGAAGTATTACAGTTAGTTTCACCCACAGTGCATTAGGAGGCCTCCAAGAGCTAGTTTTCCCCCACAAAGAAGGAGAAAGGGATTGAGGAAGGACAAAGGGTATGATCTATGACATATATGAGTGATGAGCTGATATAGGTGAAAAAAATAGCACATGGGGTGTGCGCTTCCTTTTTGTGAATGACTGGGCTCCTCCTTCAAGAATGGGAGATTTCTCTCCACTAGATCTACCAATTGTCTTCACCTCAAGCACTTCTGAGTGATGGAAACTCTTCTAATGGTTGAATGGTATTCAGGTGTGGATGATGAACCTATGATCAGTAGAAGAATGAACCTCTGGAATTATATTAGAAACATATCAAGAACTTGGGGCACATCTACCAAGGTTGTTGCGGTACATCTCTCAACACTAGAGAAGCTCAGAGCTCTCAAGCAAAATTCTCAAAAAAAGTTGTGAATGGGAGTTGGAAATATTATTTTATAGAATTCATGTTGACCTTTTGAGAAAGTTACTTGGCTTGGTGACCTATGAGAATAGGTCACCTATGAGTGCGTAACCTTCCTTTTCTTTTGCTTGATTCCTTTCCTTCATTTTGGAACTACCATCCCTTTGTTTCCTGCTTTTCTCTGACATTCCCTTTATTCTTTTTAGCAAAAGTTCCCTCTTTGCTTTTTCTTATTGTTACCATTTTCTTGATTTTAGCAACTCTTACATATTTCCTTCTTTTGTTCTTTTTCTAAATCCACAAGTTGCTTTAGCCATATTTCTATTTTCTGGCCTCCTATTCAAATTTAGCAACATTATCCTCAAGGGGGGTGCCCTCTTGGCCCACTTGCTCACATATTGGAAACTTCGATTACAAATATTAATTGAAAACTAAATAATCCAACACTCCAACATTAAGATAATTAAATAATTATTTAACTATAGGCCTGGCTCAAAATTCCCCAATTAATTAATAATTCACCTTAGATACTTATTTTGGGAATTAATATCTTCAGGGGGGCCTACCTTATCCATTTAATCACCCAAATATACCCTTAGGCATATTCCATAAGATAATTTCCACATTCACCCATTAATTAATTAATTAATGCCTAGGTGACTTAGGCCAAAATCACCCCCATCGACCATAGCAAAAATTGGGGACATGACACATGGAGTCATATTGACTCCATTCTACTCTAGAGTCAGTATCAGTACCCCCCCTTTCCCCTCCATGAGTCCTACCATGGAAGTTTTTCCTCGACACCCCCGTTGTGTCTCTCCCCTATTATCATCGTCAACTTCACATATGCTACTATCTTAGCCATGACTTCATGCTCTGAATAAAGAAATTTTGAGTCCCCTATTAAGTTACCCTCATATCCCCCTTCGGTGTATCAGTCCCTTAGATATCTCTATCCATTCTTTGGTTGTATCCCCTTGCCTCCTTCAAGGGAACCTCATTTTATTATGGGTAATAGGTCTCCCTCTATCGACATCAAAACATCTATTCTAGAGAATAGATGTAGAGGCACCCTGTACCTTGGACCCATAACCATGGTTGATGGGTTCCCTTGGACCAACTAACGAGAAAATCCAGTTCCCTTTAGATTGGTTGTTTCTCACGTGCTCGACTTCAGCTCATCATCACACTGTTTAGAATCATAAAGGTTGATGGTTCCCTTATCTAGTTTGATTCAAACACCATATATGCTGGACTCTAGCCAATTTGTGAGTCAATTCAGAAGCCCTCTATTCATATGCTTTTGGTGGTATCCGAGTTGTGTTGGCGATAATGTTTGGAAGCACTCCAATCATATGCTTCCCACGGTATCCAATTCTATTTTCTATTCCCTTGACCTATTTTATTTAGTATTTTATATATCTGAGTCACCTCTAAGGTGTTAATTTGTAATATACTCCTTCCAGTCTTGGGTCCCTTCAGTTTAAGCAGGGCATTAGTTACTGTCATTATGCATTCCATTGGAATGTCATTGTTTCGACATGTGTTCTTTCACTCTAACATGGTTGGACCATGATTATGTATCCATTGTGTATTCAATATGGGTCCCTCATTGATAATCATTACATATCCATATTGGCTCCCTCTTTGACCCTCATGATGTATTTTATCCAATAGTTATTCATGTATTGATCATGCCCCTTTTGGTGTAGATCCCTGTCTATATTGAGACATTGATACGCGCATGGGTATGCCTTCCTTGTCCATGTATATTATATTATTTACAATTCATCCAATTTGAGTACTTTGTGTGTAGGTATGGTCCTCTATAGTCCCTCAGGAGGGGAATTCCTCTCTAGTGTGATTCCGGTATTTTATACAACCATCACCCCTCGTATTCTATATGTAAGAAATTCCTATGATGTATTTCAGCCATATGATAAGATGCTAACCTCACACATCAGGGGGCAATCTATTAATAGATAGAATTTGTTGACCTTCCATTTCATTGGATTCATCACATTTATACATCATCAATTAGCATTATAAGCAACATTTTCCAGCTCATTCCATCAATATGACTTGAGGAAGTAATGAAATTCCCAAAAATCAAAAGTTAAACACCAAAATTGACCAGTTTGAATATGGCCACAGATTGATTTTAGAGATGACATTTGTTATTTCCCAAAATTCACGACCTAGTCCCAAAGATTGATTTTAGAGATGACATTTGTTATTTCTCACTTCGATATTGAAGAAGGGTCCAAAAGTGGACACATACCTTGATGTGGTCCAAAATTAGTTATGATTGTAGGTTCTAAAACCCTGATTTTCCCACTATGTAGTAAAGGAAATGGAGAATTTTCACATTGAATCTAGATCCTTCTCTTGAACACTCTTGAGCCTATAAAAAAAATAGCTCACTGTCACCATTCCACACATGATTTCCATATCATACTCATGTCGTTACTCTATTGAAATTCTCCATGAACTAGAAGTAGACCGTTACCTGCTTTCTACTTCAACATTGACTAATTTGCGATAGTTTCTAGAGATTGAGAGGCCACGAAGGAGATGCACGAATATTCCCTTGGATAGTTGTGGAGGCCCCATTTCCTCTTCATTGTACCAATTTACATATTTATGTACTATTATTCATCATGACAATGGAAATCAATTCTTTGATTCTCTACATGTTGTCTCGATGATCTTTATATGTATTGGAATTTGAGGAATGATGACCTTTTGTTTACTGTTTAGTTTTAGTTGTTTTATTTTTTCCTTATTGAATCTACTACTAAGGATTTCACAACAACTTGGTGGGTGCTTTTGAAACACATGGGTGAGAAATCACACTGTACAAATTCCCACTACGTTTTGAGCCACCAACTCAAAACCTCTATAGTAACACTAGCTCTACACATGTTGGGGATGAAAGCAATGATATAGAGGTTAGTGTTGAATATTGTAACTTCTAAGAATATTATATTTGTACATTATTATTCTGGAGATGTTTTATCCCTCCGAGGTGACTCTATTATGTATTCGGAGATGTTTATTCCTCCGATGGTTTGTGGTAACTAGGGTTATTAGACCCACCATGTGGGGGTCGGACCTAAGTTTATATTTTAGGGGTTATTATACTTCTCCAGGAGAGGTTGGCCCCATTAGGGATTTTGGTCAGTCAGGAACTAGTATAAATAGAGGAGGAGAGCTCCTCATTTGACACAGTTCCACAACTCAGAAAGTTGCGCACTTGTGTCTGGGAGGCCTGCATGTGAGGTAGAGAAGAAGGACAAGTCTTGGAGCACATCTTGTATTTTGGTTGATCATCTTATTAAGGAAATCTTTGCAGGGTTTTCTACCCCATGAGGGTTTCCCAGGGTAAATTCTGTGTCTATCTTGTGATTATGTTTCATTCAGTGATCTTGCTAGTTTATTTGGTTTAAACTTAACATGGTATCAGAGCTAGCCTGAATAGAACATCTTTCACAAGGTGAAATTATATTTGTCTCTCTCTCCCAAAATTAGGGTTTCTGTAAAAGTTAGCATTTTTGGATTCTGATTGCATGGATGAATAACCCTTCTAAATATCAATATTTTGGGCCTTGGATCGAGGTTTTTGGTTGAGTAGAACTCCGGGAAAGTCAAACCCTAGTTTTACCAAAAGTGTGATAAACCAGAAATTCTGTTGCAGATCCAGAAAAGTGAAAAGTTAAAGTTTCCAGGTAAGTACTACTCTATCTCTTATCTCTTGGACTCCCCCAAGAGAAGATGGCTCCAAACACTAAGCTTGAAGACAAGTTAGAAGGTATAGAGAATTTCCGGGCATGGAAATACAGAATTGGTCTCATTCTTGAAGAAAATGATCTTGCTCATTATATCAAGGATGAAGTTGTAGAACCTGAAGAGATGAATCCAAAGAGAAGCATAGGAAGGATTTGATTAGGGAAAAGAGAATCATAGCTGATTCTATTAAAGACCACTTGATTCCCCAAGTGGCTTCCAAGAAGACTCCAAAGGAAATGTATGATGCCCTAGGAAGAATGTATGAAGGAAAGAACATCAATAGGAAGATGAACCTAAGAACTCAGTTAAAGAGTACCAAGATGCACAAATGAGAATCCATTCAAGACTACTTCTCAAGGGTCTCCCAAATCAAGGAGAAACTAGATGCCATTGGTGATACTCTTGATGAAGATGAACTTGTGATGATAGCTCTAAATGGTCTCACTAGACCTTGGGAGTCATTCATACAAAGTATGTGTGCCAGAAAAGAAAGTATGAAGTTTGATGTAGTTTGGGAGGATTGTGTATAAGAAGAGGCTAGGGTTGCAAACAGACAAGCCTTGCTCAAAGAAGATGACCAATCCTTGGCCACCCACACCAAGAGAAGAAGGAATCAATCCTACTCCAAAAGGGATAGTCACAAGGAGTCGCATTCTCCACATAGATTTCAAAAGAAAAGAGGAACTAATCAAAGAAGAGATTACTCCTCTTTCCAATGTTTTTCTTGTCACAAAATAGGACACCTTGCTAGAGATTGTCCTCTAAAGAAGAAAAAGGGTTCTCATTACAAAAGACATCAAGCACATCTTGCAAAAGATGATCGTGAAGAAGAAGTAGAAGAGGAAGAAAGGCCTCACAATAAAAGACCTAGAAGTGAAGAAGAAGAACAAGAAGAAGGACCTTCTTCAAGAGAAGATCTAGGAGAAATGAAGAAGAAGATGTAGAAGAATATGTTCTATTCTCCACACTCTCTAGATCTATAACTTCTAGAGAAGATACATGGATTATTGACAGTGGTGTTTCAAAGCACATGACAAGTCAGAAAAAGACTCTCTCAGGACTTGAATAAAAGACCTCTCCATAAAAGGTATCTCTAGGAGATGACTTTCAATATCCCATCAAGGGAATTTGTGACACAAGCTACAAGCTTGATTCTGGTACCCCCATGAAAATGAAAGAAATATTGTATGTACCAGGATTGAAGAAGAACTTGTTATCCATCTCAACATTGGATAAGAAAGGCTATAGGGTTGCATTCATTGATGGACAAGTATTAATGTGGTCCAAAGGAAAATCTATTAAGGATGCAATTATCATTGGTGAAGAAGAAGGAGGTTTGTACAATCTTAAGGGCCATCTAGAAGTTGTTCTTGTACATGAAACCATTAGCCCAAATGAGCTATGGAATAGGAGACTTGCTCACATTAACTACAAGGCACTACCTTATGTAAGAAAGGTAGTCATATGTTTGCCAGACTTAAAGATTGATCACGATGGCACATGCAAAGGATGTGCAAAAGGGAAGAATATCAAGAACCCATTTCCTAGGAGTGAAACAAAGACTAAAAGTACCTTGGAGTTAATACACTCTGATGTATGTGGACCAATGCCCTCCACATCTTTGAGTAGATATGAATACCATGTCACATTCATTGATGACTATTCAAGGAAAACTTGGATATTCTTTCTAAAAGGTAAGAATGAAGTGTTTGGAAAATTCAAAGAGTTCAAGGCCTTCATAGAAAATCTCTCAGAAAAGAAAATCAAGATTCTCAGAATAGATAATGGCGGAGAATATACTTCAAAGGAATTTGAAGACTTTTGTAGAGAAGCTCGAATCAAGAGGGAACTAACCACTCCCTACAATCCCCAACAAAATGGGGTTGCTGAAAGAAAGAATAGAACTATCATCGAAGCTGTAAAGACTATGATACAAGATCAAGATATTCCCATGTATCTATGGGCTGAAGTAGCCAGGACAGCTGTCTATGTACAAAATAGACTTTCTCATAGTGCTCTTGAATTTAAGATTTCAGAAGAAGTGTTCACAGGAAAGAAGCCTGAGGTAAGTCATCTCAAAATATTTGGATGTCCTATGTATATTCACATTCCAAAAGTGTGGCTAGGGTTTTCACCCTAGCTTGTGCGAATGAGCACCTACTAAGGAGAAGGGACTCTTTAGTAGCAGTTCAGTAAATGGAAATTATTATGCTAAAACAGAAGTATAAATTACTTAAACATGTGCATGAAACAGAAAAAACAAGATGTAAATAATGGCTTTTTGTATTAATTTTACCTCAAATGTGAAGGTTGGTGAAGCTCTTGCAATGTCCAAGAGGGTTGCTCCAAGCTCCAACTTGCTCCTTCTCTTTCCCCAAATGATGGGAATGGGCCAAAAGGGGCTCTCAATGGTGAAAGTAGCTCAAGGGTGAGCTAGGGTTTCAAGAGTGATTTTGGCAGAGTAAGGGTGCTTATGATTGTGGATATGGAATAAGGGGTCTCCATCACCTATTTATAGTTTTTTGGTGGTGGAGTGCTGGCCCATGGTTTTGGGAACCATATGGTTTAGGGCAGCTGTATAGGGTTTTTTCCTCCTTTTCCTCATTATTTTATATTTTTTATTCCCTTTTTAGGGGATTTTTGCTATTTTTAGAGGAATTGTGGATATTTTTGGAGGAAAAAGGGGGTTTTTAGCCTTTTTGAGGCTTTTTTGATGGTTTTGTGGCCTTTTGGAGGCTTTTTAGTGGGATTTTTAGGGTTTTTAAGGGAAATATGGTAGGAAAATGGACAAATGAGCCATGTAATGGGGTAGATGAGGTAGTGAACACTTTTTGGGTGTTAACAGATTGCCCCCTGATGTGTGAGGGAAGGAGCTCATCGTATGGCCGATGGACATCATAAGTCATGTAAGGTTTTCCTGGGGTGTGGAGAAGAGAAGAAACAAACTGAAGCCCGGAACAACAATCCTGAACCAACTGCAAGAACTAAAAGTACATAACCTCAAAAATGGATAAGGAATCATCTGATCATATGGACAAGGTGGGCATACCCATGCTCGTATCAAGATATAACAAAATAACAATAATGGGGTCCAAAAAATGGGGACTTGACATATACATGACCTCAAATACTGAATGAGGAAGAATCTCAATATATGGACGAGGCGGGCATACCCATGCTCGTATCAAGATACATAAAAATAACCGTGAGGCCCAAAAAGAGGGACCCGTGGGATACATAGAAAACCACTGTGTACATCATAAGGGTCCAGATGGGACACCAAATCTGGGACATACTGCTGGGCTGACCATGTCTGAGCTGAACAACTGATGCACTGGAATGACAGCAGTGCTCCTGAATGTGGTACCAAAGGAACTAATGAGCTACTGGATCAGAGTGGAAAGGGTCATACTCGAAATGGTACACTGAACTAGAACTGAACTGGGTACTCAAGGAAGCATGGGACTGGATGGCTTCCGAATACAATCTCCAACGCAGCCCGGACATCCACGGGAACATATAACTGGGCGTTCCAAAGTGACTCACCAATGTGCTAGAGTCGGGGGAAATCCGGGGTCTTCAACTAAAAACTGAAGGGATATAACCCTACGCAATTCTCGACGATGCGATCAAGGTGCTGAAGTCGAGCATGTGAGAAACAACCACTCGGAGAGGCAATGATGACTCCTCTCAGAATGGTCTGTAGGCACTTACCACAGATGGTGATAAGTCCAAGGCGTAGGGACCTCTGGGACTATCCTCTGGAATAGAGGGGATGTCGTCGACAGAGGGAGACCTGCAACTATCAAGGCAATGATGGTTCCTTGACAGGAGCGCGAGGTGGAGAACCGAAATGTGATAGTACTGATGGCATGACTGACAAACTGGGGGGGAATGACTGGGCAAGTAGGATGGGTGGACTCAAACTTCCTTTGTTCAGAGTATGATGGCGGGGATGATCGGGCAGCATATGAAACTGACTGGTGGGAAAGGGATCATAGCTATAATGGATCAATGATGGTGACTGGACTGAGGGAGACTCAAGCTGGTATAATATGGCAGGAGACTGCAGAATACTCTGAACAAAGGCGACCTGATTGGGGGTGCTGCCGAGAGGATTGATCATAGCGCCAAGAGGCATGGGGGGACTTCTTCATGGGTTGGGGAACTAGAAGAAGTGTGTATAAAATGGTACTATCGTGTGGATTTATACGAGCCCCGGACAGTTCATGCTCGTGGTTGCTTTCAATTTTAAGGAGTCTGAAAGCGATAAGAAAACTCTGAAGTAATGGAATGGTACTGTCGTGTGGATTTTACGAGCCCAGGACAGTTCATGCTCATGGTTGCTTTCAATTTTAGAGAGTCTGAAAGCGATAAGAAGACTCTAGGGGGTTTCTTTTTCATGTGTTAGTCTCCAAGGCCCAAAGAAGCATAAAAGGATGCCATGAAGAACTCTTCTAGCCGGTGTGACTAGAGTATTCCTTTTTCGTAATTAGTCTACCAGGTCTGGAAAAGGGTTAAACTTATACCAGATAGATGCCCTTTCAGGTACTTTAACGAGCATGAAAGGAAGCAAGATTGCTCGGTGATCTTTTCATTGTTTTAGGAATCATAAAAGAGCTTAACAGAAACTCCCTAAGTGCCTTTTTCGTAAAGGACTTGTCTGGCCCGAAAAAGGGATAAAATTATACCGAACAAAAGGAATGGCTAGGCAAGGAGGAAGTGTTCAATCAAGGAACATTTATGATGACCAAGAACGAGGGTAGGGGGGAACACTGGTGGGCCTCCTTGCGGGGTGGATGAAATGGTGGCAAAATAACGAAACATTTGCAGTATGACAGGAGTGAATGGCTCATGTAAACAAGTGGAACAATCCGATGGCGGCCGATGTGGTGCGCAAATCGAGGCAGCAAGGTGTCAGGACACAATGTTGAAATTGTACCAAGTGAGAGCGATAAATGATCTCAAGCATCATCATAAGCTCAGAAAAATGAATCCGACGATATAAAGGGTGTAAAAAATGGATAACGGCCGATGTGGCACGCAAACCGAAGCGACGGGGGGCGTTTTGGAAAAATGCCCAAAAAATATGGGGGTGAGAGTGAGAAATGATCTCAAGCATCATCACGGGCTTGGAAAAATGAATCCGATGATATAAAATATGTTAAAAATGGAGAGCGACCGAAGTGGCACGCAAACTGAGGCGACTAGTGGCGTCTGGACATAATGTTGATATTGGTCCTGGTGAGAGCGAGAAATGATCTCAAGCATCATCACGAGCACGGAAATATGAATCCAGCAGTGCAAATGGTGCGAAACATGGGGGTCATAAGGACTCCGGAATGGTCAAAGGAAATAACTAGGTTAAAAAATAAAGGTGAGCCCACCAAGCGAAGGATGCAGTGGTGGGGAAAAATGATGACCCGCGGGGGCAGAATACTAGGTGTATCAAATCAAATCAAATCTACAAGTGATATGTGACCTCAAAAATGGTTGAGATCACAAGTGTGAAAAAGTGAGAAGGGTTAATGACTTGCCCCCATGCTATGTGCATGGGGTTTGTGATTATGGATCACATATGTGTGGGTTTGAACAATGGGTTCACTGACGTGCTGAGATAGATGTGATGGGGTAGGGTCAAAATGGTTGATCATGCCCCCTATCCCAGGGTCAAGGTAATCTATTGTGTCAATGTGGTGCTCTATAATGGCGGGGTCAAGACCGGGCATTTCAGTATAGGACCAGGCAAAGACATCACGGAATTCTTGGAAGAGTTTTTTATATTCCTCAAGTTCTTGCTCACTGCAGGAGGTGCCTAAAGTTATGAGTTCAGGTGTACTTCCGGGGGCAGCGATATCAATTTGGATCACAGGTGAAATATTGGCCATGTTACTCTTCTCGAAGGCGTGAGGAGCAGGAATAGGATCCTTGAACCAATCGACCTTGGTGGGAAGGAAGTCTTTGGATTCAACTGCAAAATGGGTGACTGTGCTAGAGGAGGATTCTTCTGGGATGAAATAGGAATGGTGGTGCATATCATCCCAGGGATAATCTGGGGCAGTAAGGGCCTCAAGAATCTCCTCATCAGTACGGAAAGTTTGTGTCATCAAATTGCTTGATGAGGGGGTAGTGTTTGAAGAGATCATATAAATGGTATTAACCTCTCCTGAAGGGGAGGAGACCGTAGGGTGGATCTCCTCAATGGTGGGTGGTGCCGTGTCAAGATCCAGATTGTTCATCTCATAGAGAGCTTCTCTGTAATCAGGGATATCGGGACAGTGATGTGAGTAATGCCCGTAAACACCGCATATGGCACAGGGGTGGTTGGTACGCAGGGATTTATCTTTAGGCTTGGGGCTGGGGTCTAGTTCGACAACCGGGATGTTGGGGTCGTCGTCAAGCATCTGCATGTGTTTCTGTAATGCTGGTAACTGTGGACACTGATGAGTCGCATGGCCTAACTCATCGCACAACGAGCATTTGGGAGGAGCACGAAACACTGGGGGGGTTTTGACTGTCTTGGGAGGTGGTACAACAGTGTAAGGTTGTGGTCCTCTGCCCCCAGTGGATTTGGGAGTAGGAGGGGGGTTCATGGAGGATGAAGGGGTAGAGACACTGGGGGGTGGTTGAGTGGTAGTAGCCATGGGTTGCACCAGTTGGAGGACGACGCTTGGTGTCGACAGGGGAACGGGAGGCGAAAGGTACCAGACGGGTAATCCCAAGGTTAACCCAAGGAGGCTAAGAGTAGCCATAATCGGGGCGCTTACTACTCCTGATGGAGGGACTAGGAAGGGGATTGTGTGGATAGGTGTAACACCAATGTGGCTAGGTACCAATGGTGGTTTAGGCAATAAGGGTGGTTGATTGTTAGGTGTTTGGTTATCGTGGGACAGGGTACATAAGTCAGACACTTCGGGCGTAGATGATGGGGGAGGGATAGACTAAAAGGTGGAGGTCATCGGCGCATCTGAGTAAACTCCAGGCCCCGTAGAGGAAACAAACGAGGTGGTGGCACGAGAAACAGGTTGTTCAACCATGGGGAGAACATTTTCTGGTGCTGCGGGAGCATTGGGATCATAGTAGGTAAGCTGGTCGACCTTGACCACGCGTCCCTCATGGGGGAACATCATGGTACGAAAGACAGAAGAGGCAACCGCCCACATGGCATACATGTAGCTGCGGCCAAGTAAGAGGTTATAATCTAGTTGGGCGTTGATTACCTCAATGTCAATGAGTACGGTTTTGCCACCTAACTGGACGGGGACATTGGCTAGGAGGCCTTGGGGCTGAGCCGAACGACCGTCGTAGGCGCGTAATGCAGTGGTGGACTGTTGGAGAGTAGGGGATCCCAACTTCTGCCATACGAATGTAGACATAACGCATGTGGAGGAACCTTCATCGATGATGCACCGATGGATGACAAGATTCCGAATGGAAACGGAAACTTGGAATGCTAAGGTGGAAGGCAGGAGGGGTTCGGACTGGTCCAAATCAAATGCCATCAAATTCGAATCATTTGGGTCAATAGCCCGAATGGCTGAGAGTAAAGTATTGTACTGGGAAGGGCATTTTTTCAAGACTTCTAACGCAGACATGGCTGCGGGAGATTGTGCTAAGTCATCTACGATATTGTAGTTTGACGCAGCATGCACATTAGGGTTATTGTTGATATGGCAAAGTGGGAAACAAGGCGCTTTGCGAGCGCCATCAAGTGGAGGTGGAGGTATACGTAATGCTTGATCAGTGGGATGAGTGTTAGTAGGTTTATCAGTGGGAGGTACTTCAGTGGTGGAGCCATATTGGTTCTGACGGGTCTGAAGGTGGACATCAGCGGATGACATCATCAATAAGTGGTGGGTCCCTGAGTCGAATATGGGTTGATTAGGAGCAGTGTAAGTGATTTGTTGTTGGGGAGGCGCATTGGCTTGGGGGGGCACCAGTGGTTGAGTGTTCACTACGCCTTGGTTTGGTAAGGGATTTTGCAGCACCAAAGGTGGCTGCTGAGGCTGTGGGGGTTTGGGCAGTGCTTGAGGAGCCGCATGCCCTTGACGATGGGCATCATCAACCCAGAGTTGCCGAGCTCACTCCAAGTGTGGGAAAGCATGTGTGAAGTGGCCATAGACCCCGCAAATAGAACAAGAATGGTTTGTTCACAAATTGGGGTTTTTAGCCTGCTTGGGTGGGCGGTCAGGGTTTTGGTTAGCAGGGGCCACATTGTTATTGTCAGGGGGATTAGGAGGTTGACCAACTTGGTCTGTAGGTTGGTTGTTCCCATGATTACGGCCCTTGCCACGGTTTTGTTGGCCCTGTTTGCGTTGGTTGTTTTGGTTTTGCTGTGGGTTTTGTTGGGCGTAAACTTGCCCTTGGGCAGCAGGTGGATTCTGAGGTTGCGCAGGTGCTGGAGCAGTCTGCGGTGGATGATATGTAGGTGGAGGCTGCGCAGGTGCAGCAACTTGAGGGAGTTGCTGATAGGGCTGCGAAGTGGGTTGTGGGTTTTCCGCAGGGGCTGCCTGTGGCGGGTAATAAGCGGGTTGGGCTTGTGAAGGCGCAGGAGCTAGTGCAGCCTGCTGGTGGTAGTAGGGTTGAGGTGCGACCGGGGGGGCTTAAGTGGGAGTCACATGATCAAAGCACTGAGGTGGACATGAGGTTCCATGGGAATGGTGGTGATGTGTCATGGGAGCATACAAGTTGGTTGCTCCAGACTGTGAGGTAGCCCACGAAAGGTCGGGGCCAGGGTTAGGACGTGCTATGGAAAATGGTTGAGGATGCGAAGAAACACGGCCAATGATGCCATCTGCAACATGGGATGCCCTCGGTGCATCATGCTCAGAGGAATCTCAGCGAGGGGCGTCAGGTATAATTGTATAGAGATAACCCGACTGGGCGTAAATGAGGTCGAATTGTTGGGCCTTAAGGATGGCCTCTTCTTCAGACTAGGGTCTTTCTGATGCCACATCCTTAGCAATGACAGGGAGAAGGGACTTGAGGAACCAATCTAGGAAGATACGGTCATCTAATTTGATCTTGCATAAGCTACGTCATCGACGCCACTCATGAATGTGGTCCGTGATGTGGGAAGCCGTGTTTTGTCTGCAGGATAGAAGGATCTCAACGCCCGCGTCATAGCAGACAGGTAACTGGAAGAACTGCACGAAGGTCGAGGCAAGGGAGGCAAAGGTGGCATGGGTCCCGTGGGGTTGCTCGATATACCACTTGGCTGCAGAGCCAGTGAAGGTGTGCTGTAACAGACGGAGGTGAATAGAGTCGTCCACTATGGAGTTGGAGGAACACCATAGATGGAAGGACATAATATGGTTTTGTGGGTCCTCACCTGCCTTGCCCTTGAACTTAGGGATGTCAGAGGGGAGCTTGGTGGGCATATGAGGCCACGTAGGGTCGTGTCAGATAGGATGGTTGGTCAATCTGGCTAGGTCGGGCAAGTTGAGGCTAGCCATGAATGGCAAACTAGAAGAAGGATGTGACACAGTAGTGGGTTGGACCAAGTTGGGGCCCATGCCCCTAAGTGGAGGGGCAAGGTTGGGGATGTTGCCCCCAAGTGGGGGAGCTAAGGTGGTATAGGATGGTCCTGCACCACCATGGGTAGTGTGAGCCACTGATGGAGTGGGGATAGGTATTCCAGCTGCGGGAATAGGTGCAGTGAGGGGAACGATAGATGGGGGCCCCATGAAGGGAATACCCAAAGCGGGTGTGGTAACTGGTGTAGTGGTGGACGTGCCACCAATGGTCCCTACAATGAAAGGAGTGGAAGTCGTGCCAGCCATGGGGCTAGTAGGGGCAGTGTAAATGGGGTTCTCAGACTCTGTCTCAGAATCAGAGGTAAAGTAAGGGGCATCAATATCTGGTGACGGAGACCTACGTCGCTGACAAGTGGAGTCAAGGGACAAGGCTCGAGATCTCTGATAAGTGGTATCAAGTGATGATGATCTGTGACGATGATGGGTGGTGTCAAGTGAACCGTGCTGTGGGGGCTCGCCCCTGAGGCACCGAGAATGTCTCGGGGACTCAATGGTGACAGATGGTGTCAAATCTCTATGGGTTGAGGTGAGTAAAAAATAGCTCAAAAACCCTAATGCAACCGAGTGTGCAGAAGGAGAGCTCAAAAAACAAGGCACTCAGGCCAACAACCAACTCAAAACACCCACTGTAACAGCTGTGCTACAATAGGTGGAGTGTCAACAGAAATGGTCAGAATACCAACAATCAGCAGATTTCCTAAAAATAAAAAATGGTGGACTCACTATACCAAAGGGAGGTAAGGGAGCATGCAAACACCTAACTAAAAGTATTCTGACTCAACTAGACATATCCTCTGCAAGGTGATGAAATCCAAGTCAGACAATATGAATAGGAAAGCCAAGTGGCTAAGATATCCCCCTACCGGGAGGGGCACCGGGTAGTCAATCCTAGAAGAATGGAAAGTAAGATACCTCGTTCATGACACATCTAGAAAGGTGAATCTACCGTTTGGTCCTTTAACCGCAATACCCCTATACAGGGATATCCCGAGAACTGCGAAAGGTAGCCCTTCGGTTACTGAATGGAGTGTGGTATTCCACTCAGGCCTCCGGAACCAGTCTCGCGACTTCAACCCTCCTAGGGGAGAGGCTCTCTGGTAAACTGGTCGTGACTGTGACAAAAAGTACTAGGGTATTTTGGTTCCCTAATTGGACAACAACTATGTCTCAAGTGTAAGTAACCGAGGGGTGTTATTGGAAGCCTATCCCCCCGATCCTACCTAACTACAAAGATTCTTTTGTGTTCCCCAAGTGGGGTTAGAATATTGATTGAGTTAAGTAGTTTTTGAGGCTCACTTGAATTATGTGACAGAGTGTGTGCTCGTGAGGTGATGAACCCAAAATAGAAGTGCCACAAGGGGGGCAACTTCCTAACAATAATACTGAATTCAAAACTTTAACATGCAAAATTTTCTGAATTAAAATACTGAAATTTTAAAGAGATTCTGTAAAGGGAACAGAAATTATGTTGCAGAAAAGGCTGTAGTGAAGTAGGGCTGCAGGTAGGACAAATGGTTGTGCAGAAAATATTACAGCAAAGGGGGCTGGGTTCAAACCAGGGAAAAAATGCAGAAATCAGATCGCGGGTTGGTGGCGAAACTGAGCAGGCGGACCGCGGGTTTGAGGGAAACAGGCACGGACAGGTCGTGGCTTTTTGGCCAACAGAGGTAGTCAGACCGCAGGAAACAGGGAAAAAGACGCAGTCGGGTCGCGGGAAAAAGGTTAACAGACGCGGTCGGGTCACAGCAAACGGGATGAAAGCCGCAGTTGGGACGTGGGAAAATGGCCGACAGGCGCAGTCAGATCGCAGCAAACAGGCTGATTAGCCGCGGTTCGATCGCAGGTAACAGACTTGAATCCGCTAGCAGGGCGTCGGAAACAGTCTAAGAGCCAGGTCGGGTCGCAGGTAAAGGCCTGAAAGACGCGGTCGGGACGCGACTGCAGAGGGAAAAGATGCAGTTTACGATAGCTGAAAGGGACAGCAAAAAGGAAAAAATGGGAAATTATTGCAGAAAACTAAAAAAAAATTAAACGAAAAACAGAAATGCAAACCCAGCGGAGTCGCCAAAACTGTGGCTAGGGTTTTCACCCTAGCTTGTGCGAATGAGCACCTACTAAGGAGAAGGGACTCTTTAGTAGTAGTTCAGTAAATGGAAATTATTATGCTAAAACAGAAATATAAATTACTTAAACATGTGCATGAAACAGAAAAAACAAGATGTAAATAATGGCTTTTTGTATTAATTTTACCTCCAATGTGAAGGTTGGTGAAGCTCTTGCAATGTCCAAGAGGGTTGCTCCAAGCTCCAACTTGCTCCTTCTCTTTCTCCAAATGATGGGAATGGGCCAAAAGGGGCTCTCAATGGTGAAAGTAGCTCAAGGGTGAGCTAGGGTTTCAAGAGGGATTTTGGCAGAGTAAGAGTGCTTATGATTGTGGATATGGAATAAGGGGTCTCCATCACCTATTTATAGTTTTTTGGTGGTGGAGTGCTGGCCCATGGTTTTGGGAACCATATGGTTTAGGGCAGCTGTATAGGGTTTTTTCCTCCTTTTCCTCATTATTTTATATTTTTATTCCCTTTTTAGGGGATTTTTGCTATTTTTAGAGGACTTTTGGATATTTTTGGAGGAAAAAGGGGTTTTTTAGCCTTTTTGAGGCTTTTTTGATGGTTTTGTGGCCTTTTGGAGGCTTTTTAGTGGGCTTTTTAGGGTTTTTAAGGGAAATATGGTAGGAAAATGGACAAATGAGCCATGTAATGGGGTAGATGAGGTAGTGAACACTTTTTGGGTGTTAACAAAAAGAAAAGAGAACCAAGTTGGATCCCTCTAGTAAGAAAGGAATATTTGTTGGATATTGTGAAACATCCAAAGCTTTCAGAATTTACATACCTGGTTTTCATCATATGGAGATAAGTAGAGATGTAACATTTGATGAAGATGCAGCTATCAAGAAATCTAGGAAGTGCCAACTTGAAGAAATCTATGAAGAAGATACACCTCCTAGAGTCACATAAGATGTACCCATCCTTGAAGATGATACACCAGAAGACCATGACATGATAGAACCTCAAGAACCCCCCATTACAAATCTATCTAGAAAAAGAAGACCAGCATGGGCTAGAGACATTATTCAAGGAGCTGAAAAATATGGAGCTCCTGAAGTTTCCACTAGAGAAAGGAAGAAACCCAAGTTAGTATCTAACTATGTGGCCTTAATGTGTGATCTTGTGGATCATCAACCCACCAGCTATGAGGAGGCAGCTCAGAAGAAAGAATGGGTAGAAGCTATGATAGAAGAGTACCAGTCAATAATGAAAAATGATGTTTGGGATATAGTTCCCAAACCAAAGGATAAAAGTGTGGTCTCTTCCAAATGGATATTCAAGATAAAACATGCTGCAGATGGTAGCATTGAAAAATATAAGGCAAGATTTGTAGCTAGAGGATTCTCTCAAAAGGAGGGAATAGACTATGAAGAAACATTTGCACCAGTTGCTAGGTACACTTCAATTATAACTATCATGGCTCTTGCATCTATGATGAAGTGGAAGTTACACCAGATGGATGTTAAAACAACCTTCTTGAATGGTGTCATTGAAGAAGAAGTGTACATAGAACAACCACAAGGATTTGAAGTTAAAGATGGAAGAACACATGTATGCAAGCTGAAAAAGGCTTTGTATGGATTGAAACAAGCTCCCAGAGCTTGGTATGGAAGGATTGACAGTTTCTTGACAAGCATGGGTTTTACCAAGAGTAAAGCTGATCCAAATCTTTATCTCAAGGTTATGGATGATGAACCTGTTATTTTACTATTGTATGTAGATGATCTATTTCTAACAGGAAATGAGAACCAAATTATCAAATGTAAGAAGAAGCTTTTTTCAGAATTTGAAATGAAGGATCTGGGATTAATGCAATACTTCTTAGGTCTAGAAGTATGGCAAGAACCAAAAGGAATCTTTTTAAATCAAGGTAAGTATGTTGTGGGTATTTTTAAAAGATTTGATATGTTGGAGTGTAAGGCCATGGCTACTCCCATGGACTCCAACTTGAAGTTATTAGTTGATGACTCATCAGAATTAGTGGATGTAACTCTTTATAGACAAATCATTGGGTCATTGATGTATTTAACAAATACAAGACCAGATATATGCTTTGCTGTAAATACCCTGAGTCAATATCTAGTAGAACCAAGGAAGGTTCTCCTAATAGCTGCAAAGCATGTAATGAGGTATCTAAAAGGTACTTTAGATTTTGGTCTTTACTACCTTGGAAATCATGAACTCAGATTACATGGTTACTCAGACTCTGATTGCGCAGGAAGTGTTTCAGATAGGAAGAGTACATTGGGTGGATGTTATGGACTTGGATCTGCCATGATCTCTTGGTTCAACAAGAAACAAGCCAGTATGGCTCTCAGTACTGCTGAAGCAAGATATATAGCTGCCTGCTCTACTAGCTGTGAAGCAGTATGGCTTCGGAAACTACTATCTGAAGTATTTGACTTAGAAATGGATCCCACTGTGATTATGTGTGACAATCAAAGTTGTATCAAGATGACAGAAAATCCTGTATTCCACGATAAGTCAAAACACATAGAGATCTGATACTTTTATATACGAGATATGGTGCACAAAGGAGCTATTAAGCTCGAGTATGTGAGCACTGAGGATCAAATTGCTGATATTTTGACCAAACCTCTGTCTCGAGTGAAATTTGAATACTTTCGAGACAAGCTTGGTGTAGTTCAAAAGGACCCTCCTCAAAAGGGGGAGTAGTGTAGTAACTGATGATGAGATTGCCTCATCGACAACTAGGTCGATGATGTGGATACCTGTTTACTACACTTGGATACTTAGATCACTTAGACTCAGGACTCTTATACTTAGAATACTTATTTTATTTTACTTACTTTTACTTTATATGCTTTTGATGATACTTGTATTGGTGTGGATACTTGTATTGATGATGTGTATACTTGTATTGGTGTGGATACTTGTATTGATGCTATGTATACTTGTATTGGTGTGGATACTTTTATTGATGACGTGTATATTTGTATTGGTGTGGATACCTGTATTGATGATGTGTATACTTGTATTGGTGTGTATACTTGTATTGGTATGGATACTTGTATTGATGATGTGTATACTTGTATTGGTGTGGATAATTGTATTGATGATGTGTATACTTGCATTGGTGTGGATACTTGTATTAATGATGTGTATACTTGTATTAGTGAGGATACATGCTTTTGATTGTATATGTATTAGTGAGGATACATGCTTTTTATTGTATATGTATTGGTGAGGATACATGCTTTTGATTGTATATGTATTGATGAGAATACATGTTTTATTGATGTATTGATGAGGATACATGTTTTGTTGATGTATCGATGAGGATACATGTATTGTTGATGTATTGATGAGGATACATGTTTTGATGATATCTGTATTGATAAGGATATAGGTGGGGATTGTATCATCCCCAGACTTTGTTCCCTTGAATTGATCCGTAGACGTATGGTCTCCGAGAATGAATTCCTTAGTGGACAAGTGGGGATTGTATCATCCCCAAACATCGCTCCCTTGAATTGATCCGTAGACATATGGTCTTCATGAATGAAGTCCTTAGTGGACTCATGGGGATTGCATCATCCCGGAACCACTAGTTCAAAATGTACGTGATGGGGATTGCATCATCCCAGAACCACTAGTTCAAAATGTACATGATGGGGATTGCATCATCCCGGAACCCCTAGTTCAAAATGTACATGATGGGGATTGCATCATCCCGGAATCACTAGTTCAAAATGTACATGATGGGGATTGTATCATCCATGGACTTCAGTCCCTGAATTGACCTGTAGACAGATGTCTTCGAGAAGTGGTCCCTAGTGGACGAAAGGGGATTGTATCATCCTCGGACTTTGGACCTTGAATTGATCCGTAGACATGTGTCTCTGAGAAAGTGGTCCTTAGATTTTGTCTAAGTTGACGAGTGGGTTGTATCGTCCCTAGACATGTTATGGTGTCTTAAAAGAATCATGTGTATTGTAGGGTATGCTGCTATGATGCTGATGATCGTGTGATGACGATGCTGATGATCATGTGATGACGATGCTGATGATCGTGTGATGACGATGCTGATGATTGTGTGATGATGATGTGGATGATCGTGTGATGATGATGCTAATGATCGTATTACAACGATGATGTTGATGTTACAGTAATTGGTTAAGTTACTGATGATGATGTATTAAAGAAAGCTTCCGATGATATACAGATGTATCATGTGTGATGTAGTTGATGACTTCTTGCTCCTGCAGATGTTGTTATAATATCCTTCTCGTTAAGGGGGAGTGTTGAATATTGTAACTTCTAAGAATATTATATTTGTACATTATTATTTCGGAGATGTTTTATCCCTCCGAGGTGACTCTATTATGTATCCGGAGATGTTTATTCCTCCGATGGTTTGTGGTAACTAGGGTTATTAGACCCACCATGTGGGGGTCGGCCCTGAGTTTATATTTTAGGGGTTATTAGACTTCTCTAGGAGAGGTCGGCCCCATTAGGGATTTTGGTCAGTCGGGAACTAGTATAAATAGAGGAGGAGAGCTCCTCATTTGACACACTTCCACAAATCAGAAAGTGATGCACTTATGTCTGGGAGGTCTGCATGTGAGGTAGAGAAGAAGGACAAGTCTTGGAACATATCTTGTATTTTGGTTGATCATCTTATTGAGGAAAGCTTTGCTGGGTTTTCTACCCCATGAGGGTTTCCCAGGGTAAATTCTGTGTCTATCTTGTGATTATGTTTCATTCAGTGATCTTGCTAGTTTATTTGGTTTAAATTTAACAGTTAGTATGGATGATTTCTTATGGGATACCATGCCATGGAGGGAATTTTTTTACATGCATTCGAACAAAATGAACTAAGGGATGATGTTGATATCGTTGATACTTTCTTTGAAAGCCTAAAATTTGCTTCCACCACCCCTCTCTTTGGACATGGATCAAGGTCTACCCAAGTAGGGACAAAAATGTTCTTATACAATTTGAAAGTAATGTATGGTATTCCAGATGTGTTTTTGTCAACACTTTTGAGGTAACTAACCATTAAATCCCCTAATTTTTTAAGGATTGTTGTCACAGAAAGAAAAACGAGAATCATTGATTTTATGCATGCTTGATGATAGTGTACATTTCTCCTTCCCACTAATTGTAGGTTACTTATAGATAAGTTACTTACAAGTGATAATGTCTTGCTCGATAGTTCTGTAGAGGAAAATAAAATGCTTAAAAACTTGGGTGTCGAATACATAGCATACCATGCATGTCTGAATGATTGTATACTATATAGAGATGAACATGAAGACAAAGAGATATGTCCATAATGTGGGCATGACAAGTACCAAAAATTAAAAAAACATGAGTAAGGGACATGGTCCTCCTCATAATACATTGAGGAACATGCCTATAATTCCAAGGGTTCAAAGGATCTTTTGTTGCAAACAATTAGCTGTGTTGTAGGGGTGGCATGCCTCACATAGAATTAAGTTAGGATTTATGTGAATCTCAATATATTCAATAGCCATGAAGCATATAGAGGATACATGAACTAATAAATTCAAGGATGAATTTTGGAGCCTTAAATTTAGCATAGCCATGGATGGAGTTAACCCACATTCCCTCCAAAAAAAAGCCTATTTTGTTTGTCTAGTGGTAGTGATCAATAGCAATATATCCCCATGGTTTTCCATGAAGAATGAAGATCTTATGTTGGCTCTTATAGTCTTGAGTAGAATACAAGTGAAGAGAATGGATGTCTAATTGAAACCATTGATTGATGAATTTAAGCAATTATGGGAAGGGATACATTTATATGATGTACCAATACCCATACCAATTGAGAGGTATTTTCCATTGTATGGAATATGTGTGTACACCACACATGATTATCCATGACTAGGAGTTTTCTCTGGTAAGCATGTTGATTGACTTGTTTATATATGTAACATTATTTGGATGATATTTAATTTGGTGCAACTGTCTTTTTTAACACTAACATGCTCTATATACGATAGCATTGCATGTACTGTAATAAAAGGGTATCATGGATTTAAATGTTGTGTACTTTCTATACAGGTTGGGAGGTCCAACCACCTATGAAAAATAGTGTATGACTGCTCTAGTGTATTCCTCCTAGAAGACCACCCTTATAGAAGAGTTGCATCTTCTTTCAATGTTAAACCAAAGAGAACCTAAAGACCTAAAATAATCACTCTGACATATTGGATTAGGGCATATAACATAGAGAAGGAGAAGGAATTTGTAAAATTATTCGATTCAAATGGGGAACCTATGTTCAATGATCCTGAATTTTTTGACAACAATGTTGAGAAAATTCCCATTGGGATGAAAAGGAAGTCTTTATTTTATGATCTTCCATAGTGGAAGCATCTTAATATTTCCCACTTACCAGATCCCATGCATATATTTAGAAATGTTTCATCTTCTCTACGGAGTCATAAATCATTAAAAAAAGATGCATTGGATATTAGGAGAGATCTTATTTCTTCAAATACAAAAAAGAGACATTATCCAAGAAAACAAAGAAGAGGAGAGGATGATACCTCTTGGTATTTTAAAGAAGGTGATGTACCATGGATTTTAAATAAATATGATAGTTATATGGAAAAGGATGTTATATTGTGTAAGAAGGGACCTTAATTTATAAGGGTTGACCATATGACATTGCTTCACTATAGAAGGAAATTTTGTTGAAATATTGTAACTTCAAAGAATATTATATTTGTATTTTATTATTCTGGAGATGGTACATTCCTCCATGGTGACCCTATTATATATCCGGAGATGTTTATTCCTCTGAGAGAGTGTGGTAACTAGGTTTATTAGATATCCCATGTGAGGTCGGCCCTGAGTTTACTATTTGGGGGTTATTAGACTCTCCTAGGAGAGGTAGACCCTATTAGGATAAAAAGTCAGTTGAGAGATGAGTATAAGTAGTGGAGGTATGTTCCTCACTTATCTCATTCTTTCACTCACTTGTGATTGGTGCATAGGAGAGAGAGAGGTCTGCATAGGAGGAGAAGGAGCTCTAGTCTTGGACTACATCTTTGTATTGGTTGATTATCTATATTGAGGAAAGCTTTGCTAGGATTTCTACCCCATGAGGGTTTCCTAGGGTAAATCTTTGTCTATCTTGTGATTGTGTTTCTTTCAATCATCTTGCTTGTGAAATTAGGCTAAAATTAACATGGTATCAGACCTAGCCTGAAAAGAACATCTTTCACAAGGTGAAAATACCTCTCTCTCCTCCTCCAGTGAAAATTAGGGTTTCTGCAAAAGTGGGAATTTTTGGATTCTGATTGCATGGCTACATAGCCCTCCTCAAAATTGAATTTTTGAGCCCTAGATCAATCTTTTTGAGTGGGTATAACCTTGGGCTTTGTCAAACCTTAGTTTGACTTCTCGACCAGAAAACTAGAAAACTAGAAAACCAGAAAACCAGAAAAAGTGCGAGCCTGTGCACCAGTGAACCAGAAAAGATGCGAACCTGTGCACTAGTAAACCAAAAGTGTGAAGACCAGAAAACTAGAAATTCTCTTACAAATCCAGAAGGTGAAAAGTTGAAGTTTCCAGAAGCAGAACTCACCAGTATTCTCAACTCAATCAAGCTCATCTCCTGGTAAGTACCATTCTATCTCTTGAGAAACTTCAATCTCTATGACCCTTGGATAAGATGGCTCCAAGCACTAAGCTTGAAGACATGTTAGAGGGTATAGAGAATTTCCAGGCATGGAAATATAGGATTGGTCTCATTCTTGAAGAGAATGATCTTGCCCAATATATCAAAGATGAGGTTGTAGAACTTGAAGAAGATGAAGCCAAGGAGAAGTATAGGAAGGACTTGATTAGCGAAAATAGAATCATTGTTGATTCTATAAAAGACCACTTGATTCCCCAAGTGGAATCCAAGAAGACCCCAAAGGAAATGTATGATGCCCTAGGAAGGAAGTATGAGGGAAGGAACATCAATAGGAAGATGAACCTAAGATCTCAATTGAAGAGCACCAAGATGAATACAAGAGAATCTATTCAAGACTATTTCTCAAGGGTTTCCAAGTTCAAGGAACAACTAGATGCTATTGGAGATACCCTTGATGAAGATGAACTAGTCATGACTACTCTAAATGGTCTCACTAGACCTCAGGAGTCATTCATCCAAACTATGTGTGCCAGAAAAGAAAGTATGAAGTTTGATGTGGTATGGGAGGATTGCATTCAAGAAGAAGCTAGGGTTTCCAACAGAGAAGCCTTGCTCAAGCAAGATGACTAAGCCTTGGCCACCCACACCAAGATAAAAAGGAATCAGTCCTACCTCAAGAAGGATAATCACAAGGAATCTCAACCTCCACAAAGATTTCAAAAGAAAAGAGGAACTAATCAAAGAAGAGATTATTCCTCATTCCAATGTTTTAATTGTCACAAAATAGGACACATTGCTAAGGATTGTCCTTTAAAGAAGAAAAAGGGTTTTCACCACAAAAGACATCAAGCTCATCTAGCAAAAGATGATAGTGAAGAAGAAGAGGATAGCCCTCAAAAGAGAAGATTTAAAATAGAATAAGAAGAAGATGTAGAGAGGTATGTTCTATTCTCTGCACTCTCTAGGGTAGTAACACCTGGAGAAAATACATGGGTCATTTATAGTGGTGCTTCAAAGCACATGACAGGTCAAAAGAAGACTCTTTCAAAACTTGAAGAGAAGACCTCTCCACAGAAGGTATCCCTTCAAGATGAATATCAATATCCCATCAAGGGAGTTGGTGAAGCAAGCTACAAGCTTGATTCTGGAACCCCATTGAAGATGAAGTAGATCTTACATGTACTAGGTTTGAAGAAGAACTTACTCTCTATCTCATATTTGGATAAGAAAGGCTTAGGGTTGCATTCATAGATGGGCAAGTACTAATGTGGCCCAAAGGAAAATCAATTGAGGATGCAATTGTTATTGGTGAAGAGGAAGGAGGTCTATACAAACTCAAGGGCCATCCAGAAGCTTCCCTTGTACATGAAGCCACTAGCCCAAATGAGCTATGGCATAGGAGGCTTGGTCATATTAACTACAAAGCACTACCTCATATGAGAAAGGTAGTTATAGGACTTCCAGACTTAAAGATTGACCATGATGGCACATGCAAAGGATGTGCAAAAGGGAAGAAAATCAAGAACCCATTTCCAAAGAGTGAAACAAAGACTAAGAGTACCTTGGAAATGATTCATTCGGATGTATGTGGACCAATGCCCTCCACATCCTTGAGTGGATATGAATACTATCTTACATTTATTGATGACTATTCAAGAAAGACTTGGATATGCTTTCTGAAAGGAAAGAATGAAGTCTTTGAAAAGTTCAAGGAGTTCAAAGCCTTGATAGAAAATCATTCAGAAAAGAAGATCAAAACACTCAGGACAGATAATGGCGGAGAATATACTTCAAAGGATTTTGAAGACTTTTGTAAAGAAGCTAGAATCAAGAGGGAACTAACCACTCCCTATAATCCCTAACAAAATGGTGTTGCAGAAAGAAAGAATAGAACTATTATGGAAGCAGTAAAGATAATGATACATGATCAAGAACTACCTATGTACCTATGGGATGAAGTAGCTAGGATAGCAGTCTATGTGCAGAATAGATTATCTCATAGTGCTCTTGATTTCAAAACTCTAGAAGAAGTGTTCATAGGAAAGAGACCTGAGGTAAGTCACCTCAAGATATTTGGATGCCCAGTATACATTCACATTCCAAAGGAAAAGAGGACCAAGCTGGATCCTTCTGGGAAGAAGGAAATATTTGTTGGATATTGTGAAGCATCCAAAGCATTCAGAATTTACATCCCATGTTTCCATAATATGGAAATAAGTAGGGATGTGACATTTGATGAAGAAGCATCTCTCAAGAGATCTAGGAAGTGCCAGTATGAATAAGTATATGAAGAAGATGCACCTTCTAGAACTGCAAAGGCTATACCCAACCCTGAAGATGTAACACCTGAAGACCATGACATGTTAGAACCACAAGAACCCCCTATCACAAACATATCAAGAAAAAGAAAGCCAGCATGGGAAAGAGATATTATTCTAGGAGCATAAAAGTATGAAGCTCCTGAAGGCTCCACCAGAGTGAGCAAGAAACCAAAGACATTTTCCAACTATATGGCTTTGATGTGTGATCTAGTAGATCAAGAACCCACTAGTTATGAAGATGCATCTCATAAGAAAGAGTGGGTAGAGGAAATGACTGAGGATTACCAGTCAATAATGAAGAATGATGTTTGGGATGTAGTTCCCAAGCCTAAAGAAAAAAGTGTGGTATCCTCCAAATTGATCTACAAAGTAAAGCATGTTGCGGATGGCAGTATTGAAAAATATAAGGCAAGGTTTGTGGCTAGAGAATTCTCTTAGAAAGAGGGAATTGACTATGAAGAAACATTTTCACCAGTTGCAAGGTACACTTCCATTAGAACCATCATGGCACTTGCATCCATGATGAAGTGAAAATTTGTGATGCACCTGCAACAATTAATTAATACGAATATGCGAAATAGCAGAAACGACAGAACTCAGAATCACTTTTATATTGATCACAGGCCACTTCGAGGGGGCAACCTCCTATGAGCAAGCTCAATACAAATAAATTCATGGTCCTTCATAGGTCTCAACAAACACTTATATACTAAGTCTAGGCGCCAATACTATGGGTCAAAACCATGGGCCACTACAAACTATGGATCAACAATACTATGGGTGACTTACAAAGCATATGCGCCAACAACAATAGCACAAACTATTGATCAACAAATACTACGGGATGACTTACAAAGCATATGCATACAACAACAACATACTAACAAAGTAAAGACATGGGTTCCTAACATCCCCTCCCCCTTAAAAAAAGCTTTGTCCTCAAAGATTTAGATGTGGAAATTGTTGTTGAATCTGAAGGAGTGGTTCCCATGTAGCATCCTCTGGTTGCATGCCATGCCACTGAATTAAGACCTCTGTGATAGAATGAGAGTGAAGCTGATGCATGCGCTGATTGAGGATGGCCTTTGGCTCCAAAAGGATGGATCCTTCATTATCTAGTTCGGGTAAAATCGTTTTTCCACTGATGTTGGTGCCAAGAAATTTCTTCAGACAAGAGACATGAAAGACTGGATGAATGCGGGAAGAAGGAGGAAGTTCCAATTTATAAGCAATGGACCCAATCTTCTGAAGAATCTGATATGTCCCATAGAACTTTGGAGCGAGCTTATGACGCCCTTTAAGTTTCAAGGAGGATTATTTGTATGGCTGGAGACGAAGAAAAACCATATTGTCGACTTGAAAAGTGCACTCAGAGCGGTGCTGATAAGCTTGTTGCTTCATGCAATTTCTTGCCATGTGAAGATTGTCCTGCAAAATGTGAAGAATCTGATTGCGGTTTCGAAGGACCGTGTCAAATTCCTGAACTGGTGAACTGGTGGGGGTGTATGGAAGAAGAGCTGGAGGTTCCTGACCATAGACTACTTCATATGGGGTCATTTTAGAGGCGGTGTGGTAAGAGGTATTGCACCACCATTCAGCGAGAGGAAGCCACTTTTCCCACTAATGTTGTTGTTTTGAGGTGAAGCAACAAAGATGAGTTTCCAAGCATTTATTGATAATTTCAGTCTGACCATTTGTTTGTGGGTGATACCCTGAACTCATCTTCAATTTGGTGCCAGTGTGGCGAAATAGTTCTGTCCAAAAATGATTGGTTAAAGTCACATCACGATCCAAGACAATGGAAGAAGGGATGCCATGAAGATGAAAGATCTGGTCCAGGAAAATTTGAGCGACGGAGGAGGCTGTATAGGAATGGCTGAGGGCACAAAAATGACTATATTTGGAGAGGCGATCAACCACAACGAGAATCACTGTCTTCCCGCCAGATTTAGGGAGCCCTTCAATGAAATCCATATAAATATCTGTCCAAATCCGTGTAGGTATGGGAAAGGGTTCAAGCAATCCTGGAAGGAGTGTTGTTTCACCCTTATTGCGCTGGTAGGTATCACATTTGGCCACCATCTGTTGAATTGTCCTTTTCATGCCCTGCCAAAAGAAGTTACACCGTGCTTGTTCATACGTTTTGAGGAACCCAGAGTGCCCTGCCGATGGAGAAGCATGGAGTTCATAGAAGACATCCTGTTGAATATCTGTGCTCTGGGGAAGCACCAGACGACCCTTGTATCACAGAGAAGCACCATCCCAAGAATAATGTGGTACAGCAAAAGGGTTGTTGGTCAAGCATTGGATGATTTGAGATAAGGAAGAGTCATTGACATAACCGTGTTGAACAGATTGCAACCAATTTGGAACAGGCATAGAAATAGATGAAGGAGAACCTTGGGAATCAAATGTGCGAGAAAGAGCATCTGCCACAATATTGTCTTTACCCTTTTTGTAAGTGATCTCATAGTCATAACCCATGAGTTTGGTAACCCATTTCTGTTGTGCTGGGGAGGAGACATGCCGGTCCAAGAAATATTTCAGACTCTGGTGATCAGTCTTGATGCAGAAATGATTCCCTAATAGGTATGGGTGCCACTTCTGTACTGCATGCAAAATAGCCATCATTTCCTTCTCATAGGTAGAGGCAGCTAAATTCTTACCTGAAAGGGCATTGCTGGTGAATGCAATAGGGTGTTCATCTTGAAGGAGAACAGCACCAAGTCCATTGCCGCAAGCATCACTCTCAATAGTGAAGGGCTTGGAAAAATCGGGCATAGCTAGCACAGGTGTAGTACACATAGCTTGTTTTAGTTTGTCAAATGCACACTAAGCAGCAGGTGTAGCCAGTCAACCCTAAAAAACCATGAAGGCTCTTGAGTGTCTGTGGATGTGGCCAATTGTTCATGGCATCGATTTTGGCAGGATCCACGCGAACCCCTTGTGCTGAGATAATGTGCCCGAGATACTCAACTTCCTTCTGTCCAAAAACACATTTAGACTGCTTGGCATGGAGATGATGGTCAGAGAAAAGTTGCATGACAAGATCCAGATGCTGGAGATGTTCATCCCATGTTTTACTGTAGATGAGGATATCATCAAAGAATACCAGAATGAATTTCTGCAAGTAGGGTCGAAATATTTTATTCATTAAGGCCTAGAATGTGGAAGGAGCATTAGTGAGGCCAAAGGGCATGACCAAAAACTCATAATGGCCATCATGTTTGCGGAAAGCTATTTTAGGGATAGCATCCTCATGAACCCGAATTTGATGATACCCAGAACGAAGATCCAACTTGGAGAAAAGTGAGTCCCATGAAGCTCATCAACAACAGGAATTGGAAACTTATCCTTGATGGTGAGGTGATTAAGTGCTCGGAAGTCAATGCAGAGGTACCATGACCCATATTTTTTGTGGACAAGAATAACTGGATAAGAAAAGGAACTAGTGCTTGGGCGAATAATACCTTGCTTCAATAAGTCCCGAACGAGCATTTCAATCTCCATTTTTTGGTGAAATGGGTAGCGATAGGGCCTAATGTTGGGAGGAACGCTGCCAGGAAGGAGCTGAATACAATGGTCTTCTAGCCTGGAAGGTGGCAATCCCACTGGTTCAGCCAAGACACCTGTATATCAATCTAGAATTTGTTGTAGATCCAGAGTAGTGGAGACCACTGATGGTTGCATCTGAATGGAATGGATCTAAGTGATGACACCATGTGAATTCCTCTTGAGGATTTTTTCCATGCGATGTGAACTAATGATGCTGAGAGAACCTAGTTGTAATCCTGTCAATGTGTGTTTTTGTCCATTGAGGGAAAACTGCATCCAAAGATCAGCAAAATCCCATAAGATAGGGCCAAGTGTGCGTAGCCATTGAGCGCCCAAAACCACATGACATCCACCTAAGGGCAAGGAAAACATGTCAGAGTGCAAGGTATAATCTCCCATAGAGATACGCACATTTCGACACTTCCCTTTGCAAGGTAAGGTGCCCCCATTGGCAACCATGACTTCAAAGTTGGAGCAAGGATGGATAAAACAATCAGATTGTTTGGTGATCTGAGGGTCAATGAAATTATGAGTGCTACCAGAATCAATGAGTATTGTAAGAGGAAGCTTCTTGAAGTAACCCCTAACCCGCATTATTTGGGGGGTGGTGATTCCAGCTAAAGCATGGAGAGATATCTCTGGCTGGTCATCCTGAGATGGAGGGTCAATAGGCGGTTCCTGAATGTCGACCTGAGCATCCAGTGTTTCTGGATCTTCATCACCAATTTCAGAGGCAGGCGGAGACACCACATCCAAGAGATAGAGCTTTTGCTGAACACATCTATGTCCCCGAGTGAATTTCTCATCACAATTATAGCAAAGCCCCTTTTCTCTGCGTGCTTGCATCTCTGTTTCAGACAAACGCTTGATAGGAGTCGGTCGAGGAGCCTGCGGTATAGGTGGCCGTTGAGAACCCATATTTTGGAAGGGAACAAAAGTGGGCTTGGAGCGTTGTTGGGATGCAATCTTGTCTTCTGCCAACTTAGACAACCCTAGGGCTTCCATCATTGTGGTGGGACAGAACATTTTGACCTCAGAGCAGATGGCATCCTTTAGACCACTGATAAAACAACTTCGGTAAAAGTCATCAGACAATCCTTCGGTGTGGTTGGCTAGGTTCTCAAATTCGGTTTGATACTCTCTCACAGTGCCAATTTGGTGAAGTTTAGTGAGGGCTCCGGTGAAGTCATCAAAAGCACTAGGACCAAATCGTTGCAAAAGGAGCTAGCAAAAGTCTGACCATTTGGGCTCTGGATGATCCTTGATGTACCAACGGTACCATTGAAGAGCTTCCTGTTCCAAGTGAAAGGATGCCAGCGGAACTTTGTTGACATCGAAAGTATTATGCAGACTGAAATACTGTTCTGCATGATAGATCCATCCAGTTGGATCGGTACCATTGAAGCGAGGAAAATCAAGCTTCGGACCACGGAAATTGCTGGAAGAAGAGAACCCATTGTCTAATGAAGACTCGGACTGCTGTTTGTTGTTCATAGCTGAATGTTCAAGATGGAGGCCAAGAAATTTTTCATCCAGATCCTGGAGTTTGGATTGGATGGCTACAAGTGCTTCTTCCATGGTTTTTGCTCCTGCACGGGTGACAACCATAACCAGGAGTTTTTTTTTTTTTGACTGGGTAGGAAAACAGAAACAGAAACTGCTTCAGTAAGGGAAAATATGGACTTGGGAAAAAATCTGAAGGGTAATTGGGGTTTGACTAGGTGTTGGACATTGTCGACTAGACAGGGAAGCAAAAATGAGGATTTTAGAAGCAGGGTGAAAGAATGGGAAAATTTGGCAAAGGCGAACAAAGAAGCAGAATTCAGAAAGGAACTCTATGGTAAAATTTGAAGGTGATTGGGTGAAATCTGAGGAAGTTATGGCAAACCCTAAAAATAGACAAATGTGGGCTTTCGAGCTTTGGGAAGGGGAATTGGGGATAGGGTCCTCAGGAATGAAATATGCAGAATGGGATGACAGGGGTTCCCCAAAAATTTCAAGGGAAACAGAGTGAAAACAAGGGAGATATGGACAAAAAACTGAATTTTTTTTTCTAGACTGGAGTGGCTACGGCTCGGAAGGGATTTGGAATAGCGCCAAATGGATTGAAAATGGCTGGATCTGGAATGGCTTGCAAAATGGATCTGAAACGGTGTAGTAGTGATCAACAATAGTTCAGCTGAAAGTAGATATGGACCCCAGGTATGTGCGGCTTCCTAACAGTTCATGGGTTTCACTCGGCCACCAATGCTGTTTGACGGCTTGCGTATTGGGGCAGTAGCCTTCACTCCATGGATCAGGTAAAACTGATAACCGCTTTGCCACAAACGATAGCTCTTGGTTTACCTCACGGGTGGGAACTAGTCAATCAGGTAGGGGTCGTTGCCCTTTTCGCTAGCAGGTCCTCTCAATGGGCCAGCTACTTCGGGGTTCCTGTGGTACTCCTCACAATGAGTTTTAGGGCTTATGCCCAAGTACTTCCCACAGTTAAGTAGATAGGGATTATTCCCAAATCCGAACCTGCAACAGATGTGAAAAAAATTGGCAGAAATTTCACCCAGCGAGCCCAAGAATGTGCTCTGATACCAGATGTGATGCACCTGCAACAATTAATTAATACGAATATGCGAAATAGCAGAAATGACAGAACTCATAATCACTTTTATATTGATGACAGGCCACTTCGAGGGGGAAACCTCCCATGAGCAAGCTCAATACAAATAACTTCACGGTCCTTCATAGGTCTCAACACACACTTATATACTAAGTCTAGGCGCCAATACTATGGGTCAAAACCATGGGCCACTACAAACTATGGATCAACAATACTACGGGTGACTTACAAAGCATATGTGCCGACAACAATAACACAAACTATTGATCAACAAATACTATGGGACAACTTATAAAGCATATGCATCCAACAACAACATACTAACAAAGTAAAGAGTGGGTAGAGGCAATGACTGAGGATTACAAGTCAATAATGAAGAATGATGTTTGGGATGTAGTTCCCAATCCTAAAGACAAAAGTGTGGTATCCTCCAAATGGATCTACAAAGTAAAGCATGTTGCAAATGGTAGTATTGAAAAATATAAGGCAAGGTTTGTGGCTAGAGGATTCTCTTAGAAAGAGGGAATTAACTATGAAGAAACATTTTCACCAGTTGCAAGGTACACTTCCATTAGAACCATCATGGCACTTGCATCCATGATGAAGTGGAAATTACACTAGATGGATGTTAAGATAGCCTTCCTGAATGGTGTGATTGAGGAAGAAGTGTACATAGAAGAACCACAAGGATTTGAGGTGGAAGATGGAAGGACCCATGTGTGCAAACTAAAAAAGGATTTGTATGGGTTGAAGCAAGCTCCTAGAGCTTGGTATGGAAGAATTGACAGTTTCTTGACAAGCTTGGGATTTACCAGAAGTAAAGCTGATCCCAATATTTATCTCAAGGTTATGGATGATGAACCTGTCATATTGTTGCTATATGTGGATGATCTATTTCTGACTGGAAATGAGAAACAGATTATCGAGTGCAAGAAGAAGCTCTCTTCAGAGTTTGAGAGGAAAGATCTCGGATTGATGCACTACTTCCTAGGTCTGGAAGTATGGAAAGGATAAGAAGGAATTTTTATCAACCAGGGTAAGTATGCTGTGGAAATCTTGAAAAGATTCGATATGTTGGAATGCAAATCCATGGCCACTCCCGTGGATTCCAACTTGAAGTTGCTAGTTGATGACTCTTTAGAGTTAGTGGATGTAACTCTATACAGACAGATTATTGGGTCATTAATGTATCTGACGAATACCAGGGTAGATATATGCTTTGCGGTGAACACCTTGAGTCAGTATCTAGTGGAACCTAGATGAGTTCACCTGATAGCTGCAAAGCATGTGATAAGGTACCTAAAGGGTACGATAGAATTTGGTCTATGTTATCGTGGAGATCATGACTTCAGATTGTATGGCTACACAGATGTTGATTAGGTAGGAAGTGTATCAGACAGGAAGAGTACATCAGGTGGATGTTATTTTCTGGGATCTGCCACGATCTCGTGGTTTAGCAGGAAGCAGTCTAGTGTGGTTCTCAGTACTGCTAAAGCAGAATATATAACTGCTTGCTTTGCTAGTTATGAAGCAGTATGGCTTCGGAAGTTGTTATCAGGACTATTTGACTTAGAGATGGACCCTACAGTGATCCTGTGTGACAACCAAAGTTGTATCAAGATGACAGAGAATCTAGTATTCCATGATAAGTCAAAGCACATAGAGGTTCGGTATTTCTATATACGGGATATGGTGCAGAAAGGAGCTATTAAGCTCGAGTATGTGGTCACTTACGAACAAGTTGCTGATATATTGACCAAATCATTGTCTTGACTAAAGTTTGAGTATTTTTGAGACAAGCTTGGTGTTGTTCAGAAGGAACCTCCTCGAAAGGGGGATCATCATACAGAGCAATCATACAACCCAAGCATAAGAGATAGACATCTCCTAGAAGCAGCTTCTCCTCCTCCATAAGTGTGCCACTCTCCAAAGAGTGTGCATGAGAATAGAATGATCAAATAGAGTGCCTCCTGCACTCTATTTATACTTGACTTGACTTGCCTAATAAACCTTACTAGGTCAGCCTCAACTTAACCACATAACACAAAGCTAACTGGGCCGAAACCCAATAGGGTGGTCTAATAACCCTTTGACCCACATGGCCAACCGCCAATAGGGTGGTCTAATAACCCTTTGACCCACATGACTTATACAGGGCCAACCCCAACAAGGTGATCTAATAACCCATCAAGTATAAGTTACGACACTTTCGTATAGAGGAATAATAACATCTCTATAGGAATACAAACACATCCATATAGAGGAATAATACCATCTCTATAGGAGTACAATATACACATATGAAATACATTTCAAAGTTACATATAGATCAACACTCCCTCTTAACTAGGAAGGTATTTCTCGATACAGGTCTTCTAGCACAAGTCTTCTTCTCTGGATCATTTTCACTGGATAATCATCATCGAGTCATCATCATCGTCACTGCTACTGCTATCTCAATTAATCTCTGAATCTACTCATCATAAGAAGTTCTACAGAGCCAGTCCTTTTTCATACTGGATGTAGGCCCACCATTTGCAGGTCTTCATCATCACTGGCCATACTATGGAATCCCCAGGACTTATTACGTGCATCACAAAACCTCGCAAGAGAATCCCAGGACTGATTACAGGCACACAACCCAACCTATCGGATCTCCCACGGAGCTATTACATGTGACTATCACAAAACCTTAAAAGAGTCTCTTGACTAGCAAGAACCCTAAAGAGCATCTGAGGCCTTTTTCATCCTGTCCAGATCTCCAGGACTTATTACATGTGACCCCCAACACAAAACCTTAAAAGAGAGTCTTGCTAAGAAAGATCCCTAAAGAGCATCTGAGGTCTTTTTCATCCTGTCCAGATCTCCAGGACTTATTACATGTGGTCATGGAAAAACCTCGAAAGAGCATCCCAGGATTGATTACGAGCACACGGCTCAACTTATCGGATCTCCCAGGGCACAAATTACATGCCATAGGACAAAACCTCGAAAGAGTATTTGTTAGATATCCCAGGGCACATGCCATAGGAACAACCTCGAAAGACTATTTGCAAATTTCCCAGGGCACAAATTATATGTCCTCCCAAGCAAAACCTAGAAAGAGCATTTACCAGATATCCCAGGGCACAAATTACATGCCATAGGAAAAACCTCGAAAGACTATCTGCAAATCTCCCAGGGCACAAATTATATGCTTATCTGCACAACCTGTTCCACGACCATAGAGTATCAACCTAATACTCACCATACATCATCCTGATGTACACATGATCATCCTGATCATCATCATTTCATCATCCTGATGCATGTAATCTGGAGCAACATCTTGAAGCTCATCATCCATGATCATCCTGATCCATGCATCTGCCTGATGCATACATAGTATCTACCTGATACATATCGTCATACATGATCTACCTGATCATACAATGTATCCACCTGATACACATACAAATACATGATCCACCTGATCATACCTGATACATATCAACACACATGATCCACCTAATCATACAATGTATCCACCTGATACATATACAGATACATACACATGATCCAACTAATCATATCCAGCATCAACATGATGCATACATACATAAATGATCCAACTGATCATATCCAGCATCAACATGATGCATACATACATACACATGATCCAACTAATCATATCCAGCATCAACATGATGCATACATACATAAATGATCCAACTGATCATATCCAGCATCAACATGATGCATACATACATAAATGATCCAACTGATCATATCCAGCATCAACATGATGCATACATACATAAATGATCCAACTGATCATATCCAACATCAACATGATGGATACAAATACATAGCAGTAACTAGTGCATCGTCCTGATGCTCATCATCCAGTGCTTACATCCACAGACATGGAAAGGATCCTCCTTTCACTATGCTTGGAATGGCTCCAGCAAATGTCTCCATCACTTCTTCCTCGAAGTGTTGTCGATCTGAAGAACACCAAGCCTCTCACTGAAGTACTCAAACTTCACTCTGGCTAGTGGCTTCGTCAACACATCTGCAATCTGCTCATCCGTCGCAACATACAGGATCTTCACTGCTCCCATCTGCACCATATCCATGATATAGTGATATTTGATCTCTATGTGTTTCGACCTGTCGTGGAACACCGAGATCTCAGACAGCTTCACACAACTCTGGTTGTCACAAAAGATACCAGTAGCCTCCAGCAGAAGATCAAATAACTCAGATAGTAGCTTTTGGAACCATACTGCCTCACAACTAGCTTAACAAGCTGCAACATACTCTGCTTCAACTGTACTCAGTGCTACACAGGACTGCTTCCTGCTAAACCAAGAGATCACACCTGATCCCATACTGAAGCAGCACCCAGAAGTGCTCTTCCTATCTGTAGCACTGCTTGCCCAATTTGAATCAACATAACCTTGTAGGTTAAACTTTTGATGTGCATCATACTTGAGCCCATAATCAACTGTACCCTTCAGGTACCTCAGAATATGCTTTACAGCGACCAGGTGAACACCTCTGGGATCTGTTAGGAACTGGCTCAATGTGTTCACCACAAAGCAAATATCTGGTCTCATGTTCATCAGGTACATCAAGGGCCCAATCATCTAACGATACATAGTGACATCAACCGGATCAGATGAAGCATCACACATAATCTTAAGGTTTGATGCCATAGGTATGGCCATGTCCTTAAAGTCCATCATCTCGAACCTCTTCAGGATCTCTACTGCATACTTTCCTTGTCCAAGGAATATTCCATCTGCACTCTGCCACACCTCCATGCCTAGAAAGTAGTGCATCATAGCCAAGTTCTTCATCTCAAACTCGGCAGCAAGCTTCTGCTATGTGTCGACAATCAATCTATCCTCACCTGTAACAAATAGGTCATCCACATACAAAAGTAGTATCACTGGATTGCCTTTCTCAACCTTGTAATAAAGGTTGGAATCCGCTTTACTCTTGGTAAAGCCCAAACTGGATAGAAAGCCATCTATCCTGCCATACCAGGTCCTGGGTTCCTGTCTCAAACCATACAGGGCTTTCTTCAGTTTGCACACATGTGACTCTCGGTCATGTGTCTCAAACCCGAGTGGCTGCTCCACATGCACTTCCTCTTCGACTACACCATTCAAGAAGGTTTTCTTGAAATCCATCTAGTGTATCTTCCACTTCATCACTCACTTTGTATTTTTCTATGCTACCATCTACAGCATGCTTGATCTTCTAGATCTGCTTGGAAGTCACAACAGACTTGCCTTCTGGTCTTGGGACTGCATCCCAAACATCATTCTTCATGATTGACTGGTACTCCTTGATCATGGCATTCTTCCATTACTTCATCCCAGATCCTGGGAACTTCAATATATTCAATAGATATCTTTGTTACTAGAACAAATTTTGTATTCCTTCTTTTGTAGGTGATGGTATACTATCTTTCCTACAAAACAAGTTAAATTGCATGATTAGAAACATCTCATAGTTTTCAGAACAAATTCTTACAAATAAAGAAATATGTCATACAGTCATGCAATTATTTTAGCCAATGCTTCAATACAACATTTATCCATATCCCTTAACTTTCTAGATGCCTTCCAATCTCTACCAAAACATTGTTGAGAGTGTGCACAACTCCCAACATGTCAGCAAAGAGGTTTCATTCTAGATAAGTAGAAATGGAATGTTGTACAGTGCCATAGGCCACTTACCCATCACATGCATATTAGTAGTACACTGTTCATTAATGCAATTATTCTAATATGCATAATACACAACCTAAGTCTAGGAAGATAAGCATATACATCATTGAACAACATTATTTAAACAAACACATATGTAAGAAATGACAATTCAAATACTTATCTTTATTTGGTTGTTGGGTGGACTCCCTCTGAATATCTGCATCCTTGCAGAAACTACTGGAGTGTGCTCCCTCTTGATCTTTGCTTCCTGGATTACCTGTCCTTGAACTTATATCCATCCTCAATCACTATGCATTCTTACAAGTATCATTATTGTGATATCCTCGAGATCTCAGACATAATCATACATTTATTAGTATATTCTCAATACTATCAAAACACAATAATCTTAAGCATGTATAGTCATGATCATTTCAGGCAGAAATAATAAGCATTAGTATTCAAGGACTCTTATGGTTAGTCATATCATAAATTAAAGTAAGAAACATAATATGCCTAAACCCGTGATTACTCAAACCTATACTTTTATGACTCTTCTGGTTAGTCATATCATCAATAAAGTAAGAAACATAATATGCATACACCCATGATTATTCAAACCTATGAATAATCATTATCAATCATGCCATGTATACTTATATAAGAGATCCTATCACAAGGTAGGATTCTAACTTGATATAGGAAAAACATACCTGGATTAGTATGTTAGCTAGTTATGTCTAACATACCCACATGATGTCTTCTTGTTCTCTTCAATGACTTGTTCTAGTAACTTGCATATCTCATAAGTTCACCATTATAGAACCAAGTTATACATACCTCGTAAATAGATCTTCTAAGTGATCCATCACAATGGATGAATCTTTGTCTTCATGTCACCATGATCATATGTTATTGAACTAGAACATGATTTGTCTTTTTTGGTGTACCTTTCATGTTTTCAGACAACATAAACCTCATACAACACCATAATAAATTAGTACAATCATAAGTGTCAACACCCTAATCAATGATTATCTTCTATCATGCATTCACAGTTTTATTAAGGTGATACGACAAGTCTAATATTTAATCAAGATTGTACTAACCGTAATAATATGAAGACAAACATACCATAAACTTAATCATGAACAGAATTTGAAACATACCTGTAAGTCATACTTGTCGAGATTGCTTGTAATCTTCTTATTTAAGGCCTTAGCCTCATCTCCCTCTGAAACAAGAACTTCTTCACTTATGCAGTTGACCAATCCATTCTCTTATAGGATTAACCCAATCCACTTGATTTGCAGGACATGGATCTCGAGCTGGATTAGGGTTTGTTAGAGAAACCCTAAAAATTCAAACTTTGAATTTCAATCTTTTGAAAGGATAGAAAGATGTGCCTTTTTGAGCTGGTTAAGCTAGTATACTCAGAATTTGAAAACTGCAAAGTTTCACCCCTCAAAATTGCCTTTTAGTTTTCCGGATTCACTAGGGAGGACCTTGAATTAGGGTTTGAGTTTCCTGGAGCTTCACCCAACCAAAAATTTTGATTCAAATCTCTAAGCTTCTATTTTTCTGAGGAGCTTCCAGTCGTGGTCACAGATTTCCAAAATTTCAACTTTTGCAAAAGCCCTAATTTTCCATCTTTCTAATCAAAGTCCCAGCTGGGGTTTGATCAAGCTCGGCCTTCTTCCCAACCAAAAAATATGATATTGGTCTCTAAATTTTGATTTTGATAAGTAGCATCCAGCCGTGGTCTCCTATTACAAAAATTCCAACTTTCTCTGAAACCCTAAATTCTTGAAGCCATGAATGAAGATGCTAAAAAATAATTCTATTTTGATAGAAATATGCACCTGATTGTTTTTGGTGTAACTCCAAACTTTGGGATCCACAGGGCCTGAAACATCTACCTGTGGTATCCCAACCTGTCATATTTCCAACCCACAGGTCTGACCTCAATTGGATTCTCTAAGAGAGATTTATGCCAAGTGTCGCAACATGACCTGTTTCTAGGATAAAACATGAGAGCAAACTTGTATGGCATGCCACGTGTCACTGGTTCAATTTCGGACTCTAAAAAAGTTGCCTGAGACAATACAGTCCATGTACTACCTATCACATTTTACGAAATTTCATTTGGATCTTCCTAGCCCAAGTTATGACCTTGTTTCCTAGGTCACCTATTTATGACTCATATTTGGAAGAGGCAGAAACCCTAGAGTGTACAAATCATAAAACACAAAGTATAGCAAATTAGAAGTTGTCCTTGGAAACAAGGTACACGGGGATCTCATATTCGACCTATGATAGTTTCAGATCCGAAAAATTCTCCAAAATGGATTTATAGCGAAAGTTCTACGATGACTGGTTTTTGCTATATCAAGCCCTAGCATTGTAAGTGCAACAAGTGTCATACATGCCATATCATGCCTTCTTTTAGGCCAGCTATAATACCATATTAGTTTTTCAGAATTTACTTCAATCTGATCTAGGATCTTAACTGAGAGAACAACATGTATAGCATATCGACATCATATCAATCATGGACACAATAATGCAAGCACACAAGAGACACAGAGTTTACTTGGGGAAAACCATAAAGGTGAAAAACCCCATTAACTTCCTCAGAGATAGATAGAGCAATCATACAACCCAAGCATAAGAGATAGACATCTCCTAGTAGCAGCTTCTCCTCCTCGACAAGTGCGCCACTCTCTAAAGAGAGTGTGTGAGAATAGAATGATCAAATAGAGTGCCTCCTGCACTCTATTTATACTTGACTTGACTTTCCTAATAACCTTTACTAGGTCGGCCTCAACTTAACCACATAACACAAAGCTGACTGGGATGACACCCAATAGGGTGGTCTAATAACCCTTTGACCCACATGGCCAACCCCCAATAGGGTGGTCTAATAACCCTTTGACCCACATGACTTATATAGGGCTGACCCCAACAAGGTGGTCTATAAACCCATCAAGTATAAGTTGTGACACTTACAATATAAATGAGAACACTTCCGTATAGAGTAATAATAACATCTCTATAGGAATACAAACACATCCGTATAGAGGAATAATACCATCTCTATAGCAGTACAATATACATATATGAAATACATTCCGAAGTTACATATACATCAACAACATTATCTTTCTCTTATGCACAGTTGTGTCAACCATGACTTCACCCAGGACATATGATGTTCCATTTCAAAATTATATGCATTTGTTGTTGGATCACATAAAAGGAGATTCATATGCATAAAATTCCACGGTGGTGTTGAGATATAATTGAGATTGTTTCTATGTTTGAGAAGGAACTTTCCATGATTCTATGGGGGAGGGTTACATAGTATACGAGGCATTCTATTATGGTAGTAAGTACATCAAGCAAATTGATGACACAATAGGGGAAGTGGTTTGGGATGATGAATAAGATGAGGAAAAAAGAGAAGGGGAGCTAGTCCGAACAAAAAAAGGGTACATGGTAAAGAGTAAGTCACTTATCTTTGTCAAATTTGTATAAGGAATTTGTTTACATTGAAGTTGATAATATATATTTGACCTCATATGATTCTTCAAATACTATTTGATCATATATGATAATAGTATTGATCTCATATGATTTTTTTTGAATTCTTGTACTCACACATATGCTATAAGGAACAATTTTGCATGAGGATGATTTGTAGAAGGCATGTCAAGATGGGTATTATAGATTGTTGGAGAATAGAGTGAAGTACTAGGTCTCTCCAGAATGCAGATCAAGGTTAACAATGTGCCCGTGAATTCACTACATGCAATTTTAAGCTACAACCTCCGGACAAAGGAGCATATATCCATGTGTAATTCCATGAAGGATGGGAAGTGTCACAAGGTAATGCACAACATAGAAGTATTGATGTCATATGTTGGAATCCAACTTGGATTCCATTTGCTGCCAAGATAGATCATCTACAAGTCTAGGAATAAAAGAGACTTCCATGCTAAAGATGGGAATAGATTTAGAAATTGTATATTGTATAGATCAGAACAAAGAATCAATGGAAAGATTGTACATTGTCGAAACTAGCATTAATCCCTTGCTACGCTATGCACTAGAAGAAAGGATTTTCAACTGTTATTAGGGACCTATAGAGCTTGCAGGGGTAAGTTGTCACCAATTTTCAATATGGATAAAAAATTAAATCTTGAAAATTGGAGTTAATTCCACAAATTGATCCCATGGTTATGTCATTCACTAAATAGTACATGGATTCTTTCATTACCTACCTAATCACATTCCTTCATTGATTTGTAACTAGCATAGATCCATTTAAACTCAGATATATCAAGCATCGAGATGGATCCAATTTCTTGAGGTGTAATCTTTTTTGATCTTAAAATCAATAAATTCGATCCTCTCTTGTTTGATAGGTTCGGGTTTAAGTTTTAATTTTACTTTTTATTATTTTTTATTTTATAAGCGGACATGTATTTTTTACTTTAAGAGCTGACAATTATTTTTTTTTATTTTCAGTAACGTTACATTATGTTACAACATCTCCCACATACTGGGTTGTAGAGCACCTCGCTCCTCTCGGTGCAATTACTAGAGTAATCAAATTCCTTCATCGAAGATGCCTACTTGACAATCTTATCTATTGGCAATAATAACATGGATGGTTCCCCTTAAAAGGTTGGGATATAAACTATGAGAACTCTTCTCGCCCTATTACCTCTGTCACCATACAAATTTGAACTATTGAAATTTACAAAACCATAATGTGAAAAAATATAATTTGAAACATATTTCCTCACCCCACATCCTTGCTCACCTCCTCACCATTCCAAAACTGGAAATATATGTTCTCTTAGTCACATGATACCTTGATACCTTCATTGAGACCTTCATTGCTACCTTCACTAATACCTTGATACCTTCACCAATACCTTGATACCATTGTTAACAACAAAATTAACACCCTTAGTCAAGTGACGGAAGAAGCGCATTTTACCATGCACCCGCAGCAGGAAGACGTGACACAAGTTCATGCAAAGACGAATCCTCTCTAAGCAATGCATTAAAATGCATTAATGATGGTTAAAATCATTATAAATGGTGCAAAAAGCCTAAAAACTATGAAAAGTGGGTTTTCAAGATAAATTGATCTAAAATGGATTATCCCACACTCAAAAGAGAAACCTAAGGCACATTTCCCAAGACTATATAAGAAAGGATTTGGGGCATGGTAAAGGGACACAAAGAGAGAGCAAAGGAATGCTGGAAAGATTCTAAAGGAGGAGAAAGAGCTCAAATTCTTCAAAAGAAAGGGTGAAGGAAGGGAAGCTCATGACAATGGAGGAAGGATGCATGTCTAATGTCCCGCTAAGGATGTATTTCTCCATTGTTCTACTATGAATAGATTCAAGTTTCTGCCATTGTGATGCTTAAATGTTGCTTGCATTGTGTGATTTAAATAGTTAAATGGCTATAGATCTTAAATTTGCTTGTCTTAAATGGATGAATGAATCTAGATTTAAAATAACTTGAGATAATATTTTCATAATGCTGACGTAGAGACTCACCAGCTCTTAGAATAATAGTCAAATTAGTGTAGACACGTCCCTGCATTCATTACTGTTATCCTATTGGCGACCATACTGGGGATCAGAAATGGTCTCTATCTAAAGAAATACTTCGTGTAGGCACTGATTCCTTGCACCATTTGTTGTAATATGCTGTATTTTTGTATAAAATTTTGTACATTAGTTATTTCGGGCACACACTTATCTTGATTGGCATTGTCACTTTGACAGATGGCACAAGAGTCTTTCACATATTTGGGATATGTGGATGGCGCCAGCCATAGTTCTCGGAGCGTTTCTTCAACCGCATGGGTCATTTGTACACCGAATAACGAAGTTCTTAGTTCAGGAGGCATTTTTCTCGGATCTGCAACCAACAACATTGCAAAATATAACGCAGTCATTGAGCTTCTTATGGTGGCTATCACCCTTGGGATCCGACGAAAAAATGTCAAACTAGACTCAGAACTTGTTGTATCCTAGTTAAATGGTAAATATCAAGTTCGACATCCTACACTGTTTAGAAATTTTCTACAAGTACGTCTTTTAGAGTGTTAGTTCGAGTTTATTGAGTATATACACGTTCCTAGAAGTCTGAATAGTTTGGATGATTCTTTGGCCAACTATGTACTTGATTGGCATCTAAGTCATTAACATCATACCAAAAAGCAAGCATGTACATTATTTCATGGCCAATTTAATTGAACACATCAGTTAAGAACATAAGTGAAACCGAAATAATCTAGCTTACATCATAACCCAAAAAGTGTGTAAACTTTGCACACACCAAAAAGAATAGTGTAAATACTATTTCCCTTTTTGATTATTTTTCTTACAAATAAGACCCAAAAAATGTTCATACAAACAAAAAAATGAAAAATTTGGAAAAACTTGAAAACATGGGAAACTGTTTCAAAATCTTTTAGTTCAACATCGAAACTAACCCACTACTAGAAGACCAAAGACTAAAAGTTCATAGCTTCTAGGAATTCAAGCTGAAAGGAAATGCCTCCTCTCATACATCGACTGCATAAAGAACACATATGGTAAATCATGAGTATTTTTTACTTATCTTTTACTCATACATATACAAACCGTATACTGTTGAATGATAAAAAGGTGCATAATTCCTCATTTTTTGCTATCTTTTTAGATATTAAAGGCACATTTGAACCAATTTGTAACTAAACTGCTGGCTAGTGAAATGGTTTTGATTTCAGGACTTGAAGACGTTGACGGTTCGAACTATTTGACTCAGGTAGTTGATACAAACCATGATTCATGATGATCTATGATTTTGACATTTTTCACAAGATTCAAGATGAAGTAAACCTCATTGAACCATTCCTACCTGGATATTTCACCAAATTGGATAACCTCAGTCACATGGTATTACTTCACCGTCCATCGACACATAATCCTGCTTTAGATAGCCTACCTTGGGAGGGAACAACTGTAAGAGTGTGCACAACTAGCTTAGCCCTTGTTTGCAATGTGGATCTTTGCCTTGGCCTAACTCGTTCCCTTGAAAAATAGGTGTGCGCCCATGCAATACTCATTCCCTCCTATGTATCATAACATTCTTTATTCTTTTTTACAAAAAATGAAAAAGTATAAAAATTAAAAAACACAAAAATCCAAAAAGGTAGAGACTTGAATCATTTCATAGTATAATCCTTGGAGAAAATGGAAACAGTCAGTCCTTGTCACCCTTGAACATGACACATAATTTGGTCTCCGCTGTCAATACATCATCTACATTTGCCTTAGGAAACTGTACCAGTATTTTGAATAGATCTCCACTGATGGGTTATCCTTCCCGTCAACAATGGAGCTTCTGTTAATGCATCTGGCATTAGTGGTTTTCATCAAAAGGTCGGTTACTCAAAGTCCTATGTTTCCAAGTGTCCATTTTGCATCATGTTATGTGTTCAAGGGAAGTCTAAACCGAGTCGGCCATTCCTCAAATATTCCTGACCAGTCATGTTGGCCTTCCTTGTGTCAATTTATAGTGTTGGATCTCGTAGTTCTACCAAATTATATCAGACTATTGATCTTTGTTTCGTATCTGTTGATGTGGGATGCATTAATACCCTCCTTCTGATGGATCTATTCTTATCGACATCAAATCATCATCTAGGACATGGATCTAGAAACCCGAGAGTACCTTGGATCTTACAGTCATTAGTGGCAGGTTTCCTCGCAAATGACAGTGGGTATACATCACTGACCCCTGATTGTTTGACTCTACAACTGTTCAACTTCAGATCATTTATTCACACTTGTTAGTTTGTACTTAGTATATTAGAGTCCTTCATCATTATCGGTGGGTCTCTTCGCATCTGTTAATAGTATAAATCAATGACCGGTAATCATATGGTGTTTTATTATGCTCAGCATCAGATCACTTATTCGCATGATGTAAACTCATACCATCGTCAATTTGTATTGAAGACCTTGGGAAAAAGAGTTGTATCACTCATCGATGCACTGCCCGAGATGCGCAATATTAGACCGCCATGTCAGAAGCCCAAAAATACTTTGTCATCACACTCATAAAAGTGCACATTTACATTTTCAGAAATTTTTTCTTTTGACATGGATCTGTTGTGTATTGTTCGTGGCCATGCTTGTCTGCAACTGAGCATGGGTATGCCCGCCTTAGGAAGATATTATATATTTGAGAAATTGCTATGTTTTACAGGTGTGATCCTTAATCCATCACATGTGAGCTTTCCTTCCCTTATCCTTGCTTTGAATGATAAATAGTATCAGTATACAAAATATAAACTTCAGTAATGTATTTTGGCCCTTAGCTCTGCTTCGGACCTCACACATTAGGGGGCAGCTGTTAACAACAAAATTAACACCCTTAGTCAAGTGATGGAAAAAGCACATTTTACCATGCACCCGCAGTAGGAAGACGTGACACAAGTTCATGCAAAGACGAATCCTCTCTAAGCAATGCATTAATGATGGTTAAAATCATTATAAATGGTGCAAAAAGCCTAAAAACTATGAAAAGTGGGTTTTCAAGATAAATTAATCTAAAATGGATTATCCCACACTCAAAAGAGAAACTTAAGGCACATTTCCCAAGGCTATATAAGAAAGGCTTTTGGGCATGGCAAAGGGACACAAAGAGAGAGCAAAGGAATGCTAGAAAGATTCTGAAGGAGGAGAAAGAGCTCAAATTCTTCAAAAGCAAGGGTGAAGGAGGGGAAGCTCATGTCAATGAAGGAAGGATGCATGTCTAATGTCCCGGTAAAGATGTATTTCTCCATTGGTTTACTATGAATAGATTCAAGTTTCTGCCATTGTGATGTTTAAATGTTGCTTGCATTGTGTGAATTAAATTGTTAAATGACTGTAGATCTTAAATTTTCTTGTCTTAAATGGATGAATGAATCTAGATTTAAAATAACTTGTGATAATATTTTCATAATGCTGACGTAAAGACTCACCAGCTCTTAGAATAATAGTCAAATTTATGTAGACATGTCCCTACATTCATTACTATTATCAACCATGATCTCTTGAGACCAAATCACTTCTGACTTGTATCCTTCCGATCACATCCAAATTGTATCCTTAAATATTATTTTCATAATTTAAATAAACATAAAGATAATTTATTGAATCACATCAAAAATCACTTCACTTTAGATGAAAGGAGGAAATACAACATGAGTTCTTAGAAGGAAAACTAGGTCATATTTTATCTCTATATGTATCTTAATCTCCCTATCTCTTTTTATGTCTTATTTTCCATCTTTATCCATCCATAATATCTATCCTTTCAACATCAAATTAGGCATAAAAGGGCATATTTGCACACTACCATATTGGAATATTAAAATCAGACATCAATTTTATAATTTGAATCAATTCAAGTTTGCCTCTTGGGAGCCCCCTTCTGATTATCCTCGTGTGACTTTGAAACTGATGAAATATAGTTCTCATATTTGTCCACTTCATAAATAAGTTGGCCATTATAATGATATACAAGTTCCTTTTCCTTTCATTCTATTAACTAGCACAACAGGACAAATGCAGTCCTATCCCCAATGCTAAAAAGGATAGATAGACATTATGGGATTCAATGTGTGAAAACCACCCACATGTAGCTTGTGAGTTATAGTATAACACTACCCTCATTTCCTCACCAACTTGGAACAATTCTCAAACATAGCCAACCACCATAGTCCTAAACAAAAAATTCTCTATGGTGTGCTTGTTATAGAGCAATGTATTCACATGAATCCATAATGCGATGATTCCATTATTGAATTCTTAGTGATTGTTGGTGAGAGACATCTTCTCAATATTCCATCTAGTCCAAGCTTATATACAACACCTATGACAAGCTTGGATATTTCTTGTATATTAACTAGAATTATCTTCTACAATATAGACATTACACTTGTTGCCTCATGTCATGAATGTGACAAAAATCATCCCTAAAACATTCTCACAAAACTTTGGAAAATAATAACATAAAAAAGAAAATAATGAATATTTATTTATTATTGGGCCTTAATAAGTCATTGATATTCCAGGACTTGTAGAAGAATAAAGTTATTATAGATAAATCATTCTTATGAATTGATAATATACTAATGTGAAATTCAACCCTCTTAAAAAAACGAAAATTAGACAATTAAATATCCAAAAAAAAAAGAAAAAAAGAAAAAAAGAAAAAGAAAATATATATATATATATATAATTTGATTTTGTTATATATTATTGTAATATATACTCACATTAAAGCATAATTTCAAAACATTTGGCATGATACTCACTTTCCTAATATTTGATCTCATAGATCCATCCTACAGATTATAGAGGCATCCATTTTTTTGAGGTGTTATTTTTTAATGACTTTTTAATTGGTTTTAAATTTTTATTTTATGAGTGGATATGAGTTTTTTAATTATTTTTTATTTGCCTTTACATTTTTTATATTGTTATATAACGTTACACATCTCCCCCATACTGAGTTGCTACTCTTGGTACAATAAATTAAAAATTATAATTTATTAATTCCTAAAAATTAAATTGAATTTAAAATTTTCATTATTTAATAAATTAAAATGATATAAAATATAATATATTTTAATCATTTCTATTTATTACATTTTTTACATTTAAGTAACATAAATGAATTATTATTTTATATTTTAAAATAATAAAATTAATTATTATTTTATAATTTAAAATAATAGAAATAATGATTATTTTATATTTTAAAATAATAATAATTTTGTATGATTTAAATTAATATTATTTACTTCTAAACTTTAATAATATAATGTTCATTATTTTAATAATCTCTTTAAATAATAATTTAATTTACACTTTTATATTTACTAATTCAATTTACATATTTATAATAATTTAATATCCATTTCTCTTATACTAATTCAATTTACAAATTTTTTTAACATTATTAACTTTAAACTAAGTAAAAAAAAAATCGAATCAACAACTTAAAAATATATATATAAATCAAAACATTGTAAACCTGCATTTTATATATGGTTCCACATTAGATTTATTACATAATTTATAAAATGTAAATATATATTATTTTTTAAAGTTGTATATATATAAAAGGAAATTAAATTAAACAAATTTTATATATATATAAATTAAAATATTCTAAACTTGTATTATATATAGTTTCACATTATGTTTATTACATAATTTAAAATAAAATGTAAATATATGTTTTTAAGGTTAAATATATATATAGAAAGAGGTTAGGAATGGAAATTTAAGGTTACTTCTCTTATTATTTTAGGTGAAATGATTTTTTTTAAATAAATGTGATAAATTAACTTATATTTATTTTATGAATCAATAATGATTATCCTCCTTTTCAATTAGACAAATAAATTATAATAAGTTTTACCATCTTAACGAAAAATACATATACATATAAAATTTTAATTTTCAATATTAAATTAAAACACAAAACATTCTATGAGTCAATTATGAATCAATTACACCACCCCAAAAAATGTGATGTTTAATTTTTTGTATAACTTTATTTAAATCATTAATCATAAGAGTATGTGGAAATGATATCAAAAAGTTTAAATTTAAATAAAAGTATACATCCATGTGGCATGCCTCCTTTAGCCGTTTACAAAGACGCAAAGGCTGGAGGTTTTCACCTAATGGCGATCGCCATTAGCTTTTGTTGTAATTATAAAAGTATATTTTTCCTTTAAAAATGAATTTGAATTTAAATTTTTGGAACTATATTCCTAACCTAAATTTGAAGTAGAATTATATTTTTTCATATTTATTTGAAAATTAAAATTAAAATTTAATTGTTTATAGAATAACAATATTCTTTAAAAAAATTGAAAACTAAATTTAAATTTAGCTAATTAAAAATTACAATATCCTTAATCTAAATATTGAATTTTAAGCTCTCATCTAAAATCTTTAAATGTCACATGTCACATAATAACAAAAATATTAATTAAAAACTAGATATATGGGGTTCAACAATTTAGAGCATTTGTTGATTAATATCCTTACTCTATTAACATGTTATAGTCTCTATTTATTTATTTACTTTTTATGTAGTTTTTTTTTTGGATGTTGGTTATGGATTTTTTTATTTTTTGGGAGGGGCTGTCCCTTAGTAATATTATGATATTATATGTATTTTCTTTGCCATTAACTCTTTGTTTGATTTGATCTGCTCACAGAGAGAGTACGAGACATATTTGAACTCTGTGCATCTTCTTTGAATGTGAATAGGCCAACATGGCATCTAGACCCACACAGAGAAGGAGTACAGTGACATATTTGAGGCCAACGAGTCTTCTTTGAATATGAAGAGGCGAGCGTTGAATCTAGGATCCAACCAAATGCCTTGGACATGGTAGGTTTTTCCTACTACTGCAAATTTGATTATAAATCCGAGCCTTGGAATTTTTTAATTTGTAAAGATATATTAAAGTTGGGTATTAGTTTGATGTTTGGGCTATGTGTGGTGCCAGTTTGTTTCTCAAGTTTGAAATGCAAACCATGTTGTTTCTCAAGTCTCAAGGTCTAGTTGTCAAGTCTCAAGGTCTAGGATAGTGAATAAAGGCCATTGGATCCTTGCTTCTGTTTAGGAAATAACAACTCCATGACCAAGGTCAAGGTAACTGGCCTGACCATAACAAACATAGAACATTACTGAGTAATTTTCAAATAAAATTTGATCATTATCCAATCTGGACTCTAAAATTTAAGAGAGTTACAAAATTTTGTGGTTTATCTAGAATTTAATTCAAAGTTGTCATCAAGCTACGTCACATAGAACTCATCTTCAACTCTCTCATTGAAGTCTTCTCTATCTGTTAACACATCTGATGTTATTTTTGTGGCATTAAGATCTCATTGAAATTCTAATGATTTAATTAAAATTCTCTATCATTGTTATACATTCATAATGGTTTCTTTTTATGTAGCAATGGGTCAAGCTATTGAAATTTCTTTAACGATGTCGAGCTATGGCATATAGTTGTTTCAAGGTATAGATGACATGGCAGCCCAATTCCATTGGGATTTCTTGTGAGGTGTTAGAGGCCACAAAGTAGAGGCTGTCATGGTCACATGGATACAAAAGAAATCAAAGATGTGTGTAATTACTTATTGCTATATTTGCTTTTGTCCAGGTAAGTTGAACCCCTTATTTTTCTCGAAACTTATTACAATTTATGGGTAGTTTGACAAGACTATTGATATTTATAAGTATTAAATGGAAGATAATATTGTTAATTATATATTTGGGAAAAATATATTTATATATAAAAAAATAAAGGTAATATTGTTAATTAAATTTTTGGGATAGAGATAGGGATAAGTCACAAGAATTAATGATCAAATGGATAAACAAAAAAGTTAGGTTGAAGTTTTCATGGGCACATTGCTATGTGAGAGTGGTGGTGCTGAGCACGCTCTAACCCTGAGAGTACTTTTATCGATAATTTGAATTTGAACGTTTGAACATAACAATATTCTTAATCTAAACCGTTGGATGAGTTTGAATTAACTATAGTTAAATTCAAATATTTAACTATCTACTTTTTGAGTTTGATATCGTCTGGCATTCTAACGGCTAGTGAATTATCTTTATGGAGGTCGCTTTTCTCCTTTGCTTTCTCCTTTGGCATTCTAACGGCTAGTGAATTATCTTTATGGAGCGCTAGGGTTTTGTGTATCTGTGCATTTCTCCAAACTGGTGTTCATCCGTGGAGGGGAGCAGACTTTTATGGTCCCATCGAAGCTATTGTCTTGCTTTCTGGTGCTACAACCGAAGGCCATATTTGGGATTCGGGGTCTCGGCAAGGAGCTATTGGCAGATCTTATTTTGGATGTATCAGAGGTGAAGATGCCACAGCTGCTCGACAGGTCCGAATATGAATACTGGTAAATGCAGTTCATTGGGCGACATAAGTTGCAGGAAGACGGCCCCAAGACCGTCTAGCATTCTTATGATGCGCACGAGATCGGGTGGAATGTGGACAATGCGTAGGCGTTGAAAGCTCTCCTGGAGACATTCTTTCTTTTTCGTTTGCGGTGCCTCTTTCGGCCATGGTACTGGTAGTGGCAATTCACCCATACTAAGTCATTGCCTCTGTAATCTATGAGCAAGAAGCGCTTCGGCGGGGTTCCGATCTTCAAGTCAACGAAGCACTTACCGAAGCACCAGAGAATATCGATGTCCCAATCGGGGCCCCTGCAAGGCTACGTCCTTGTCCTCTATGGTAGAAATGATGGGAGCATTTTTCTGGCCGATTGTGTAAGGACAATGACGATGACGATGAGTGGAGATTTCTTTCTACAAAGGCCGCGAAGGCTGCGATATAGAATGCCCATTTAAAAATTCCCAGTACTCTGTGTCGCTCTGTGTCGCTGATCCATCTCGGAAGCCCTCCGTTCGAAATGAAATGATGGGAGGCCCTTCGAAATGAATATATAGATCCGGGAAGAGACAAATAAGGCCCTCGGTAACCATCTCGTATTGCCTCGTCGACCATCTCAACGAACCAGCTCACATATCCTATTAGCTATTGAACTCGATGGTCTACCGTATGAGCCCAAGGGTTCTAAGCTGAATGGTAGACATGCCGAACGGAGAAACCCTCAGGCTCTGCAGTGGGCAAAAAGCATGAATTAAAATAGAAAGAAAAAAGCATGAACCACAATTGAAGAAAATCATGAATCACAATTGACGAAAAGCATGAGAGTGGGGTTTTGGATTTACCAGATGATTCATGTGCTAACGGTTCCATCTGTTGACTCATCTGGTGCGTTTTGGATTTCAATATTTACCTCCTCCTTCCTCCTTTGGTGCGTTTGTGTGCTTGGGTTTCCGGGTTCCAGTGGTCGGGTGTTTGAATCTGATCGTGGTTTAATGTCTTAGTACGGGTTTGTTTGATTGTGGTTTAATGGGTGTCTGAATCGGACTTTGGTTTAATGTGTAATTGTGGTTTAATGAGGAAGCTGGACAGAAATAGAGTCAAAGAATTTGGGCTGCTGGATGAACTTGAATGGTGGAAAGGAGGATGATGCAACAACTAACATCAATGTTTTCTCTCAAAAATTGTGGGGATTCAATTCCAGGTATGGTTCTATTATTATTTCCTCTAGCACGTAGCACGTCCCTTAGAAGCAACCTCATTCATTTATGTTAATCACTTGGGTGTTGCAATGAGGTATGGGTTTTGTTCTTGAGCGTTGGGTTTTGTTATGAGTAGAATGGTTTTTTATTATGTTCTCTGAGTTTTGCTTTGCTCTCAAAAGCCATAATCTAGTGATTTCATTCATTGTTTTTTTTTTCTTTTCCTTTGAATAAATGTTTGATTTCTGCTCCTCTCAAAAACCCTAGAAAATCTCAAGCATCTATAGTTTAAATTTTTTGGACTTTGTATAAGATTTGAGGCACAAACTTGTGATATAAAACATTTGATTTTAATTTTTTGAAAGTGGTTTAACCCATAGCAAAATGGGTTCGGTTTTGTTCTTAGCTATGAAGCATAGGGTTTATAAAACATTTGATTTTAATTTTTTGAAAGTGGTTTAACCCATAGCAAAATGGGTTCGGTTTTGTTCTTAGCTATGAAGCATAGGGTTTCATCCTAAAGGATTCAACATTTCCAATGACGTTGGTGACGATTCTGCACAATATCAGAGTAGCTTCTATTTTGCAACTCTGGCTTGTATGTACCATATATGTTTATGGTAGCACTCTAAAACATTATTATTTCTTAGAAGATTTTAAAGAGCTTGACAGCTTCCTTTTCCCAGTTTCGCTATAGACCCGCGTTCGAATCCTTGCTAGCACATTTATCAGGCTGGAACTGTAACATCGAAAGAGTGTTAAAACATCAAATCACACATACGCCTGAATCACAATGGTCAATACAAGCACCCAAAATCCAACTGTAAATAAATGATCAATACAAGCACCCAAATACGCCTGAATCACAATGGTCAATACAAGCACCCAAATACAGCCCATGTGGCTTGCATAGCTCCAATGCCATGGCCATTGGGCTCCATACCTTATTGTCGTCTTTCATTCCTTTAAAATATGATTGTTGTGCCATCGATCTTGCTTGAAATTTAACTTGCACGCCAAGTGGCCAGTCAAGGATTTCTTCGCTGCGTTGACAAGTTGCAAGTCAAGGATCCCTATTTTACATCAATTAATTAAATTTTTTTTTCTAACAAAACTCTACAGATAAAATGTCAATTCACAATAGTGTTGACTCACCTTCAATTTCTGAAACCCTAAATAAATTTTTTCCTAAAATGCATTGGGTTGGGTATGCAGAATGAATACGTTTTTCCGGCAGTCAGCCCCTACAATATCTCCGACTGTCAGTGTCTACATTCTCTATTATCACTGCCCACCAGCACGCGGTTCTGCCCAAAACTGCCACACACGACCTCCATACATTTCAACTGCTCAATTGCTCCTACAATTTGGCAGCCCGCGCATAATTCCTTTGAATTACTGCTTTTGGCAGCATTGCAAATTTTCGATCGTCTCATAGATTTGTCATTCCCAGTGGCTCTGAGTGTTGCGGGTATCTCCTCTTAATATTTGTGTGTAGGTGAGCTAGGTGTGCCAGATTTTTGGGGTTTATCCATTACTATCTTCTCTTTATATTTGGCTTTTGAGTTTATTCGGTGCGATCAAATTCTGGTTGGTTCCTATCATCTTACACATCATGAAATCTTTATTTTATATTTATTAATTAAAAAAAGGGAAAGTCTTTTATGAAATTCCGCATGCTAATTTTTTTAGATTTTTAGTTTTATGTTGCTTCAACATTTATAAGGAAAGTTTTCTATGAAAATGGTTTGAGAGTTATTTCATACTTTTTATGAAAATATTTATGTGAATATCATTTATATTTTTTGTTTATTGTTGGTTTTTTACAATTAGCATCTTTTTAATGAAAATATTAAAGAAAATTTTATAATTTATTATATAAATCTTAGTAAAAATAAAATATCTGAATTAAATTATATATACAAGGATTATTGTCCTAAATCTTAAAATCTGCAAAGAATGGTCAAAGATCTAACTTGGTAGTAGAGTTCCCTTCTTCCTAGTTTACATATTTTATTTTTTTAAACCATTTTCATAGTTTTTTTATTTTGAAATTAATTTAATCTTCTTGCATTGTACTATGACATATTTAGAGAACTTTCTAAAGTTGTTTGAAAAAATATATATATGTATAAAATTATATTTCATGCAATATCATTAAATTATAATTATTTATATTTTTAAGTTGTTGTACTAAGAGTAGGGAAGTGCTTTATAAAGTAATATATGAGAAATGCTATTAAGATGAATATATGAATAAAATGAGTAGGTGTGGATGTGGAAAAAAGAAAAGAAAAAGGTTGGGAGGATAGCGTGCAATTGAAGGGTAGAGGAGGAATGGGGTGTATGCAAAGGTGGAGGAGTGGGAGAGGGAAGTGATGTGGAGTGGGTGAGGGTGCAACGGGTATGGGCCAAGAGGATAAAAGGGAGGGGGATGAGGAAGAGGAGGGGTGGGGGAGACAGGAGAGAGGGAGGAGGATAAGGAGAAGGGGGGAGAGGGAGTTGAGGGCGAAGAGGGAGAGAGAGGAGGAGGAGGAGGAGGAGGAGAGGGGGGATGGTGAGGGATAGGGGGATGGGGAGAGGTGAGGAGGAGGAGGAGGAGGAAGGGAGCAGGGGAAGGAGGAGGAGGAGGGGAGAAGGGGAGGGAAGATGAGGAGGAGGAGGGTGGTAGGGGAGGAGGAGGGGGGTGTGTAGCAGAGGAGGAGGAGCTGTAGGGGGTGGAGGGGAGCAAGGGGAAGGAAGGGGATGGGTGAGAGGAAGAGAGAGGGTGATGAGGAGGAGGATAAGGGAGGGATATGCGAAGGGTTGGAGGAGGAGGTGTAGGGTAGGGAGAAGGGCAGTCAGAGGAGGAGTGGGTAGAGTGGAAGTGGGAGAAGGAGGAGGGGAGTGGAGGGGATGGGGGGGGAGGAGGAGGGGGGAGAAGGAGTGGGAGGGGAAAGCGGGTGGAGGAGAAAGATGGGAAGGGGGTGGAGGATTGGGGAGAGGGGAAGTGAGAGGAGGAGGAGGAGAGGGGGGTGGAAGGGGAGGGTATGGGGGGAATGGAGTGGGGGAGAAGGAGAGGAATGGGAGGAGCGAGCGGGGAGGAGGAGGGGGACGAGAGGGATGGGGATGGGGAGGGGGAGGAGGAGAAGGAGGGAGAGGGATATGAGGAGAAGGAGGATGGTAGTAAGGGAGGGAGAGGGAACGTCTGGGGAGAACGAGGAGGGGTGAGTGGGAGGGGGATGAGGGGGATGAGGGGGATTGATAGGAGGATGAGGGGGAGGAGGAGGGTTGGGTGGAGGTGGAGGAGGAGGAGGAGCGGGGGGGGGGGGAGGATGGGGGAGAAGGAGTGGGAGGGGGGAATGAGTGGAGGAGAAAGATGGGAGGCGAGGTGGAGGAGTGTGGAGAGTGGAAGTGAGAGGAGGAGTAGAGGGGGGGAAGGGGAGGGTATGTGGGGAAAGGAGCCGGGAAAGAGGGATGGGGAGGAGGAGGAAAAGAGGGATGGGGAGGAGGAGGAGGAGGAGGAGGATGGAGAGGGATATGAGGTGGAGGAGGATGGTAGTAAGTGAGGGAAAGGGAAGGTGTGTGGAGGATGGGGATTGGTGAGTGGAAGGGAGACTGGGAGGAGGAAGAGAAGGGGGACGAGGGAGATGGATAGGAGGAGGAGGAGGAGGAGGAGGGGTGTGTGTAGGAGGAGGAGGGAGAGGGAGAGGAGGAGGGAGAGTAGGACGAGGGGAAGAAGGATAGAGAGGGTAGAAGAGGGGTGGGGTGGATGAGGAGGACGGGGGGACAAAAGGGGAGAGAGGGGGAGGAGGAGGAGTACAAGGACAAGGGAATGGGAGGGTGAGGAGGAGTATGAAGTTGAGAAGGGAGGCTGGGAGGAGGAGAGAGGAAGGAGGGTGAGGGGTAGGGGAGTGGGAGAGGGGGAATGGGATGATGAGAGAGGGTGGTGGAGCGGGGAGGATGTGGAGTGGAAGTGAAGGGAGGGAGTGGAGGGGGGCCAGAAATGTGTAGGACGAGGGGACGGGGTGGGGAAAGGATGAGGGGAGGGGAGGGGAGGGAAAGAGGAGGAGGAGGAGGAAGAGGGAGAGGAGGAGGAGGGGATGGAGAGGGTAGGGTGAGTATGATGGGGGAGAGGAGAGGGGGGTAGGAGTGGGGGAGGAGGAGGAGAGAGTGAGAGGGAGGGGATAGGAGGAGGGGAAGGAAGTCAAGGATTAGAAGGGGGAGTGGAGGGGAGGTAAAGCATAGGGTGAGGAGGGAGAGGGGCATGTGGAGGAGGAGGAGGAGGAGAGGGTGGAAAGGCGGAGGGGTATAGAGGAGGTGTGAGGAGGAAGGAGGGAGGGAGGAGGGGGGGTAGAGGAGAAGGAAGGGGGGAAAGGGGAGGAGAAGGAGGGGGGAAGAGGAGGAGTAGGGGGGTGGATGAGGGTAGGGGGAGGGGAGAGGCAATGATGAGGATGAGTACAAGGAGTTAGAGGGGGATGGGAAGGAGGTGGATGAAGGGGGGGAGTGGAGGGGGATGACAAGGAAGTGGAGAGGGGATATGGGGAGGAGGAAAGGGGGTTAAGTTGCGGGTGAGAGGGGGAGGGGGAAGAGGAATGCTGGTGGGAAGGGGAGGGGGAGGGAGATATGGAGGAGGAGGGGGTAAGAGAAGAAGGAGGGGGAGTGGGGTTAGTTGGGGAGAGAATGGGAAGGGGAGGGAGAGGAGGGGAAGGGGAGGGAGAAGAGGAGGGGGGGAGAGGGGATATTATAGTGGGGAGGTGGAGTATGGGGAGGGGGAGGAAGAGTAGGGGAAGGAAAGGGAGGAGGTGCAGGGGGGAGGGAGGAGGAGGCAGAGGGAAGGGGCATGGGGAGGAAGGCAAGGATGAGGATGGGGGGGATGAGGTAGAGAGAAGGGGGGAGAGTGTGGAGGGGGGGAGGGGGAGGAGGAAAGATGGGGTAAGGGAAGGAGCAGTAAGGGGACTAGGGATAGGGAAAGGGATAAGGGGATGAGGTGGAGGAGAGGGGGAAGAGGAGGAGGAGGAGGTGGGATGGGGACTAGGAGAGGGGGTTAAGGGTAGGAGGAGTAGGGGGATTATGGAAAGGAAGAGGGAGAGGGGGAGGAGGTGGAGGAGTGGTGGAAGGGGAGGGGGAGGAGGTGGTAGGTGGAGGGGAGGGGAGGAGGAGGATGGGTGGGATATGGGGAGGAGGAAGGTGGGGTGATAATGGTAGGGTGATGAGAGAGAGGGGGAGTAGGAGGAGGAGGAGGAGGAGGAAGAGGGAGAGGGGGAGTTGGGAGTGGGAGGAGGAGGAGGAGAGGGGGGAGGGAAAGGAGGGAAAGGAGGGGCTTTACGGGGTGAGGAGGAGGAGGAGTGGGCAATGGGAGGGGATTGGAGGAGTAGTGATAAGGGTATAAGGAGAGGGATGGGGTGGGAAATGAGAGGGGTAAGGGGGGGTATGGGGAGGAAGGATGGGAGGAGGAGGAGGGCAAAGGAGGATTCAGAGTGAAGGGGCATGGGGAGGGAGGCAAGGAGGAGTTTAGGGGAGAGGGGGTAGGGGAGGGGGGAAAGGGGGAGAGGAGGGGATGGAGAGAGGGTAGGGTGAGTATGATGGGGAGAGGAGAGGGGGTAGGAGTGGGGGAGGAGGAGGAGAGAGTGAGAGGGAGGGGATAGGAGGAGGGGAAGGAAGTCAAGGATTAGAAGGGGGAGTGGAGGGGAGGTAAAGCATAGGGTGAGGAGGGAGAGGGGCATGTGGAGGAGGAGGAGGAGGAGAGGGTGGAAAGGGTGAGGGGTATAGAGGAGGTGTGAGGAGGAAGGAGAGGAGGGAGAGGGGGGGTAGAGGAGAAGGAAGGGGGAAAGGGGAGGAGAAGGAGGGGGGAAGAGGAGGATTAGGGGGGTGGATGAGGGGTAGGGGGAGGGAGAGGCAATGATGAGGATGAGTACAAGGAGTTAGAGGGGGATGGGAAGGAGGTGGATGAAAGGGGGGAGTGGAGGGGGATGACAAGGAAGTGGAGAGGGGATATGGGGAGGAGGAAAGGGGGTTAAGTTGCGGGTGAGAGGGGGAGGGGGAAGAGGAATGCTGGTGGGAAGGGGAGGGGGAGGGAGATATGGAGGAGGAGGGGGTAAGAGAAGAAGGAGGGGGAGTGGGGGTAGTTGGAGAGAGAATGGGAAGGGGAGGGAGAGGAGGGGAAGGGGAGGGAGAAGAGGAGGGGGGGAGAGGGGATATTATAGTGGGGAGGTGGAGTATGGGGAGGGGGAGGAAGAGTAGGGGAAGGAAAGGGAGGAGGTGCAGGGGGGGGAGGGAGGAGGAGGCAGAGGGAAGGGGCATGGGGAGGAAGGAAAGGATGAGGATGGGGGGATGAGGTAGAGAGAAGGGGGAGAGTGTGGAGGGGGGGAGGGGGGAGGAGGAAAGATGGGGTAAGGGGAGGAGCAGTAAGGGGACTAGGGATAGGGAAAGGGATAAGGGGATGAGGGTGGAGGAGAGGGGGAAGAGGAGGAGGAGGAGGTGGGATGGGGACTAGGAGAGGGGGTTAAGGGTAGGAGGAGTAGGGGGATTATGGAAAGGAAGAGGGAGAGGGGGAGGAGGTGGAGGAGTGGTGGAAGGGGAGGGGGAGGAGGTGGTAGGTGGAGGGGAGGGGAGGAGGAGGATGGGTGGGATATGGGGAGGAGGAAGGTGGGTGATAATGGTAGGGTGATGAGAGAGAGGGGGAGTAGGAGGAGGAGGAGGAGGAGGAGGAGGGAGAGGGGGAGTTGGAGTGGGAGGATGAGGAGGAGAGGGGGGAGGAAAGGAGGGAAAGGAGGGGCTTTACGGGGTGAGGAGGAGGAGGAGTGGGCAATGGGAGGGGGATTGGAGGAGTAGTGATAAGGGGATAAGGAGAGGGATGGGGTGGAAATGAGAGGGGCAAGGGGGGGGTATGGGGAGGAAGGATGGGAGGAGGAGGAGGGCAAAGGAGGATTCAGAGTGAAGGGGCATGGGGAGGGAGGCAAGGAGGAGTTTAGGGGAGAGGGGGTAGGGAGGGGGAAAGGGGGGTAAGGGGGAGGAGAAGGAGGGGGAGTAGGGAGAGGGAGAGGGAGATGGAGAGGGTGATGAATTGGAGTCTTGGGGGAAGGGGAGGGGAAGGAGGTGGGAGGGGGAGTGGAGGCGAGGGGGGGGGAAGGGGGAGAGGGGGAGGAGGAGGTGGGGGTATGGGGGATGGGTAGGAGAAAGTTGGGGAATAATTTTAGGGGGAGAGGAGGAGGGGGAGGAGGGTGAAGGAGGAGTATGGTGGGATGGGAATGAAGGGGGGAAGGGATAGGGGGAGGAGGAGGAGAAGGAGAAATAAGGGTGGAAGGAAAAGGGGGAGTGGTAGAGGTGGAAGAGGATGGGGGGGTGAAGTGGGAGGGGGGAGGGGTAAGAGGGGGGGTGAAGTGGGAGGGGGGAGGTGGAGGAGGAGGGGATGGGGAAGGGGGTTGAAGGAGGAAGAGGAGCAGGAGGAGGAGGATGAGGGAGAGGGACAGGGGTAGGATGTCATATGTCAATATGAAATTGTCATCATCACTGGATAAAAATATAAGTTGTCATAACCAAAGCCAAACATAGAAGAACATTAACCCGAAGAAACAATATGCTTACACAAAACATATTCACATTCAACTAAGCAATTCTTAACATATTCCTACCTACTGATTTTACTGTGGGAAAGACCACCTAGGGGCACCACACAAGGTGCTAATTACATATTTAATACCAAGAACCTATAAATAGAGCTAATTCATAGATAGCGTTTTTTTACACTACAAAAAACATATCATAAAACTTAATGGTCGCGAGGAATTGGGATGGGAAAATTCATTAAATTATGTAAACCAATAAACATATATTCAAAATGGTAACTGAAAGTCACTAAAGAGTAAACAAAAATTACAATAGTATTTTAGGTTGCAACAAAAACATATGTAGCTAAAATAAGCATACTGCGAATGTTGATCACCCATTTCCCACTGAAATCCAAGCAATACTGCTAGTAGATTATAGTATGTTGATACTAACACCAATGCAAAACAAATTCACATTCAAGTAATATCTTAATAATTGCAAGGACTTAGGATGGGAAACTTACAATGATGTAAATCAATCGACAAATATTCAAAGAGGTAACTGAAAGTCACTAACGGGTAAAATCAAATTCCAATGGTGTTTTGGGCTACAACAAAAGCATATCCAGCTAAAATAAGGATCATGAGAATGTTCATCACTCAATGGAAATTTACCATTGAAATACAAACAATACTCATAACATAATATATTATATTGATACTACCCCCAACCACCCCAAGAACAACCTGAATGAACGTTGCTCATGTACTTCTTTGCAAAGAAAATAAATGAAAAAAATATTAACATTGCATATTACAATAGATAATTGATGTATCATCCATATCTTTCCATCCCCTTTGAAAATTTATCATCACAAATAGCAAAAAAAAATTCCCAACCAAATTTACATAGTTGATACATACCAATATTCACAACTTGTAGTTTACCACAACAGAACTTCGTAAACATGGACCAGACTTATACCTAATTAATTTGTCCATTAGTTCTGCTCTCAAACAATTGTAGTCTTAAAATTTAAAATCCAATTAACCTAATTACAACTAACACATTTTCTTTCGAACTAGATTCATGTATCTCCTCTCTCAAAGTATCCTTGTAAAAATGAGAATGGATTAGTATTAAACTCACTTGCATTGTGAACATAATTATATCATCTCAACATTTCTAAGGTGGGACATAGGTTCCCATATATTGATTAAGATATGACAATTTTTTAAAAGAATACACACACACTCACACATACCATAAGACAAAAATAACAGTAGAATATCATTCATGAATTTCAAATTTGGAAATAAATCCAAAAATAAGAGTTATTGTTAAGTAAGGACCATACCCTTTGTTTATGACTTGATTTGTAAGAATATGGTTTTAGCATCCTTTTCTTTTCCTTTCCTTTTTATTTTTCATTCATGTGACCAAAACAACAACTGAAACAGATGATGCAAAGCCGAAATGGCCAATAAAACATTTCATAAATTTGAAACTTTATTGAAGCATTTCAACCATGTTTCAGAGGAATTGCATACAAGGAAACATCTCTGAAATGTTGAAATGTGTATCCAACACCTAAGGGTAGAGCTCCTACAATCTCATCCTATAGAACACTATATTCTAAAAACTATAATTAAAAAAAAAGAATACATATCAAATTTTCAAATCCAAACAATATGTCAAAAACATCTGGCATTTTTTTGGGAAACCAAAAATAACAACTGCAAAATTGTATTGTTCAAATTAGCTTAGTCATCTTGAGAAAATGAGCATAAATGCACTAATCTTGAAAATTTAACCAATTTAGAAGATCACAAATACAAGACATTATTTGAAGAAATGATAATGAGAAATGTATAATGCAATTTGAAAAACCTTATCCTCTAATAGAAAATATATAAGCTATATTCATATATTGAAACCCTTCCGGGATGAATTTCTCCAATCCAAACTCCCATAGAAATGGGTTGCTTTTATGTTCACAAAGAAAGGAATGTCCCAAGAAATATCAATAGAAAGAATGATTTTATGGTCAATGTTGTTAAACAAACACCTAGAGAAGTCACTCACACAAACAAATAACAGATCAACACACCGATGTTTTCACATGGTTTAAATCCTCGAAAGGGGAACACTCCACGGTCCCAGCCAAATAGCTACTTGAGGTAGTTTATTATGCAAAAGAAAGAAAGTTACAAATGAGCTTCTCATAATATATCAACTAGAAAGTGACCCTCCATTCTCTTTAAATAGATATCATGGACCAATCAGGTGTTAATCCATGGATCAAAGGTAGTTATGATCTAAGAGAAGTTGAATCATCGGATTACTCTATGTATATAACATATCGTGACCATCATATTAGATATTTACAAATGCATACTAATTCATACTAATGAAACACACTTTACCTAATGGATATATTATAATAAGTTGATCTTAACTAACTCCTAATTGTCTAAATATCCTAACATCCCCCCCTTAAGAACAACTTGGGATAGGATTGAAGGGTTTACAAGACACTATTAGGAGAAGGAATGAGGCATTAGAGCTTATACCCCCTTAATGACAAGTTCCTCAACTCCTAAAATAGATCGAAGTTTAGAAAACTTCGCTTTTGTAAGAGATTTGGTGAAGATCTCTACAACTTGATCATCTATAGGGAAAAATAGCACTTCAAGAATGCGATCATGAACAAATTTTATTTTACAAATTCCAAGATTGTAAATTTTTCCTCGTGGCCATATTATGAATTCATAAACAATAAAATGTGTGTGCAAATATATAATTGTAAAAAAAAACTGAAATAAATTTATATCCACATGCACATCATGCATATATGAGTATCTTCATCATAGGCATAACATAAAATCATTTCACATTCATATATAAATATAATACTTACATTTAAATAAAGAATATGCAAGCAAATGGTTGTTGAAGAGTGATTTTCTACCCAACTATAGGAACTTTTTCCAACATATACTCTTTCTATGGAGATTCCACCCCCAAGTTAGGCTATGATGCCATTGCGGCGAAGCAAACACCTACAAGCTTCTATCTTAACCCACAACCCATTTTGCTCTCAACGATTATCCAAATGCTCATTTGAAGCTCAACATGAATTTCACTTAGTTGTCACAGCCATGGCACTCTTTCCAATTTCCCCACACAACACAAGGAATGCATTCCCTTCAATGATCCACAATTTCCTTAGGAAATCCAACCCTTACATTTCTTACTAGTGTGCATAGTAAGAGTCCAATTAGTTGTATGTTGTTAGATAACCTCGTGTAGCATTAATTCATGGCTTCTCAAGCATGCATACGTAGCAAAAATATATGCATAAGAGTTCTTATCTTTTCCAACATCTATGCTCATATACAACATCTCTTTTTCCCTTAAATATGCAACTCTATTTCCAAATTCGAATTTTTGGTTATGCACAATCTGGTAATTCATAATGGAAATGGGATGAAAATCAAGAGCAACAATTTTTTGTAGTGTAAAAGTTGTTGTGCTAAAATATTCATAATGGAAAATGGATAACAGACTCCAAAGGATATGAGAGAATGGTGGAAAAGACAACTGACATAACTTCTGAACATGGCAGAGAGGATTCTTACTAGAGTCTTAGAAGTATATTTCATCCCATGCTTCCATAACTACATGAGAAAACATTCGTCACCAACATCACACATGCATTCAATGATTGGATTTAACAGTCAAAAGCAAGTAATTGGCTCATTTAAGGGAAATGTCAACAATTGGGTGAATTCTATGGTTGACACTTGGAAATAGAGGATTTAATCTCCCATAGCAATAGAGGATTCAATCTCCCATAGGCTCTGTAAGGTTGACAATTGGAAATAGAGGATTTAACCATATCCCCTTTGGTGCTCCTTACACAACCATCTTGGACCATAAATATTATTTTCCAACATAATATTTACCTATATTTTATGTCATCACAACAATCCAACCATGCGATCCATATAGATATATTTATACCATACATGCCTAGCCATTCACTAATCAGGCCTTGGCCTTGATATCCGCACTAGGAATCCATCTAACACATTTACATCATTAGGCATGGCCTTGGCCTTGACCTTGATAATCTATTTTAATACATTATAAGGGTCAAATTGAGGGTAACTACACAATGACCCACTTGATGGACCATCATAAACACGTAAGCGAGAACAAGCGAGCCAGAATAAGAGATCCTAAACGAGAGTGAGAATCATGTTCGATCGATCTCTATATTTTCTGGTTAGCCTAAAACCAATCGTTTAGAAGAATAATTCAGCTTCTGCTAAACATTAGATGGTGATCCCCAAACAACCATTTTCCAGAGAGAACCTTTGAGACAGAACCGGAGTTATCGCCAAGTTTGAGATTTTGTGGTCATCCTTAAACAACTGACTTAGTATAAGACTTTAGCTTCTATTGCTTCTTCTATCCCTTTTGGTTTGTGGTCATCCAAACCACCAATTCAAAGATAACTTATATTTAGCAGAATATGTCATCCTCTACTAGATTTCTTGGAAAATTCAAATTGTCAAGTTATAACTGTTCGGCCCCTTGGCATTTTTCCACTTCTAATTCCATCTCTCTACTTGCACTCACATACACCCCTTCAAATTAAGGGGGGGATTTTTAGAACCTAATCTATCAGGTTAGGTAAAGATGAGGAGTCAACTCAGAATTCCAAGCGACGTCTTGGGAATAATAACCCAAGAGTCATTCTCATTGTATAAATGGTACATTCAATTAATGAGAATAGTGTGCATTCATGCCTAATATTATGTCTTGTTTAGTATTTTATTGTTTTCCTACTATTGGAATCCTAACACCACTAAAACCTGATTCCCCAATTTACCAACCTCTTTACCCATTAACCCTAGTAAGCCAATAGCCATATTTAACCATCATTTACTATATTGACTATGGTTGATCCACAAACCCTTGAACCTCCACACTGAATAACCACATTCAACCCTTACCCACTAACATGCTAACTCACTATGCCCCCTATCCACTAACCCATGTATCCCGTAACATAACCAAACATTGACACATTGTGTCCCTAAATTCACCAACCTTCTAATTGTTAGTTTTTACTTGAACAACATAATATCATATTAACAATTACTGAAAGATAAACAAGCACAGCATAAAACACAATGAACACAGATATTCTCTTGGGGAAACCACAAAGGGAGAAAACCCGGGAAAAGCCTTCCTCAATATAGAAATCACAAAGTGCAAAAGTTCCTCAAGACAAATCAACTACTCCTCCCCTTGTGCGCACCTCTTTCCCTTCACTAATGCGAACTTGCTTGAGTGAATGAGTGAATAGAAGTGAGAGAGGTGTCCTTTATTTATATTCTTTCGTTGGTGTGACAATTTCCCCAACAGGGCCGACTTCTCTACTTGAGTGGTCAATTACATAATATAATAATCTTTAGGGGCTTTTCTAGGCTGACACATGTCCTAGGGTTTACATTGATTCTTTCAATGACCTTTACATTATTAATTACATGATCATCATCTCCTGAGGAGGAATACAATAATATAAATAGAATATCTTCCAAAGTTACATTATTTTAACACTCCCTCTTAACTAGGAAGGTATTCTGCGGGTAACAATATATGCACAACTAATTTGTGAAATTCTATATGTCGTAGGAAGGATTTGGATCATCATTTGTCTGGGGCATCATCTGCGAAGTAGAAACATCATCATCTGCTAAAATATGATCATCATCAGCAATCATCCTCTTGCTGGAACATCATCTACTGGAACAACAACTTTGTCAACTGGAACTTCTTTTGTCAGAACATCATCATCAGCAACATCATCAGTTGGAACATATTCTGCTGCCAACAACCTCGTCAGTTGGAACACCATCTGCTGGAACATCCTCATAAGTAGCACCATCAGCTGTTATAGGTCAAACTTGCACCTCTCCGTCCGTGATCACCCTGAGCTGCTGATCACACAAAAGGACAACTTGGATGGAGGAGCATGTTGACCTTGGATGTTATTACAACTCATCCCATTTCCTGAGAATACTGGAAAACATACAAAAATACCATTTTGAGGCATGAGCGCTACTCTACTTAAAGATACTAGCGCCCATACGCGACTCCAGTGCATAATAGTAGCGCCCATATCAATGTATACGCTACTCCTTCTTATCAAAGTAGCGCTCACAATTTAAAACTAAATGAGCGCTATTGTTTAAACAATAGAGTAGCGCCCTATACGCTACTCCACTGTGTAATAGTCGCGTGTACCTTAAAAAATGATTAAAAAATATATTAATCCATCGAAGAGGATTAGTTGAAGACAGTTTCTTAACTTCCCCAACCTCCTCATCGACTTGAACTGCTTCCTTACACCTATAAATTCCTAGAAGACTAAGGGAGCAAGGTTAGAAGAAATTATGAATGCAAATGATTACTAAAGAATGAGAGGATGAGTTAATGGAGAAACTGTTGCAGAAGACATTCAGATCAGAACAGAGCCAGAGCCCAGGATCTAGTTGCAGGAGCCTGCTTCATTATCAGGTATATTTGTACTGCATACTATTTTGACAAATAAAGGTTGAAGTGTTTCCTTGTTCCAATCTAAAGGTGTTATAAAATGGCATTTTGAATTGGATTTACTTTGGTCAATACTGGATATTAAACATAATCTTTGTTTATTTTATGATTTATATTTTGCCCAAAGTGTTTGAGGAAGGTATTGTTGTTTCAGGTTTGCTGAAAGGAAGTAGATTTGAGAGCTGGACACAAGACTGAGTCAAAGCTAGGATCAGACTCCAGTAAAAGGTATGTTCTCTAAATCTGTAATCTATTTCTTTTGTGAACACCTCTGTAATGACATAAATGCACTTACCTGTCACCCCAACCAAGTTGATAGTTTAGTTTCCTGACTATAGGGTAGAAATATCCGCCAACATCAGCTGGAACAATATCATCATCAGCTAGAACACCATCTGCTGGAACATTCTCATCAGTAGCACCATCAGCTAGAACACCTGCAACAAACATCAGTAACTAAATACTAATACTATCAGTCAGCCAGTATTGATCTTCCCTCACTGTTGGAGAGGCATTCATCCCTATGGACATGCATTAGCTCATGAGATCTAGAACCATCAGTCAGCTAGTATTGATCTACCCTCACCTTTAGAGAGGCATCCATCCCTATGGATAGGCATCAGCTCATGAAAGTTGGAACCATCAACGAGTCAGTACTAATCTACCCTCACCCTTGGAGAGGCATCAATTCATGAGAATTGGAACTATCAGTCAACCAGTACTGATCTACCCACACCCTTGGAGAGGCATCCATCCCTACAGATAGGCATCATCTCAAGAAAGCTGGAACTATCAATCAACTAGTACTGATCTACCATTGTTACACCAAAATGTTGTCACCCTTGTGCAAGTGTTGCAAGTGTCATCATCATTGTGTAAATGATTTTCTCTGACCCCTAAACTCATACTGGGCTAAAACAAATTCAAACATGGAGGTTATCCCTGCCCGGTTTACCTTATTGAGTAGGTTGGCGCACTTCTCCTTCATCTAGGGTGCGACGATGCAATTCCTGGTTAGCTAAGGTGAGCCACTAGTGCAATTTGTCCTCCTATAGGGTTTGCCTGACCCTCTCTCACGCTGTCTCCTCTATCAGGGTGCGACAGGGTGAGTTAGAGGCTATTTTGGGGAGTTTCGAGGTATATCTAGAGGATTGTTGAGGTGGATACCTATTCCTAGACTCTACGTGAGGTGGAATTTCAGTTCCTAACCTAATGGGAAGGATCCCTTAACCATATCCCCCTAATCCTCAACCTATCCTATCTCTTTAGCCCTATATAAACACCCCCTTTCTCCATGGGAAAAGGAAGGAAGGTCTATAGTATCCTTATGCTGGTAGAATCCATATTGGTGATCCCTAATCATCTTGGGAATCCTGTACCATCTTGGAGGTTTGGCTTGGACATGTTGGATGGGGGATGCGACATTAACAGTGTCCCTAGGCCGACACTGTTAACTTAGATCAATCGTATGAAATGTATGCTTTTACTGCTCGTTGGTTCCTATATGCTCAACACAGTTTTGCAGCTGGAGATCTAATGATATTGGGGCATCGGATCAACAAAGAGAAAAGGGATCTGCAAATCAGAGGTAAGTGATCTATCTATCTATTTTCACTTATATTTGATCTAGGAAAGTAGGTTATGTTCTTTTTTATTTATTCTAGATTCACATTAAACTAGGGAGATCATGCCTTAAGTCCGCTTTCGGTAGATTGTCTGTTAACAGTCGTCCCTCCTAGACAGGCATCTATCCTTTTAGATAGAATCTATCAATCTCTCTTTCTATAGAGGCCCCTCTAGACCACACCAAGCTTGTCATGAAAGTACTCAAACTTCACACGAGCTAGAGGATTATTCGACACATCAGAAACTTGTTATTCTCGATCTTCACAGCTCCCCTCTGCACCATATCCCAGATATAGAGGAACTTAATCTCAATGTGCTTCGATCTATCATGAAACACAGGATTTTCTATCAACTTGATGCAACTCTGGTTGCCATAGAGTATCTCTATAGCATCAATCTCTGCATCGAACAATACTGTCAACATCTTGTGAAGCCACACTGCTTCACAATAAGCTGAACAAGCTATTACATATTCATCTTCCACTGTACTGAGTGCAACATAGGGTTACTTTCTACTGAGCCATGAGATCACACCTGATCCAAAATGAAAGCAACATCCTGAAGTGCTCTTTCTGTCTTCAACACATCCAGCCCAATTTGAGTCTGTGTACCCATATAGTCCGAACTCACTATCTGAGGCATATCTGAGTCCATAATCCCATGTACCCTTCAGATATCTCATCACATGTTTTGTTGCAATCAGGCAAACATTCCTGGGTTCCACCATATACTCACTCAATGTGTTTACCACAAAACATATATTTGGATGAGTATTGGTCAAATACATCAATGACACAATAATATGTCTATACATGGTGACATCCACTTTCTTTGAAGAAGCATCACTGAGAAGTTTCAGATTTATCACCATTGGAGTAGTCATGGCCTTGCAATCTGTTAAGTTTAAACCAAATAGACTAGCAAGATCACTGAAAGAAACATAATCACAAGATAGACACAGAATTTACCCTGGGAAACCCTCATGGGGTAGAAAACCTAGCAAAGCTTTCCTCAATAAGATGATCAACCAAAATACAAGATGTGCTCCCTCCTTCTCTACCTCCTTAGTAGATCTACCAGACAAGTGCACTACTTTTCTGTGTTGTACAAGTGTGTCTAATGAGGAGTTCACCTCCTCTATTTATACTAACTCCCGACTGACCAAAATACCTAATGGGGCCGACCTCTCCTGGAGAAGTCTAATAACCCCTAAAATATAAGTTCAGGGCCGACCCCCACATGGTGGGTCTAATAACCCTAGTTTCCACAAACCCCCAGAGGAATAATCATCTCCGGATACATGATAGGGTTACCTCGGAGGGATGAAACATCTCCAGAATAATAATGTACAAATTATAATATTCTTAGAAGTTACAATATTCAACACTCCCCCTTAACGAGAAGGATAATATAACAACATCTGCAGGAGTAAGGAGTCATCGACTATATGATACATCTATAAATCATCGGAAGCTTTCTTCAATTCATCATCATCAGTAACTCAACCAGTTACTGGAACATCAATGTTTATTAGTATCATCATCACATGATCATCATCATCATCATCGCACGATCATCAGCATCGTCATCACACAATCATCAGCATCGTCATCGCACGATCATCAACATCGTCATCACATGATCATCAACATCATCATTGCACGATCATCAGCATCGTCATCCCATGATCATCAGCATCGTCATCGCACGATCATCAGCATCGTCATCGCACGATCATCAGCATCGTCATCCCATGATCATCAGTATCGTCATCGCACGATCATCAGCATCGTCATCACACGATCATTAGTATCGTCATCGCACGATGATCAGCATCGTCATCACATGATCATCAGTATCATCATCACATGATCATCAACATCATCATCACACGATCATCAGTATCGTCATCGCATGATCATCAGCATACAATCAATTTTCAGGATGATCAATCCTACTCGCTTTAGGACATTGGTCCATGGATGATACAATCCAGATCAAGTTCCAGGATGATCAGTCCTTATCACTATAAGACAAGTCTCATGTCTAGGGATGATGCAATCCCGATCAAGTTCCAGGATGATCAGTCCTTATCACTTTAAGACAAGTCTCATGTCTAGGGACAATGCAATCCCGATCAAGTTCCATGATGATCAGTCCTTATCACTTTAACACAAGTCTCATGTCTAGGGACGATGCAATCCAAATCAAGTTCCAGGATGATCAGTCCTTATCACTTTAAGACAAGTCTCATGTCTAGGGACGGTGCAATCCTGATCAAGTTCCAGGATGATCAGTCCTTATCACTTTAAGACAAGTCTCATGTCTAGGGACGATGCAATCCTGATCAAGTTCTAGGATGATCAGTCCTTATAACTTTAAGACAAGTCTCATGTCTAGGGACAATGCAATCCTGATCAAGTTCCAAGATGATCAGTCCTTATCACTTTAAGACAAGTCTCATGTCTAGGGATGATGCAATCCCATCACGTACATTTTGAACCTAGTTCAGGGATGATGCAGTCCTATCTTCAGTTCTCGGAGACACCTGTCTATGGCTCACTTTAAGATGACTTACCTCAAGCTTCTTTCCTGTAAACACTTCTTCTGGAGTTTTGAAATCAAGAGCACTATGTGATAGTCTATTTTGCACATATACTGCTGTCTTAGCTGCTTCAGCCCATAGATACATGGGAAGATCTTGGTCATGTATCATAGTCTTTACAGCTTCCATGATGGTTCTATTTTTCCTCTCAGCAACCCCATTTTGTTGGGGATTGTAGGGAGTGGTTAGTTCTCTCTTAATTCCGGCTTCTTTACAAAAGTCTTCAAAGTCTTTTGAAGTATATTATCCACCATTATCTGTTCTGAGAATCTTGATTCTCTTTTCTGAGAGATTTTCTATTAGAGCCTTGAACTCTTTGAACTTTCCAAAGACTTCATTCTTACCTTTTAGAAAGTATATCCAAGTTTTCCTTGAATGGTCATCAATGAATGAAAGATAGTATTCAAACCCACTTAGAGAAGTGGTGGGCATTGGTCCACATACATCTGAGTGTATTAGATCCAAGATGCTCTTAGTCTTTGTTTCACTCTTTGGAAAGGGGTTCTTCACATTCTTCCCTTTCTTACACCCTTTACATGAGCCATCATGATTAGCCTTCAAGTCTGGTAATCCTATGACCACCTTGCTTACATAGGGTAAGGCTTTGTAGTTAATGTGAGATAATCTTCTATGCCATAGCTCACTGGGGCTAGAGATTTCATGAGCAAGGGCAGTTTCTGGATGACCCTTGAGCTTATAGAGACCTCCTTCTTCTTCACCAATGACAACTGCATCTTTAATTGATTTTCCTTTGGACCACATGAGTACTTGTCCATCTATGAAAGCCACCCTAAAGCCTTTCTTATCTAGTGTTGAGATAGAGAGAAGGTTCTTCTTTAAACCTGGTACATATAAGACTTCTTTCATTTTCAAGGGTGTTCCAGAATCAAGCTTGTAGCTTGCTTCACCAATTCCCTTGATGGGATATTGATAATCATCTCCTAGAGATACCTTTTGGGGTGAGGATTTTTCTTCAATTCTTGAGAAAGTTTTCTTTTGACCTGTCATGTGCTTTGAAGCACCACTGTCAATGAGCCATGTATCTTCACCAGGGGACACAGATCCAGAGAGTGCAGAAAATAGGACATATTCTTCTGGATCTTCTTTCTTTACTTTAGATATTTTCCTTTGAGGCTTTTCCTCCTCCTCTTCTTCTTCTTCTTCTCCTTCTTCTTCTTCACTATCATCTTCTGCCATATGTGCATGATGTCTTTTGTGAACAAACTTCTTCTTCTTCTTTCCTAGAAAGGTACAGTCTTTAGCATAGTGTCCTAGTTTAAAACAACTATAACATTGGACTGTGGAGAGGTCTCTTTCTGAGTTTGTTCCTCCTTTCCTTTTGAATCTATGAGAGGATTGAGACCTTTTGTAGTTCACTTTCTTGAAGTGGCCTCTCTTTCCTCTTTTGGTGTGGGTGGCCAAGGCTTGGCCATCCTCTTTGAGAAGAGCTTCTCTGTTGGCTACCTTAGCCTCTTCTTGAACACAATCCTCCCATACTAAATCAAACTTCATGCTTTCTTTTCTGGCACACATGGTTTGTATGAAAGATTCCCAAGGTCTAGTGAGACAATTTAGGGCAGTCATCACAAGTTCATCTTCATCAAGAGTATCACCAATGGCATCTAGTTGCTCCTTGATTAGAGAGACTCTTGAAAAGTAGTCTTGAATGGATTCTCCTTTGTGTATCTTGGTACTTTTCAACTGAGTCCTTAGGTTCATCTTCCTATTGATGTTCTTTCCTTCATACATTCTTCCTAGGGCATCATACATTTCCTTTGGAGTCTTCTTGGAAGCCACTTGGGGAATCAAGTGGTCTTTAATAGAATCAGCTATGATTCTCTTTTCCCTAATCAAATCCTTCCTATGCTTCTCTTTGGATTCATCTCCTTCCGGTTCTGCAATTTCATCTTTGACATAATGAGCAAGATCATTCTCTTCAAGAATGAGACCAATTCTGTATTTCCATGCTCGGAAATTCTCTATGCCTTCTAGTTTGTCTTCAAGCTTAGTGTTTGGAGCCATCTTCTCTTAGGGGAGTCCAAGAGATAAGAGATAGAGTAGTACTTACCCGGAAATATTTACCTTTTTACCTTTCCGGATCCTGGGATAGAATTTCTGGATGATCGCACTTTTGGTAGAACTAGGGTTTGACTTTCTCGGAGTTCTACCCAACCAAAAAGTTCAATCTAGGGCTCAAAAGATTGGTTTTGAGAAGGGCTATCCAGCCATGTAATCAGAATTCAATAATGCCAACTTTTTGCTGAAACCACTTTCTGATTTATCGCACTTTTGGTAAAACTAGGGTTTGGATTTCCCGAAGTTCTACCCAACCAAAAAGTTCGATCTAGGGCTCAAAAGACTGGTATTGAGAAGGGATATCCATCCATGTAACTAGAATTCAATAATACCAACTTTTTGTTGAAACCCTAACTTTCACCGGAGAGAGAGAGAGGTATTCTTACCTTGTGAAAGATGTCCTATTCAGTCTAGCTCTGATACCATGTTAATTTTAAACCAAATAGACTAGCAAGATCACTGAAAGAAACATAATCACAAGATAGACACAGAATTTACCCTGGGAAACCCTCATGGGGTAGAAAACCCAGCAAAGCTTTCCTCAATAAGATGATCAACCAAAATGCAAGATGTGCTCCCTCCTTCTCTACCTCCTTAGCAGATCTACTAGACAAGTGCACTACTTTTATGTGTTGTACAAGTGTGTCTAATGAGGAGTTCACCTCCTCTATTTATACTAACTCCCGACTGACCAAAATACCTAATGGGCCGACCTCTCCTAGAGAAGTCTAATAACCCCTAAAATATAAGTTCAGGGCCGACCCCCACATGGTGGGCCTAATAACCCTAGTTTCCACAAACCCCCGGAGAAATAATCATCTCCAGATACATGATAGGGTTACCTCGGAGGGATGAAACATCTTCGGAATAATAATGTACAAATTATAATATTCTTAGAAGTTACAATATTCAACATCCCAAATCTCTTTAGGATCTCTACTATGTATTTTCCTTGACTCGAAAAAATCTCATCTGGAAACTGCCATACCTCAAGACCTAGAAAGTAGTGCATCTTGCCAAGGTCGTTCATCTCAAATTCTGCTGCAAGCCTCTTCTTACATTCAACAATGGGGTTGTCTTCTCCAGTCATAAATAAGTCATCCATATACAGTAATAATATCATGGGTTCATCATTCATAATATTGTAATAAATATTAGATTCTGCTTTACTCTTGGTAAAGCCCAAGCTCATCATGAAGCTGTCAATTCTTCCATACCATGCTCTTGGAGCTTGCTTCAACCCATACAGTGCTTTATTCAACATGCATACATGTGACTTATTATCTTCTACTTCAAATCCTTTTGGTTGCTCGATATATACTTCCTCTTCTATACTTCCATTCATGAAAGTTGTCTTCAAATCCATCTGATGTATCTTGCATTGCATCTTGGCTGCCAAGGCAAGAATGGTTCTAATCGAAGTATATCTGGCTACTAGGGAAAAAGTCTCCTCATAATCAATTCCTTCCTTTTGCAAGAATCCTCGAGCCACAAATATTGCCTTGAACTTTTCAATGCCTCCGTCTACTGAATGTTTTCTTTTGAAGATCCATTTTGATGAAACAACCAATTTGTCTTTTAGTCTTGGTACCAAATACCAAACATCATTCTTGATAATGGACTGATACTCTTCATTCATGGCATCCAACCATTCCTTGTTCTTTATTTCTTCTTCAAAACAAGATAGTTCTTCTTCAACAAGATTGCACATCAAGGATACATAGCTGGAGTATGGCCTTGGTCTCTTGCTCTCTCTACTGGATCCTTCTGGGGCACCATACTTTCCTGCATCTTGGATTAATTTGCATGCCCAAGCTGGTCTTCTCTTTTGAGATATCTCCTCACGAGGTATCTCCTCAAGTCTCTGAGGTTTTTCCATGTCATGATCCTCTAGAATAGGATCCCCTTCAATATCTAGGATTGGTTCTTTGGTTGGTTCTGCAACTCTGGGAGCCTCCTACTCCTCCTCATCCTCATGAGTCTTCTTAGACTCGTTGAAGGATGTATCTTCATCAAATGCGACATCCCGACTAATCTCTATCTGACGAAATCTTGGGATGTATATGCGATAAGCCTTAGATTGTTCACTATAACCCACAAATATTACCTTCTTCCCTAAAGGCTCTAGCTTCAATCTCTTTTCCTTTGGAATGTGGATGAACACCGGACATCCAAATATCTTTAGATGACTCACTTCAGGCTTCTTCTTGGTGAACATCTCTTCAGGGGTCTTGTTTCCAAGAGCACTATGGGCACTAGTACAAAATGAGAGATAAGTGACTAGGCAACTAAAAAAGTTAGTCACCATAGTTTTTTCAAGGGATAAACGACTAAATTTGAGCAATTTTAAAGAATCCAACAAAAAACAGCTAAGATAAACGACTAATTTAGTCACGGGATAAAATATATGACTAGATAACAAGTGACTAAAATATAAATGACTAATTTAGTCGCGAAAATATAAATATGACTAGCTAACAATGATTAATGTGAATTAGTCATTTATATTGTGAATTTCAACACAATTTAACAAATTGACTTTGACCCAAGATACACAAAAGTTCCTAGAAACATAACCACTAATTCCAAGCAAGGCGAATTCAAAACACATGCAGGTAAACTGAAAGGAGATGTCTAGATTACCACTAACCACAAGACCCTTGTGTGCCTATTGAAGATGCCAATCACCTTTCCGAGAGCAGGAATTGTAAATGTTGTATTTTCCCTTGATCATCACCATCCCTTATGCGGGATATATCCCACCTTCATGCTCAAACCCGATTAAATGGGATTTAAAACCCTGTACCAAATGTATCCATTTGCAGGTTTGAGGATCAAATATGCTATATGACATGAGTGCTCCCTCACGTAAGTGAAATAGATTTTCCTATCCTTTGTGCTTGTTGGAATGCCAGTTCACTTCTAAATTAATTAATCTTAAGGGTGGGTCTTTAGACCTAAGTCCCTTTGCACGTTTGATTTTTGGTATGTATAGTTGGCTTATTAAGAGTTTCATATAAAGCATTAATCACTATAAATTCTCTAAAATTATAATGATATTATTTCAAGGGAACTCTAAAACACTATCATAAAACACTATGACAATTTACAATGTTGGATCCTTGTCAAGTACTTGTAATGTAGGAATTTATTTCAATCATCCAAATCTAATCCCACATCTAGAAAAGTGAACCTAGTTAAGTAGATAATTATCGTTGATTTTATAAATATGAAAAAATGCACAGGAAATCTTCAATGCCCTTCATGTATTGGCATCCCAACAAAAACAATCAAATTAAAGATAATATGGTAAACTATTTTTAATGATTGATCACAAAGAAATGACAATGGAATAGGTAAAATTTATTGTTTTTCCACTATTTCTAGGACAAATAAATGCAAAGTTATTGTATTAGATTATTACATTTCAAATTGATTACTAGCATTGTATAAAGTAAAAGTGAGTTTTGTGTGTTCATGCTAATAGGACCTTGGTTCATTAAACTATGACTGGAATCACTTTTTGGTTTACCCTACCAAAATGTAACGCTAGATAGGGATGATTATACACATAAGTGTTGGTTTACTTTCGTATAATAAATCCCCATTATAGCTATAACCTAAGCAAGAAAACTCAGTTATGTGGTGTAACCCCAAGGCTATGGGCATGCTATGTGAGAAAACTTCCAAAAATTGTAGTTCTTTTCTTATAATTTGGTGTAAAAATGTTGATATCCTATCTCCACCAATAACTATCCTTGATGTTGCACTCAAAATGGTGATAATATCTCTCATAGAACAAATGTTTAGGAATTCCTATCCACATCTCTCATATGAAACAATTTATCGTTACTTGCCATTGCATACAGGTTATTATTAACTTTATATGCATAAAATGAGAAGACCTTACATTATGCAAGGGGTATATAATATTTGTGAAATGGCCTCACAAATCTTATTAAGCAAGAGGCCATACTTCCAACATGGACTCAACATTGGTGTGATTGACTAAAAGTTGCATAAGGCATTTATAAAATTACAATACTAATTTTCTAACAATGTTGTAATTTTGGTTTTATGATATATATTGTAAAATCTCAATCACAGCTGAACCTAGCTACTGTGGATTCCTCACTGGTGAAAGATTGCACAACATTTGCAAGAATTAGCATAAAAATTTAAATGAATGAAGAACAATACACCAATCATCACCATGCATCACTCACCCCAAGCAAAGATCTAAGGTGAGTGAAGGTCTTCTCGGTAAAACACTTGGTGAAGATATCAGCAGTTTGCTCACTGGATGGGAAATACTGCAATGCTATGGTCCGGTCATGCACCAACCCCCGAATGTAATGCATGTGTATCTCTATGTGCTTGGTCCTTTGTCTCTGTACTGGATCGGTAGAAATCTTGATTGTACTTTGATTATCACACCAAAGAATAGTGGGTGAATCAAAGACAATCCCGAACTCTGCAAGAATACCTTGCAACCAAACACATTGTGTGGCTGCATTAACTGCTCCCCTGTACTCGGCCTCAGCTGAAGATAAGGAAATAGTGCTTTGTTTCTTGCTTGACCAGCATATAGGTCCATGTGCAAGCATAAATACATAACCGGAAGTTGACTTCCGATCAATACAATCACCAGCCCAATCAGAATCTGTAAATCCTACTAGTTCAAGGGATGAACCAGCAGCATAATGGATACCAAAGGACTTAGTACCCTGAACATAATGAAGGATCCTCTTGGATGCCTTCCAATGGATCTCATGAGGCTCTTGCATGTGCCTTGCAACAGCCCCAACAGCATATGACAAATCTGGTCTAGAATGAGTAAGATATAGCAAGCTTCCAACAAGTTGCCTATACAACGAACTGTCAACTAGTGGTGAAGAACCCCATTCTGTAAGCTTAACTCCTGAAAGAAATGGAAATTTTGCAGACTTACATTCAGCCATCTTAAATTTCTGTAGCAAATCTGAAGCATACCTTGACTGACATACAGAAATTCCATTCACAGATTGATCTATCTCCAAACCCATAAATTGTTTTAGCAATCCTAGATCGGTCATGGAGAATGCACTGTGCAATGCTCTCTTAACTGAGTCAAGTTCTTTGGTGCAGCTACCAGTGATCAAAAGATCATCAACATACAGTACAATAATCAATATCAGATCACTAACATGCTGCATGTACACATTTGGATCAGACTTACACCTCTCAAACCCCAAAGATAGCAGAAAATTGTCCATTTTTGCATACCATGCTCTAGGAGCTTGCTTGAGCCCATAGAGTGATTTGTTCAACCTGCAAACAAGTGTATGATTAGAAATAAAACCTTCAAGCTGCTGCATATAAATCTCCTCATTCAGATCCCCATGAAGAAAGGCACTTTTTACATCCATGTGATGAATCTCCCATCGCTTGGAAGCCCCAATGGCCAAAACTAGTCTTATGGAGTCCATCTTTGCCACCGGTGCAAATGTCTCTGTATAGTCCACTCCTTGGACCTGAGAGTAACCCTTAGCTACCAACCTAGCCTTATACTTCATATCAGAGCAATCAGATCCAATTTTGGTTCTATAAATCCACTTGCATTGCACTAGTTTCCTCTTGGGAGGAAGAGGGACCAAATCCCAAGTTTTGTTCTCATGGAGTGAGTTCATCTCCTCTTGCATGGCTGATTGCCACCTTGGGTCTGTACATGCTTCTGAATATGACATTGGATCAGATCCAACCATCAAATAACATGCCTGACTCAGATCAGAATTATTATATGCAAAGGAATTGTGAAATTGAGATCTAGTTTTCCTAGCATCTTGGGGATCTCCCACTAGCTCTCCGGCACTTTGAATTGTTTTCTCTGCCCACTTGGGCCTTGAAGGGGGGATATGTTCAGAATCCATATCAACATCATCTTCAGCAATATCAGAATCAGAAATATCAGAGAATGAATCACTACTTACTTCATCATCAAGTCGAGGAAAAGAGCATTCCCCATCACCTTGTTCACTAGCTTGCAAGAATTTTTCCTCTTCGAATTTGACACTTCTTTCAATGAAAGTTTTGTGAGTGGATGGATCAAAGAGCTTGTAGCCCTTGGAATCCTCTACATACCCAACCATGATTGACTCCTTGATTTGGGGCTGCAATGCCTTTCTCTTCTCCGGTGGAATTCTGGCCCAAGCCCTTGAGCCAAAAATTCTAAAATGTGAGACATTTGGCTTGTGGCCCATCCAAGCTTCAAATGGAGTGATTCCTTGCAATGCTTTGTGTGGTGCTCTGTTCTGAACATATGCTGCACAATTCATAGCTTCAGCCCACAATTTAGGAGACAAATCCCTTGCTTGCAACATGCAAGTTGCCATCTCTTTCAGTGCTCTATTTTTGCGCTCTGCAACACCATTTTGCTGAGGTGTGTAGGGCACTGAGTGTTGCATCTGAATGCCATGCTCTTGACAGAGCTTCTGCAAATTGTTGTTGACATACTCTCTACCATTATCAGTCCTCAAAACCTTCATGGCCTTCCCACTGAAGTTCTCAACCATGCTCTTAAAAATTTTGAAACATTCAAAGACTTCAGATTTTTGCTTAAGGAAAAATAACCAGCAGTACCTTGAGTAGTCATCGATGAAGGTGAGCACATATTTGCTGCAGCCATAGGAGGGAGTGGGGAGTGGCCCTATCAGATCAGAATGCACTATCCCAAGAGGTTGATCAGCCCTCCTTGCCTTCCCTTTGTCATAATTCCTTTCAGGATGCTTCCCAACCATGCAACCCTTGCATGTTCCACTCGAAAATCTGATTTGGGGCAGCCCTTCTACCATATTTTCTTTGCTTAAAACTTGAAGATATCTGTAGTTTAGGTGACCATACCTTTGATGCCATAGCTTGCTGGTCTCATTCCCATGTGACAGAAGCACACTTGGTGAGGAGAATTCGAGGAAGTGGGAGAACTTGTACATCTTCATGTCATGGTCTGCAACACCCTTTGCAACAATTTTCCCGGTGGAAACTTCTTATATCTCCACATCATCCTGAGTGAAGACCACCTTCTTTGCTGCTCCAGTATGTGTCATTTGATATACAGAGAGCAAGTTTGTTGCAAGATTTGGCACATACAGCACATTGGAAAAGAATCCATTCTCCATAGAGATTTTCCCAATGCCATGAGCAGGGATTTCTGAGTCATCTCCCATTCGAATTGAGAGGCCACTGTAGGGAGCAAGTTCAGAAAACGAGTCTCTTGAGGAAGCCATGTGCCTTGAGGCACCTGAATCAATGATGAAAAAAGGTGAATGAGATGAACTAGCCACCAAAGCATGGCAGCTCTCCTTGTCTTCAGAAACGCACTCCTTCTTCTTGGAACTTTCAGGAAGAGGAATATTATTTTTCTGTAGGAGATGTGTCATGGTGTCTATGGTTTTCTTCATGCATGAGCTCTCTGGATGAAAACCTCTTTGACAGTAGCTACATTTTGTCTTCTCAGCCTTCTTTCCTTTGTTCTTGACAGGATTCGAAACCCCCTCAGAGGATTTGGGCCTCTCATCCTTCTTCTTCTTCTCTTGAGGTTTCGACCCCCTGGGTTTTTGCTTGCCTCTTCCACATTTCGAATCTCCAGCTGCAAGAACTTGATTTTTTGCTTGATGGAGCCCATCAAGACCAGCTTGTCTTGCTCTTGAGTTAGCATCTCCATGAAGTCAGCCAAGGATGGCATCTTCCAATCTCTAACTGTGAGCCTTGTGGAGTTGAAGGAAGACACAAAAACTGAGTATTCAGAACCCAATTTGGAGAGAATGGACAACACCAACTGTTCTTCTTTCTTCTCTATGCCACATTGTCTGATCTGCAAGACCAAGTTCTTGAACTTGGTGAAGAAGTCCTGGATGGAATCGAAATTCCCTGGGCTCAGTGAGACAAGCTCATTTTCGAGCTGGTGGCCTCTCATCTCATCAGTCTTTCCAAACAGTGTCTCAAGCTTGAGCCACACTTCATTTGGAGTTGCTAGACTTTCTACATGAAATAGGAGGTCTCTCGAAATGCTGAGACAAAGGAGGCCAAATGCCTCATCCATTCTGTTAAAAAACTTGGATTTCTCCACAGCTGAGTTTGGCTCAACCTCAGTGCCCATCGTGATTCTATAGAGACCCTTGGATCTCAGCAAAATCACCATTTCTGCCTTCCAATCGAAATAGTTGAAGGGAGTGAGCATGTTTGGGTGAGATGGCTCCATTCTTCTCTGCTGCAATTCGCACTTGCTGACAATGCTGATCTTCAATACCTGCAAACAACTCTCAAATCACTCTGGAGGGATCTACACTAACAGATTCGAACCCTGTATGGATAGTGGGTGCATTCGGGAGAGCATCACACCTGAGAGGAGCCACTAGATTTCTCCAGTAAGCTCAAGGCAATGGCCTCAGGAATTATGTGGTTTCTCCACTGCTTCTGGCAATCCAGTACAACAGTCTTGCTGGTTCAAATTCTAGCTCCAAGAGCTCTGATACCATGTAAAATCTCAATCACAGCTGAACCTAGCTACTGTGGATTCCTCACTGGTGAAAGATTGCACAACATTTGCAAGAATTAGCATAAAAATTTAAATGAATGAAGAACAATACACATGAAATGGTGAATAATGTCAATATTATTAACTGTCCAACCTTAACATAGGTTAAGAACACTCATATATACAAATCTGGAAGAATTCGAATCCATCTGGAGTGTTCACACTGATCTAGCTTAGAAATAGCTCAAACCCCCCTAGGTTGACCAAAATATCCCAAACCATCCCAAACTGGTTCGAATCTGCTGTGTGAATGCTGGAAATGACTGGACAGGCCCATGTGACCTCACACATGTGAAGAAACTGGTTGGTTAGAGGTTTGGAGTCTAAAATTGGTCAAAAATATGACAAAACAAGGCAAGATTGTCCACAAACTGAGCAAATGCGCCCTAGGTAGAAGAGAAGCATGCTGAGTGCATTAAATGACCTGAGGAGGGCGCTCTAGGCATGCTGAGTGCATTAATTGCCCTGGGGAGCGCTCCACATAGCTTGTTTGACTCAGCACTTGTTCACATTGCTAACTAGTTCAAGACAGTTTGACCATTTACCAATCTAATCAACTTAGGGATGTAATCATTAATCACTTGGGCTAATTAATCATCAATTAATACATGATTAATTTACATAGGTGTAAAAATGTTCTAACATATATGGTGTGAATTCTAAGAATGAAATACTTTTATATTATCCATAATAGCTATTTAATTCATCATCATTTCAAATCTATAATAGAATTCGTCACAAAGACAAAGATAATGGAAAGAGTTCTAAGATTTGATTCAATATTATTCAGAAAGGTGCAAAAACTACCATAATTCATAGGTTGACTAGCCTATTTATTTTATTTTATAAAAGATAAATAATATATTTATCTATATTTGAATTGAGTGACTTTAGCAATTTATTAATATTAATAAGAAAATAAAAAATATATATATAGAAAAAAAATCATTTTCATTTCCAAATCTAGAGTTTCCCACTAATGGAACCCTCCTAAAAAATATATATATATATATACAGAAAAAAAAAATAAATAAATAAATAAAAAAATAAAAAAAATAAAAAAAATTCATTTTCATTTTCCAAATCTAATGGAACTCTCCTAAAAAATAAAAAATATATAGAAAGCAAATTCATTTTCATTTTACAAATCTAGAGTTTCCCGCGAATGGAACCCTCTTGTTGTAGGGGCTCTGCATTTTGAACAAAAACCTAACAAAAGAAGTTCCACTCGTTAGAGGTATGAACTCTATGCATATGGGTGCTTTGAATTCGTATGTTGTGTCTGGAGATGCAACTGTTACATTTGAGGAAGTGGTCAGACGTGATGGTTATGGTGGCTAGGTTAAGCCAACAGGTATGCCTCGTGCTTCTCTTTGCAGCCCTAATTTTTATCACCATTATTTCCTTTCCCACAGTAAAAATCGAATCCCTTTTCATTAGGGATCAGTAAAATGCAGGACCATATTGGGGCCATAGAAGGTGGCCAGGGCCATAATTAAGAAGGTCCTCTATATATGGTCCTCCACATGCCAAGCAAACCTCCACATATTCATGGCCTTGGCACAGAATAATCAAGATGGTTGTCAAGGCCATAGAAGGACCCAAAAAACTGTGTAAAATCAAGGCAAGCAGCGAGAGATAGAAGGATTACTGAGTTGTAGGAATCATTTACACAGATCAAATTAATGAAATCAATGTGTTTTGTATCCAAGTATCAAGTGTTATTCCATCTGTGTTAATCTATTGATGTATGGGTTTTAATCCAAAAAAAGAAATATCCAAGCTAGTTCTTCCTCCAGTGGAGTAGGCTTCTGACACTGAATCCAGACAAGCCATCCCAGCCAAGCTATCTAAGCCATCCATCTAACCAATCATATTATGACCGCCCTACCACTACACAATTAACAACACGTAGGAGGTTGTTTACTGGCAGATCATTCTTTACCGGCACCAGCGTGGTTTACCCTTGAATCGACATTCAACCATTGGTTTGAATGATTTGAAGTCTTGTGATAAAATTGCATGAACAGGTTGTGTAACTCGAGCAAGCTTTAGGTATCCCCTTTACTTTGTTCTGACACCCAGGCTCAAGCCATAGGGAATTAGGAAATGAATCGAGTGCTTGCTTGTTTGGGTGCGTGGGATGAACATTGCTCTTTACTTTTTGAATTACTATTTACCTTGAGCCTATCAGAAGCCTAGTAAAAAATTCCTGAGAAACTCGCTTTTTATGCTTACATTGGTAATAATCCAGCTAAGGGGGGGTTATTCAGAGCAGGTGAGATGACAACTGGGGTCTTCCTGGAAGGGTTCTAGGGTAAAGATTCTCTAGTCTGAAACCTGTTCCATCCCATCCCATGTCCTTGGGGCTTATAAGGGATAATGAACTATGAAGGATTTAACTATACTCCCCCATATTTTGGGTTGCAGGGTGTGATTGAAGATTTCAATGTATAATAATTTGAATTAATCATGGCTCTGCATGAATACCCTAGACTATCAGAGAAGTCATGTTTGTGATTGTTTAATTGTTTAATTGAAGTGTTGTGTGTGTATGAAAATAACTGTAATTGCAATTATAAAACGAAGTGGGGACATAATCAAACCCAATGCATACAGGTGCACATGTTGTGCTGGGTCTTCATATGTAATGCAAGTTGTTTTTGCACAAGTATCATCCAATCAATGATCCAGGTATCAATGGGATTTGAGCTTGTGAATTTCTTCTAGGTCTCAGGGGGTCTCTTTTGTCCTTGTATCTTTTGTTTGATCCATTGTTGAGTAGTGTAAGTAGACTGAGATCGAGAGCTCCATGTTCTCCTGTGGTGTTGTATCGGATTTTGTTGAATTGAATAAATTTTTTCATGAGTTTCGAAATCTTGACATCTTGTCGGAAACTGCTATCGCCTGCCACAATGTTTCTATGTTTCGCGGATCTCGATCCCTGTCTTTATACTTGTTTTGGGCATTGGTTTAATTCCGATGATTCCTAGTTTGGGTATTAATCTTGTATTTATTATTGGATTGATATGAAATGGAAACTACTGCAAGCCATAAATGCTAAGGTGATGCAGGCCTTTTTTGTTAACACTGTGCACATCAGTTTCATTGTTTAGAGCTAGGGCTTGTGTTGTTTGTGCAAGTGAACTGGTTTCGTGGGATTTGATTTGTGATCATTTGTTGGCGATGACTGGCCAATAGAATGAACCTGCTCAACCATAGATAAAAAAATATGTATGGATCTCTACCTTTGTATATTGCATCAGGACAGACAGACTTTCAACATTTCTAGGACAATCTGAGTTTCTGTCCATTTTTAGTCATATGTCTAGTGAGGAATTTGTATTAGTAGGGACCTGTGATATCCAAAACTGCATAGGTGATTAAGGTCCAAGTTCCTTAGTCTCGATATATCTGCACATGTTTGCAATGATTCCATGCTGTTTGGTTGAGTTACCTCCTACCTGTTTGGTTGAGTCACTTGCTAGTCAAATTCAATTTTAAAAGTCATTTTCCTGATCAGGTATAGAGTCTTGAAACAGTATAGAATCGTTGGCATTTTCTGTGCGTTGATCAATATGTCTTATATCACTAGCATTTTCTTTGGTTAAATTAAATTGTAGGTTAATCTCTATGTTTTTCATCTTTTATCGGGAGTTTAGAACTCTTTGTCACCATATGTCACATAATCAATGTAGTTCACAGAGGAAATCTATGTCAGAGAACATCTTATTGTATATTTGTTGCCATTGGCTAAAATACCTTTTCCAAAAAATAATATGTTAACCATCAAAATTTCTTTAAATATTTGCCAGATTTTTCCATGTTAAATGTCAAGACTTCAACAGCCATTGAATTTGCATTATGATTCTTTATTTTTTTCTTTGGTTTGAAATATTCTTTGCTTTAAAAATTATTTTTATCTACATTTCATATTCTGTTGTAACAACTTACATAACCATTACAAAACTATATCTCTGATATAGAGTCCATATTTTCATTAATAGCTACTAAATGTACCTACCTGAACATATGATAGTAACAAACGTACCTTCATAGTGCTAACCAAAAGGTTGAAAGTTGCATTTACACTCATTATTGCTAGGGTCTATTGCACAAGTCACCTCAAAAGCAAATTAAACTCGACCATCATAACTGTCACCGAAGGCTCACACTCACCTACCTTACACTCTTTGTAACCAAGATTGTGCACCTTGGAACACAACTTCACACTTCAGGATCTCACAAACTTTGTGGTGGCTTGGAAACTTCACACTTGCACTTACACAACGTTTACATAGTAGCTTCACCGCTTCACATTTTGTGGTGTAGCAGCTTCATACTCAATATGACTTCAGACTCTCTGCAGCTCCACACACTTCACATTCTATGCCATTTCAAACTCCACATCTTTCAATTTGCATAGTGAGCATAATATTTGATAGCTTCACACTTCACGCTCAAAGTAGTATTGTACCTAAACTCTTCCCCATTTTTTATTTTACCAGACATGGTGGAGACCTTAGCTGCTTTAAATTAGCAATTAATTCTCATGGTGCTAATCTATCATAGCATAAGAGTGCAGGGAGCATAAGGATACACAAAGTAACAACATCTAAAATGGACAGATGCATCAAATCTCCATGTAGAATAGTAAAACTAAATATATTTTTTATGGATCATTTTGTGCAAGTAGAAGCAGAACTGCCTGATCATCTCACCTAGGGGTAATGTGCAATGGCAATTCTCAGCAAAGGTATGTCCTCATATAGAGGAGAAAATGGACCGGCAGTAGTGGCTACTTAGGGAAAGCTTGTGCACCTTTGTCCCCAGCCATTAGCCACATCGCCTCCAACCAACACATCCCACTGATTCTAATTCTCATTAGTTACAAAGTAGGTCTAAAATGCATGAACTGGTCCAAGATTAGGCTAACGGAATTCTCAAAACCAATTATGAAAATCATTGTAAGAAATTGCCATTTTCTAATAGGTCTTCACATTGATAGAAGGTCAGTTGTACCTTTGTTGGTAGAAACTAAACAATTCTTGATACCAAAACATGCAATCGTGGTACAATATTCAATGGACCCAACAATTAGTCATAAATTGAATTGTGCAATTATGATAATTCCCCATTAAGGAGTAGAAACATCACATGGAAAACTGGTGTTTTTGCAATGATGCAATCAGAAGGATCAATCAACAGTGGGCCCTAAATACACTAGTAAACAACCTAGAACTATAAAAAACATGAACAAAGGGATCTCATAAAAGAAATTTTCCAATGTTGTGCAAGAAATTAAAGTTTAAAACTATATATTACATATGAAAGACCAGGGACTTGATCATTATTCATAGGTTAGTGCCTGTAAAGATAAAATTACACAAACCTTAAAACTAAGAAGGCCATCAAGGTAAAAGCCTTGAAAAAGACATGGCTCAACTCCTTTTTCAATATAGCAACATTTCATCTTTATTTCAGCCTGAATTTTTCATTGATTCCTGCTACAGAATAAAAGGCACCTCTTAAACTCTTAACACCAGCTTAGAGCCAAATAAGTCCAATCCCAAATACAATATTCATAATCTTTCTGCCATCAAAGAGTGCATTGACATAAAACATCTTTGTAGCAACATAAAGCATGATTCCAAGTTTAGCTTATGGCAATTCTTACTAAGGCTAAACTTATAGCAATTCTTACTGATGACAATTTAGCTTCTTGTGTCATTTAAAGATGTATTATCTCTATTTTGGATGGTTTTAAGCAATAAATGTATCAAACTCACTCTTTTGACCTCTGAGTGATAAGTTTATAAAATATGGATTGCCTGACATTATGAACTTTTTGTAAATTGACCTATGAGGTGGGCTGAGAGTTTTTCTTGCTATGGATGTTTATCAATGATATGCAAAGTCTTACAATTTATCAATTCTTAGTTTGGTAAATTTGTGTGGTATGTTGCACATTTGTTGGTTGTTCATATGTTTCACTTCCGCAGCTAGTCTTTTTAGTTGTCACGAGGGAATCATTGGGTTATCTTAGCAGTCGATGATTTCTTGTAGAACTTACCTCTAGTGCAGATTCAGTTAATGGCCTTATTAGTGCATTGATTGACTAGGTACTACTGCTAACATGAATTTTTTTTTAACTAAAATGTAGTCATCTCTAGATGATTGAAGTTATAAGCTTGGATAGTTTATATCTTTCTGTCCACATGGTTATTTTTTAAAAAAAAGTTCACACAATTTTCATGCATATTGATTTCAAGAGAGCCTTTTTTGGCATTCTGCTACATTAATTATTTTCTTCCTTATGCATAGTTAGTGGAAGTTGGTTCTGTTGGCAAAGCTATGATGGAGGGAGTTCCTACATTCTTTGCACACACTCAATAGGTGGGTCATAATCCACAAGTTCTTAGAGCAGAATTATACTTGAAAAAAATCTAGCTAAAATTTATAATTGTTGGTCAAGTATTTTTTGTAAGTGTAAGCTTTCTCATTTATCCTAATTGGTATTTGCACAGCTCTCATAGAAATTTACCCTCATTGCAACTCTTTGGGAAGAACTACCTGCTTTAATATTAGATATTCCAATTTCTAACCTATTGAGGGAAAATGGTTGAGATAAAGAAATACTTGCTTGTTAACAAAACATGCTAGTCCTTGATGCACTAGAAAAATAATTTAGGGCAAGGCAGTAAAAGAATAAAATAAGGAAGCTGTATTGTTGTCCTTTTATGAGGGAAATGATCAATGAGATTGGCATGTTTTGATACAAACTCCAGAGTGTGACTACATGCCAACAAAAGACAAAGAATCCGATAAAAAAATTCAAAACAAGACTTGACCAACAAAAGGCTAAAGCAAAGGATTAGCAATAAATGTATTCCAATGGCTGCTCTCCTAGAGTCAATGTATTTCAATGGCCATGACTGATACAACAATATTATTGAATTGCTAATTATACATTTTAGTGAATAAAAGTAACATCAATTATATGTATTAGTGTTACCAGAATCGTAAATGGCAATAAATCGACAAGGCAAAGAGTCAAAGTTTTGAAACAGATCGGGAAAAAATTGGCAAATACAAAAAAATAAATATACACACATATTTTGAATTAAAAAAACATTTTTCATTGATATTCAAACTAACCATGTCCATATACTGCTAGATATCAATAAATGTCGAAAAGATATCAATAGATGTCCAAAATATATCAATTCCCATCCATAAGATCAATTGATGAGACCATATCCTTGATCGGACTCTCTGAGAGTGTACCAGGACCTCATAGTGTACCTCATCACGCCACATAGTACAAAAAGTAAACAGTGAGCTGAACTCTTGCTCAAAAACAAATTTAAACTTGATTTTCCAAAGAATGAACAAGGTTGAAATACTCAAAGAGTGCCAAACCCTTGTGAAGGAAGAACGAATCAGGGACCCAAAATCACCAAAAAAAAGTAGCCTGCCAAAAAGTCTTGAAACAGGACTGAAAACCGATCCTGCAAATATATCCATCCTAGGAAGATGTACTCCACTATCTTTGAGTAACTACAAATAGGGCACAGTTCATTTGAAAGAGTACTCTTGTCCAAATGGGCTTTGGATGGGATCCCTGGATACAACACTGACCAAGCAAATAACCCTAACTTAAAAAAACATAATGGAGCACACACTATGACATTGATGAACCCTTCTCTCCTCTGGGTCAGAAGACACTCATTGTGCATTAAGGACCAGGGATAGCAAATGTCGATGATAAAATAGTAAAATACCAAATAGAGTTACCAGGAATCATACAGTAATAGAGGATGACCAAAACTCCATCTCTAATCCCTCCAGATGGGCCCAGGCATCCCAATATTAATTTTGAAAGTATCTTCCTTTGGGATGAGTCCTCAAGTATCAACTCCATAGTTGCTAGGTGATCAGAGGAAACGAATCCATACTCTTGAACCAGATCGTGCTAATCATTCTAGTCACAAATCACTGCATCCGATTGAATCCCCTAGACAAAAATGTCGTTCCTACTCAATTGACATGCTTGGAAGTGAGGCATCTCCACCACAGACAAACCTTGCAACCTCCAGCTGCAAATGGGGTGGCATGCTAAGTCCCAACCTGCATTGCTTCCCTCTTAGTTCCAATGGACCAAACCAACTACAGCTTTCCAAGAGCCCCATCAATTGACTCGTTTGTAAATTGTTATTAATCATCTCTGAATCATTTGGGAGAAAAATACCATGAACCTTCCCCGCAATATGAGTAGTCTCCAGCAAGTTACCCATTTGCAGTTAGTACATACATATAATGAGCCAACAAGCACTCTGAACAAATGGTCTAATGCAAAAAAAATCATTGGACAAGCCATTGTTTATAGAAACAAAGCCTGAAGCATTGGTGAAGAGGGTTTTCACCATGGCAACAAAACAAGGTCTAAAACCCAAGCAAGTTAGCCAAGACTTTCTGGAGTCACTGAGTCTTGTCAACTGCTAGGCCAGCCAAGTTCGAGTATGTAATTTTGAATCAAACTCTCTGTTGATGAGTTTGGCTTACAAACTCAACATTGACAGTGTTTATGACCAGGTCACTTTGTTTGACCTGTTGACCTACAGAAAAATGCAGAAAAACCTGCAGAAATATTTTTTTAATAATTTTGTACTTGCTGAGTTTCTACTAAAATTTTCCTAAGTCGAGTCGTAGTCTTGTCTCTTTTGTCTTAGCAAATTTTTTCCAAGCCTGGTCAGTAACTATGTTTAAAATAGGCCCTCCACTAGATTCAATTCACATATATTTGTTTGAGTCTTTTGACCTTTGGATCTTGATTAATTTACTTGGCTATTCAATTATATCCAAAACACAATATCCAAAAGGTTTCATCTATGTTTCTATGATATAACATCATATTATATAGAGACAGATCCTCATTATAGAGAAAACCTTTCTTTCCTGCAAAATTTATTGTTGTTGTTGTCTGCTCATGGATATTCTTCTTTTGGCTGTGGGACTCAAATAGCACACAAGCTATTGCAAAAGCTTTTGAAAGCTCATGGATATTCTTCTTTTGGCTGTAGGACTCTGATAGCACACAAGCTATTGCAAAAGCTTTCGAAAGGGCTGTTGCATCATTTGGATCTGAAGTTATTAAAGTTGAAAGAGCTAGCACTTCTAATCCAGGGATACAACCTTCATCATTAATGTCCTTCCTAAACAAGGTTCCTTTCATTTTAAAGTTTATGCATCTATGGTTCCTTCAAATTCCAAAATCCGAGAAATTTTGGATGCTTTTATTTTAACTAAAAGGTTCTTTTAATCTTTGCAGGACCCTTCAACTCTAGGAATTGTGTTGGAAGAATTCAACACAACCTTCAAAAATAGTTTTTATCAGTCATTTGGATGACTCACATATGGTCTCAATTTACCTTCTTTCCTTGGTAGCCAGAAGACCATATTTTAGCTCATTTATAGTTTTCCTAGACAAAGTATTTGTTCAATTGGAAGTTTTGATAATCAACGCTATTCTCATTTGCTTTCTCTACATGTGCAGCAAATGTCAACTCTTCATTAATTGCAGCAACTACTTCTCTGGTTTCACGGAGCCTGTATATTTTGGCAAACAATGGACCAGGAAGCAATACAGTTCTGCAGTCAATTAATGTGAACGAATTGCTTGTTGAAGAGCTAGTAGGATGCTTGTTGTCTTGTAAACTAGGGCTATCTTGTAGATTGGTTAAAGAGCTGATCACACCTACCCAAGTTTGCGCAAATCACTATGTTGGTGTTATCATGGGAGACCCTTTGTATTCATATCCTGATTATGTTGATGATATGTCCCGATTTATCTAGAATTTTCTCACAGAGTGTACCTCTATTCCAGGAGAAGACTCCTTGCCCTGCTCAAAAGATTGCAAAAATTTAGGTGAGCTGTGTGTTGGATCGAGAATAGCTCATAAAGGAGTGTGCATGCTTTCAACAATAAGGTATACACTATACAGTAACCTAAAATAACTTTTGCTTCATATTAGGTTTATTCATAATACTATTGCTGGATATAGTTTGTGTGCTCTTAGACCTGAAGCAAAAATCCTTGTGTCATATGATTTCTAGTGATTTGGAGAGGTCAACTGTTGAGTTCTCAGTAGGTTCCTTCCATATCTTGTGTCTTTTTTCCAGATGTATGTCACAATCTTCCAGGTGCAGGGTATTTGCTCAATAAGCTGACCTTTTGTCCAAATATACTAATATTACCCATAGAAAGTTGTAACTCGACTGAGTGTAAATGATAGTGTTTCCATTTTATTTATCATTTGTCTTTTCTTAGTGCTATGAAGTTGTGCAGGTATGTTCCAGCATATTCCCACAAATGACTTGAGCTAAACCTCATGGATTGACTCTGAAGATATTTGTATTCACACTGGTAGTCCATCCTATATCTTCTGCAATAATGATGGTCAGGTCGAGGCTAGTCTTAATGTTGGATGGAAGAATCATCTTCTTCGTGCTAAATTGAGTCTAGGTCAAGTCTAGTCTCAATGTTGAATGGCATAATCATCTGTTTATAAGCGAGATGGACAGCCCTGGAAGTAATGAAAATATTCCCACAAATGGAGCTAAACCTCATGGATTGACTGTGAAGATATCTGTATTCACACTGGTGGTCCATCCTATATCTTCTGCAACAATGATGCTCTGTTTGAGGCTAGTCTTAATGTTGGATGGCAGAATTATCTTCTTCATACTAAATTGAGTCTAGGTCAAGGCTAGTCTCAATGTTGGATGGAAGAATCATCTGTTTATAAGTGGAGATGGACACCCCTTGAATTAGTGAAAATATTCCCACAAATGACTTGAGCTAAACCTCATGGATTGATTGTGGAGATGAAGATATATGTATTCACACTGGTGGTCCATACTATATCTTCTGCAATAATGATGCTTCCATTGAGAGGATGATGTTGTACATTACGAGAACAGATATTTATATAAATGACAATTAGATAGCTATTTTTGCATATCAGATGTATTTTCTGATGAGCCCAAGTGTTGAACATGGCATCACGATTTTTAGAGAGCTTTCATAGCAGTCCCATATCAGATCAAAGTTGAATCTTGGAAATTAGAATACATTCAATGAGCCAAGAATTGATTCATGAGCATCCATACTGAAGCTTTTGCGGATTGATCTAGCGCCTGATAAATCTGATAAGCAAGCTACAAAATTGAAAGAGCTCACTAGAAATAAAAAATTGAAAGAGCTCACTGGAAGTTAAAAATTTAAGATGGCCTAAGCATGATGTCATGAATTTATATTGCTCCTGAGTTATAGGCCTGAGCTCTAAATTGAAAACAATCTACATAAATGTCGAGCCACCAAGAAAGAGAAATGTAAAAGTCAATAGTCAATCACTATTTTTTTATGAAATCATTTCAAAGGTAAAAGTCAATCAACATTTTTATTGAAATAGTTTCAACCCACATTGTCATCATGTTCATAGTAACCAAGTTCGAATTGATAAAAAATAATTTGTGTATACAATTTACACATTGTGATCATGTTCATAGTTAACAAGTTCGAATAGATAAAAAATAATTTGGGTATACAATTTACACTTAGGAGAAAAAAACTAAATAATATATTTAAGATTAAAACATATATAATATACTTAAAATTATATATATATATATATATATATATATATATATATATATATATATATATATATAGATATAGACTTATATTTTGAATGACCGCATTAAGATTATATTCACACTTCACTTTTGATTTATGTGTATTGACTACACTAAGATTATCTTTACATTTCAGAGCTTGGTCTTACTTTTTATGATCTAGTGAGCCTTGCCTTTTTTTTCAAGTAGGAAAAAATGTTATTTTTTGTTATTCATAGAGTATGAATTAAAGAGAACATTTACACTATGTGATTATCCCATAAAAAGATTCATCCATTTACAAACTCCTCAAAATATTAAGGAAAAAAGTGTCTTGAAGACTCATTACTACCAAATCACATATATGTTCAAAGTGCTTTTCAAACTCAAAAAGAAAAGGAGAGTAACAATAGACCTAAGCCCCCCAACCACAACATAAGGCCCAGAACTACAAAATTAAGGAAAAAAAACCTAGAATAAAGTAAGGAACAAACAACTTTAAATACTTTGACATATACCAAAGGATCTGAAAGTACATATATGCAAGACAGACTAATAGGATTTGACATAGCCCTTTGATATCAAATGGTGGTCGTAGCATTCTTCATTTGTCTTTTCTTAGTGCTATGCTGTTGTGCAGGTATGTTCCGGCATATTCAACTTGTCTTACCTATGACTCTGATTCTTGGAAGGTTATTCCTGTTCAGCCTAATGATACAATGGGTAAAGTTGATTCAGTCTGGACTAAAAGATTTTGGAAAAATATGGGGTTAGAGTTTACCTGCAACAGAACCCCTTCTTTGATGAACTTATTTTGTTGTCAAGGTTGGTAGTAACTCTGGGATCTTGTCATCTCATTTCATTTCCTTTTATCTAGTGGCTAAGAGTACTTAGAGCTAATGCCCATTCTTATTGATGTGAAATGGAATTAGTAGTATATTTCTTTTTACTATTCTATATACATTTCGGGTAATGAGTTGCTCCATTGGAGACTAAAGAAAATTACAAGGGATCCTATCTTGTTGATTCCAAAATTTCTATCTGATTTTTAAAAATTTCTTTTGAGAGGTTACTTTTTTCCCAGGATTTTTGCATTTTTGCATCATTCAAGCATACAAAATAATGATTACCAAGTTACTATAGATCCATAATGGCTTACCTTGTACTAGTCTTTCAAGTTGTTCAACTGCTTTTATTAAGTGCAAAAATATATTTGCACTTAATAAATGAAGTTGAAAGACTTGAAGGACTAGTACAAGGTAAGCCATTATGGATCTATAGTAACTTGGTAATCATTATTTTGTATGCCTGAATAATGCAAAATTTGTTTGAATATCATAATTGTCAAACAATAACAACTTCGTAAAGGGTGCTAGCTCAATGGTAGAGCACCTGCCTAATTATAGGTAGGAGATTGGTGGTTTGATTCCTCCGTACCTTATCATAAATTAGTTACTAAGAAAATGACTAAATTCGCATATATACGACTATTAGTAGCTAATTTCCAGTATCTTATAGCATGAATAATGTTTAGTCATATTTAGCTTAGTCATTAATATGTTATCATCTAGTAGTTTATTTAGTCATATATTTGGTCATTAATTGTGGAAATTAATGAGTAAATCAGTGAGTATCAATGACTAAATCAATGACTTATTCAGTGACTATCAATGACTAAATCAATGACTTAATCAATGACTATCAATGACTAAATCAATGACTAATAAGTCAACCAATTAATGACTAGTGAAATACGACTAGAGATAAGATAGTGGAAATCAGATACTATTAGTCACCGAATCAAAAATAGTCATTTATAGTCGAATTTTAGTCATTAATTTCTCATTTTGTACTAGTGGGGAGATCCTGTTATGTACATAGACTGCGGTTCTGGAAGCTTCTTCCCATAGATGCATGGGTAATTCTTGAACGTGGATCATATCCTTCACTACTTCTATGATCGTTCTATTCTTCCTTTCGGCTACACCATTCTGTTGTGGATTATAAGGGACAGTGAGGTCCTTCTTAATCCTTGCTTACTTACAGAATTATTTGAAATCCCCTGAGGTATATTACCCTCCATTGTCTTACCTCAGGATTTTAATCTTCTTTTCAGAGAGATTCTCTAAGAGCACCTTGAACTCTTTAAAATTTTCAAAGACTTCATTCTTATTCTTTAGAAAATAAATGCAGGTTTTGCGAGAATAATCAACAATGAAAGATGCATAATATTCATACCTGCTTAGAGAGGTGGTGGACATTGGTGCACAAATGTATGAATGAATGATATCCATAATACCTTTCGCTTTGTTGTCGCTACTTGGAAATGGGTTCTTCGTACTCTTCCCTTGAACACACCCTTTGCATACTCATTCATGATCCACATGGATCTCTGGCAATCCAGTCACCACCTTACTTACAATTGGTAAGGACTTGTAGTGTACATGAGCTAGTCTCATTAGCCATAGCTCATAGGGGTTCATGGTACTAGCCATCAGTGTTGTATCTGCATGACCCTTTAGTTTGTAAATTCCTCCTTCTTCTACTCCAATGACTACTACATCATCAATAGTCTTCCCCTTAGGCCACATGAGAACTTCACCATCTACAAATGCAACTCAAATACCTTTCTTATCTAATGTTGAAATAAATAGAATGTTCTTCTTCAACGCAAGTACATAAAGTACATCTTTCATGTTCATGGACTTTCCAGATTCCAACTTTTAAGAGGATTATCCCATACCTTTGATGGGATATTGGTAGTCATCTTCGAGTTTTACCTTGTGTGGGGATTCCTTTTGGACGAGGTGAGACAATGATTCTTTGTATCATGTCATGTGCTTTGAAGCTCCACTATCCACTAGCCAAGTATCACTTCCATGAGATATTGAACTAGTGAGTGCTGAGATAAGAACATATTCTTCACTTGAGTCTTCATCAACTTTGGTCTTGTTGTCATCATCACTATCTTCCGCTGCATGAGCATGAAACCTCTTCTTCTGCTTCTTGTGTTGTCTAGGTTTGTTTGGACAATTCCTTTCAATGTGTCTAGTCTTGTGGCATGAGTAACACTCAATTGAAGAGAAATACTTTCTGGTCCTTCTCTTCTTCTAGGATCTTCTTGGAGAGTCCTCTCTGGAACGAGGGTTGTTCTTCCTCTTCTTCCCACCTTTAACATGAGTAGCTAAAGCTTGATCTTCATCATCATTTAATTTCTCCTCTCTTATGACTATTCTTTCTTCTTCTTGGACACATTTTTCCCATAGGTTTCTGAACTTGATTAGTTTCTTTCTGGCACAACTGCCACGAACAAATGGCTCCCAATCTTGGGGGATACCATTCAGGGTAGTAATCACAACTTCTGCATCCTCTATCATATCCCTAATGGCTTCTAGTTGTTCTTTGATCTAGGATACTTTGGAGAAGTATGAGTGCATGGACTCAGACTTCATACTCTTCACACCCTTGAGTTGATTTCTCAAGGTCATCTTTCTGTTGATGTTCTTTCCTTCAAATAGGTTGGTCAAGGCATCAAACATATCTTTTGGTGTCTTCTTGGAAGACACATGGGGGATCAAGTTATCCTTGATGGAATCAGCAGTGATCCTTTTTGCTTTGATCAAGTTCTTCTTATGACTTGCCTTATCTTCATATCCCTCTGGTTCTGTAAGTCCTTCCTTCACATAAGCTTCTAGTTCATGCTCCTCAAGGATGAGCATGACTTTATACTTCCATGATCTGAAGTTCTTAGCTCTTTCAAGATTTTCATCAAACTTTGTATTGCTTGTCATTGTGCTATAATGAGAACCTCAAATGGAAATAGAAAATTTTGTAGGTCTTACCTTGATGATTTGCTGGATCTCGAGCTGACTAGGGTTTCACAGAGAAACCCTAAAAATCCAAACTTGGAATTTCAAACTTCTGTCAGGACAAGGAGATGCACTTGACTGAGGCGAGAAAGCTACTGTGTTTAGATTTTGGAAACTCCAAAAAATTTACCCCTCAAAAGTGACCTGCGAATTTTAGATCTGCAATTTCTGTCAAATTATGGTTTTCTAGTTTTTCTGGTTTTTCTGTTTGTAGTTCAAAACCTGAACTAGGGTTTGATTGATCCTGGGGTTTAGCCCAACCAAAAATTTCGATCTTGGTCTCTAAATTTTGATTTTGCTGAGGAGATCAATCCTATGTTGAGAGAACTCCAAAATTCCTCTTCTGTCGAAAGCACTAATTTCTCATGGTTGCACAATCTAATCTTTCAGGCGATCTCTGATACCATGTTAGTTTTTACTTGAACAACATATAACATATTAACAATTACAGAAAGATAAACAAGCAGAGCATAAAACACAATGAACACATATATTCTCTCGAGGAAACCACAAAGGGAGAAAACCCCAGCAAAGCCTTCCTCAATATAGAAATCACAAAGTACAAAAGTTCCCCAAGACAAATCAGCTACTCCTCCACTTGTGCGCACCTCTCGCTCTTCACTAATGCGAAATTTCTTGAGTGAATGAGTGAATATAAGTGAGAGAGGTGTCCTTTATTTATATTCTTCCGTTGGGGTGACAATTTCCCCAACAGGGCTGACTTCTCTACTTGACTGGTCAATTACATAATATAATAATCTATAGGGGCTTTTCTAGGCTGACACATGTCATAGGGTTTACATTGATTCTTTCAATGAAATTTACATTATTAATTACATGACCATCGTATCCCAAAGGAGGAATACAATAATATAAATAAAATATCCATAATTACATTATTTTAACACTAATACAATGTGGTTGTTAACCCCAATGGGCCCTAACACATTCAAACACATTAACCCCCTAACATACTCTTAACACCTAAATACTATGACCTATAACATAGTATACCCTTTAATCCATATGAATCCTAACAATAAATATCTAACACACTATGAAATTGAACACTTTAACTCCCTAATATACTATGTGTAATGTACCTTTTCAGAAAAAGACACACTAGGCAAAAATTACAAAGGAAACTAGCTAGATTCTTTCAGAATTTCTTCAAACACCACAAAATATTCCCTATTCTTCCCAAACCTTGTTTTGAAGTTAATTAAATCCTATAGGATCTTTATACAGACACCAAACTTTAATAGGTGCACATTATCTTGGTGTATCACGCCTGGGTAGACTCCTTTCGCTAAAACAAAGGCTTCAAGGAAATGGCCCTAGGACTTATGTGGAACCCAATGGATTCTAGTGTAGAACTGAAAGTAGTTGGATTGTATCAACCCCCAAACTGATATTCAGACACTGATACTGACAATAGAGATGAATTTGGTGAATTTTGGACACTAGGAAGGAAAATTGGGGTTTAGGACGGCTCAACTAGGATATTTTCTACTCAGTTCAAATGATGCCAAGCGGTCAAGAATTTCAGACCTGAAGGCTAGGATGAGCCAAAATTTATGTCTTATTACTACAGAAACTCATAGAATAATATTTGGGGAGGTGGAAGATATTTAATTACAACAATACTGAAAACTTAATTCTAGCCTCTAAATGAGCATGGGAGTAATTATTCATTGAATATGAAAGATAGAATTTGTAGAATGGAAAGCAAATTTATTATACTGATTTGTAAAAGATATATTTTACATTAAAAGGATGAAGTACAACATCAAACACTCGTGGAATCACCATCCACCATCCATAACATGAACAATACAAATACTGCATAAAATACACCAACTGTCAGAGTCTTCAATAATGTGCGATCAATAGCACGCTTGACTAGAAGTGGTATGCACATGAAATTGGCATGAGAAGCATGAAATTAATCTCGGTGAGAATGGATGAAGTCCTTCCTCCTCAAGGTCTAGTTGAATCCTCAACTAGTATGGTGAACAGAAGGGGGCACATCTCCCAATTGGTGACTAGCGGCACATCTCCCAAGTATTGAAAGATCAAAGCTTCCAACTCAATAATAAAATTGGAAAAATATTTGAATGGATGCACTCTCCTCCTTTTATAATTCAATTTTATTCTAATATTTAATGCATGTGTACCACTATCCTCCTCCAATGCACCCTCACTGGATAAATTTGTAAGTGTAGCTTTATCTTACTTTTTCATTGATTTATTGCCTTCCCTGCTTTAGTCTCCTTTCTTGCTTTTGGTGACTCCTAATTTTTATTGATTTTTTGTTTCTTTCCTTATTTTCCAGTGCTTTCCTAGTTTTCTACTACTTCATGCTTTTCTATGATTTCCTGATTCTTTGTTGCTTTTTGCATTTATGTGCTTTCTTGCTTTTATGTTGATTTCTTGCTTTTCATTGCTTTTCTTCTTCTAGTTTTCTTTATGGAAGACAACTCATAGGATCCACTTAATCTCATATGCTCCCTCCTAGGACACCTAAGCATTTACATTACTTGTGCATAATTTAATTTAATATTTGAAACTATGGGATAAATTACTTGTGAATGATTTAATTTAATTATACAATATGACTATAGGAAAATTTTAATTCCCTACTAACTTATTTAATTGTCACTCCACCCATGGAAATATAATTGGAATATTGGTGAACCATAGTGCTACCAAAATGGGGACATTACAGTTCTCCCCTCCCAAAATTTGCTTGTCCTCAAGCAAGTGAAGATCATGGATGATGAAGCACTTGTACATTTTTACACAAAATTCTATAAGTGTGCTTCAAAAACCATTTGAATCTCATCTCCATCATAGATGACCCTTTTGACAAACTTGGATTTGGTCATCCTCTCCATCAAGTTATGAATGAACCTGGTTTTGAAACACTCCATGGAAAATTGAGCTACAATATATATAGATTGAATTTGACTATGCTACAGCCTTCTACATGATTCAATCCACCTAATAACTCACATTCAATCCATTTTTTCTGCCATACATTGAGCTCCTAATGTGTCAGTATTGGCCTTGAACCATTATGGTAAATTTCAATCTCAATCCTTCTTGCACTTAAGCACTTTATTCACTTAACCAATGCATGCATGATGACTAACACCTCCATGTTTATGATTGAACCAGCCTAGATCCAAATCCTAGGCTCTATCAAGTGTCGAGAGGGATCAAATATACCGAGGTGCAAACCTCTCCTCGAAAAGCTCCTTGAGTGCAATACCTGAGAAGAGGTTTGCACCTCGGGAGATTTGATCCCTCTTGGAGCTTGATAGAGCCTAGGATTTGGATCTAGGTTGGTTTCAGTCATGGGCGGTGACACAAAACTGGAGTTTGATCAGCATTGTAAGGAACAGGTTAAGTTGAAAACATAGATACATTTACGAGGATTATCATAACGTAAGTAATAAGTATTAAGGATTGAGTAAATTGCTAAATTGGAAAATAGAGACAATTCGCCTAACTTTTTTTTTCGATTCTCTTTTTGTTGATCTGCATTTTCTTTTGTTTGTTCTTCTCCTTCTTCTTCCGTCATTTCATACATTTCGATTTATTTGTTGTTCTGCAAACTGATTTTTTTGTTCTTTCAAGTGCTTCAACTTTCTCTTTCGATACGCTCTTTGTTGATCAATGTTTCGTGTTCTTTGTTATTCTCATTCTTTTGTTGTCAATTTGCCTAACTTTTTTTTTCGATTCTCTTTTTGTTTATCTGCGTTTTGTTTTGTTCGTTCTTCTCCTTCTTCGGCCGGCATTTCGTCATTTCATACATTTTGATTTATTTGTTGTTTTGCAACTTAATTTCTTTGTTCTTCCAACTGCTTCAACTTTCTCTCTTGATACACTCTTTGTCGATCAACATTTCGTTTTCTTTGTTCCTCTCATTCTTCTATTGTCAAATCGTCTAACTTTCTTTTTTGATATTCTTTTTGTTGATCTGCGTTTCATTTTCTTCGTTCTTCTAGTTCTTCTTCTCTCATTTCGTCCAACTTCCTTTTCGAAATTATTTTTGTTCTTCTACTTTTCGTTTCAAGTCTTCTTCTCGTTATTTTGTTGTCACTGAAATCAATGCGTCCATACACTGAAATCTATGCATCCACAAAATAACATCTACACTGAAAAATATGTAATAAAAAACTCCATACATTGAAATCTATGCGTCCATACACTGAAATCAATGTGTCCACAGAATAATGTTTACATTGAAAAATATGCAATAAAAAGACCCAATACACTGAAATCTATGCAAGTATAAAACTCACTTTACATGACAATAAAATTCAATTTATTTACGAAATTCTATATTTAAAAAAAAATAGGTGATTCAAAAGGATTGAACCTTGAACCTCACGCCCATTATCCCAACACCCTTACCACTATACCACATGTAGTTCTTATTATACATAGTAAAGAACTTATATACTTATATGTAAATATTAATATATATTTTAATTTCAATTAAATGTTAATTTAATTTTAAATATAATTTCATGTAGTTTAAATAATAAAATAATTATTAGAAAATAATTAAATTTCATTGTAAATATATATAGTGTTTGAAATAAAAAATTATAACAACTTAAGAGCTCTTGAATTTGAATGGTTAAAATGTTAATTCTTGGTTTTTAAGTAAAATTTACATTTTAAATTTAATTATTATTTATATAATTTGGTTAAAATTGTTAGGTTAATGTATATGACTACGTCTCTAATTAAAAAATAGAAAAAGTAGATACCTAATGATTAGGACTAAAATATGTAAGTCTATATTTCTCACCATTATATATATATAGAAGGAGGAACAACTGATTCTGTCCATCCTTTCGAAGCTAGGCCCAGAATTCTCTGTATTTGTTAGCACATTTCACTCAGCCAAAATGACCCTTCGAAATTGGAAAATGCCATCACTAGCTACCTTCATGGAGTGTCTCACTCAGGAGCAGGACAAACTAGTTCAGATGGGCACCATAAAATCAAAGGACCAAGCATTGGCAATGGGTGTTTCAAATGCAAGCAAAGGAAAGCAGAAAGCCAAGAATTCGAAGCAGCAAGAGAAGAGGAAGTCTGACAAGACCAAGTCTGCAGATGGGGGTTCGAATCTGTCAAAGGAGAAGGACAAGAAGGGAAAGGAAAAGACCAAATGCACCTATTGTCATAGGGGATGGCATCCATAGAGCTCATGCATGAAGAAAACCATTGACTCAATGGCGCAGCTGCTGGAGAAGAACAACATCCCAGTCCTTGAGGGCGCAAGGAAGAAAGAGAGCACCTCAAATCCTGACAATAAAGAGAAGTGTCATGCTTTGGTAGCAGGTACTTCGAATCCCTCATCCTTTATAATTGATTCAGGAGCTTCCAGACATATGGTTTCATCCAAAGAGCTCTTCTCCTCTATGCATTCGAATGGTGGCCCAACAGTTCAAATGGGAGATGATTCATAAATCCAGACCAAGGGGATTGGTAGGATTGACATGGAGCATGGCTATTTCAGTGATGTGCTCTATGTACCTTCATTGGCTGCAAATTTGCTATCAGTCTATCAAATGACCCATACAGGAGAAGCCAAGAGAGTGACATTTACTCCGGATTTGGTAGAAATCTCAAAAATTTCTTCAAATCAAGTTGTGGCTGTAGGGTATGCAGATCATGATGAGAGAATATACAAATTCTCAAATTTCATTCCAAATTCTAGTGACCATGCTCTTGTCTCTCATGCCAACGAGACCTCCAAGTTGTGGCATGAAAGATTTGGCCACATGAACTACAAATATCTCTAGCAATTGCACAAGGACAAGATGGTGGAAGGGCTTCCAGAAATCAGATCTTCAAATGGTGCATGCATTGGGTGTGTAGTTGGAAAGCATCCTGATCGCAACTATGAGAAGGGAATGGCAAGGAGAGCCACTCAACCACTTGGATTGGTACATTCAGACCTCATTGGTCCTCTTCCCACTCCATCATATGGTGGATCAAGGTATGTACTTACATTCATAGATGACTACTCTCGATTCTGCTGGGTTTACTTCCTTAAATTGAAGTCAGAAGTGTTTGAGAAATTGAAGATTTGGAAAGCCCTAGTGGAGAATCATAGTGGTCATAAGATAAAGATCCTTAGGACTGATGATGGAAAGAAATATGTGAATAATAACATTCAGAACCTTTTTGAGGAATGTGGCATCCAAATGCAACATTCAATCCCCTACACACCTCAGCAAAATGGTGTGGCAGAGAGGAAAAATAGATCTCTCAAGGAGATGGCTACTTGCATGATTGAAGCTAGGGATCTAAGCCCTAAGCTATGGGCTGAAGCCATCAATTGTGCTGCTCATATTCAGAACAGATCCTTTCACAAATCAGTCAAAGGAAAAACCCCCTATGAGGCATGGTTTGGCCAAAAACCAAATGTGTCAAATTTCAGGATTTTTAGGTCTAGAGCATGGGCTCGAATTCCATCAGAAAAGAGGAAGGTTTTGGAGCCACAGAGCATAGAATGTATCATGGTTGGATATGGTGAGGACACAAAGGGCTACAAGCTCTTTGACACATCCACACTCAAAACCTTCATTGAGAGAAGTGTGCAATTCGAAGAAGAACCAATTCCAGATTTTGAGCTTGCACCGGGGGAAAGCTCCTCTCCTCCACACCTTAATGAAATTAGTGATGATTCCACCTCTGATTTTTCTGATATTGCTGAAGATGACATGGCTGAAGATGACATTTCTGTACATGAGTCACCATCAAGGCCCAAGTGGGCTGAGAAAATCATACAAGCTGCAGGTGAATTGGCAGGCAATCCCCAAGAGCCTAGGAAGACTAGATCTCAAACAATCAATGCTTCCTTTGCAAATGAAAGTGAACTTGCTGATCACTGTTATATGATGATTGGATCTGATCCAACATCATATCAGGAAGCTCATCATGATCCAAGGTGGAGAGAAGCAATGCAAGAAGAATTCCAGTCTCTCCAGGAGAACAAAACATGGGATTTGGTGCCTCTTCCTCCCAAGAGGAAACTTGTGCAATGTAAGTGGATTTTCTGAACCAAACCTGTTGCTGATGGTTCTGATCTGAAGTACAAGGCTAGGTTAGTGGCTAAGGGCTACTCACAAATCCATGGTGTGGATTATACAGAGACCTTTGCACCGGTTGCAAAGATGGACTCAATTAGACTAGCTCTAGCCATGGCAGCTAGTAAAGGTTGGGAAGTTCACCACATGGATGTCAAAAGTGCATTCTTGCATGGTGAGCTACAGGAAGAGATATATATGCAGCAACCTGAAGGATTCCAAGAGGATCCCACACTTGTTTGCAGGTTGAAGAAGTCACTCTATGGACTCAAGCAAGCCCCCAGGGTTTGGTATGCCAAAATGGATGCTTTTTTGCTCTCAATTGGTTTCTGTCGATGCAAGTCTGATCCAAATGTTTATTTGCAGCATTGTGATGATAATTTGCAGGTCATTGTACTGTATGTTGATGATCTCTTAATTACAGGGAGCTGCACCAAACAAATTGGCTCAATTAAAGCTTCTTTGCACAGTGAATTTGCCATGAGCGACCTAGGATTGCTAAGGCAATTTTTGGGTTTGGAAATTGAGCAATCTGAGAGAGGTATATTACTGAGTCAACCTAAGTATGCTTCAGACCTGTTATTCAAGTTTAAAATGGCTGAATGTAAGGCATCCAAGTGCCCATTCCTTTCAGGCATAAAACTAGGTGAATTTGAAGACTCTCCATTGGTGGATTGCACACTCTACAGGCAGCTAGTTGGAAGTTTGCTGTACCTTACACATACAAGACCTGATTTGTCTTATGTTGTAAGTGTTGTAGCAAGATATATGCAGCAGCCACATGAGATCCATTGGAAGGAAGCCAAAAGGATCCTTCATTATGTCCAAGGAACAAAGAGCTTTGGGGTACACTATGCAGCTGGTTCTTCACTTCAACTAGTTGAATTTTCTGATTTCGATTGGGCGGGAGATCCCATCGATAGAAATTCCACTTCAGGTTTTGTGTTTATGTTTGCTGAAGGTCCCATTTGCTGGTCAAGTAAGAAACAACATACAATTTCTCTTTCATCAGCAGAGGCCAAGTACAGGGCAGCAGTGAATGCAGCCACACAGTGTGTTTGGTTGCAAGGCATTCTTCGGGAGTTTGGTGTTGCTATTGATTCTCCAACCAATATTTGGGTGGATAATCAAAGTGCCATCAAGATATCTACTGATCCAGTACAGAGGCAAAGAACAAAGCACATTGAGATCCACATGCATTACATTCGGGGCTTGGTGCATGACAGGGTGATTTCATTGCAGTATTGCCCATCCACCGAGCAAACTGCATATATCTTCACCAAGTGCTTTACTAAGAAGACCTTCACTCACTTGAGAGCTTTGCTTGGAGTGAGTGATGGATGGTGATTGCTGCAATTTAATTGCAGGTTCAGCCCCATGTCCATTTTAGAGGGAAGTTTTTATCCCATGAGGTTTTACTTCTTTTCCTCAGTTCATATGGACAAATAAAATTTCTGTTTGTAATGAGGTGACTTGAGCCTTTGTTGCCAAGGCCTCCCACTTATGTTTCATGAGTTGTACTAAGTTCTGGTTAAGGGGGGGTGTTAGAACTGTAATCCACACTTAGTACCATAATCCATAAATTTTTATTGCTCATGTGCTTAATTAAACCATAGTTTGGACTAGGTGACTACAGTTGGTCAAATACCCACTTTTGAGAGTGTTCACACCCACTTCCAACCAAACCAGTTCACCCAGCCTCCTGTTTTGTCCACAAGTGCACCCTCATTAATTGCTGGTGCACCCTCTCTCCTTGTTTTGGGGAATTTCAGTTGACCAAGGGCGCTAGGGTGGATTTTGCCCATTTTTGGCTAGATTTGGAGCATTTAATGCTCCCTTGGGCCCCCCAAACTCCTCTACTTGCTCACCCACGCCTGCCTTGAGCTCATTAATGACCCAGCATGCTTCAGCCACCTCCACACTAGAATTCGTGACTGTTTGGGGTGATTGGGATTGAGTTGGACCCACCTAGGGGGGATTAAGGCCAATTTGGCATTGTTGACTTGTACACTCATCTTGAGCCACCTAATGCTCTCAAATTTCTCATGGATGTAATAAAAACCTGTTACTAACATTTTCACATGTTAGACAGTCAGTTAATCAAGAGTTTTAGCATACATTGTGTGTAAAATTATCTTCTTTTTCAAGTTTTCCCACCAGTTTTGCAAATTAATTCGATTTTGTGAGGTTCTCCATAGCTCTTAGATCTTCTGTGATCAAAATACTCACACTTGGTCCCCTAAATGTGTTTTGAATAAGAAGGAATCTCTACATGGTCCACCATTCTCCCACTTATTTACATCTATAGAATTGATCCAAACAAGGGTGAATCGAATCCACAGGGGCTTCACTCAATAAACCACTATCATAGCACGTTCGTTCATGGCATATGAAACAATACCCCTAATTTCACTAAATATTGGAAAATACCTTCCAAAATCATTTTTTTAACCCCCTCCCAATATGCCTTCCCAATTTTAAAAAACCCCTATTTTCACTAGAGATTGTATGTATCAAATTTTTCATTAACATTTTTTATACCCCTTTATATTTCTACCTAATATATTGATATGATACCCCTCTTATGACCCCACATGCATTCTACAATGCACCTTGCTTCTTTCAATGTATATTGTGGATGCACATTACTTCACCCACAATACAATTACTAAACCATGTATCATTATGATTTGCAACATCGAATGGTCTAATGAAGAGATAGGAGATCACTTCTTGTATGTCACTAGAGCCAATGCACATAGTACAACACTTAGATTTCATGTTGCAGTTCCCCTACATTATTCAATCCACCTAATAACTCACATTCAATCCATTTTTTCTGCCATACATTGAGCTCCTAATGTGTCAGTATTGGCCTTGAACCATTATGGTAAATTTCAATCTCAATCCTTCTTGCACTCAAGCACTTTATTCACTTAACCAATGCATGCATGATGACTAACACCTCCATGTTTGTGATTGAACCAGCCTAGATCCGAATCCTAGGCTCTATCAAGTGTCGAGAGGGATCAAATATCCCGAGGTGCAAACCTCTCCTCGAAAAGCTCCTTGAGTGCAATACCTAAGAAGAGGTTTGCACCTCGGGAGATTTGATCCCTCTTAGTGCTTGATAGAGCCTAGGATTTGGATCTAGGTTGGTTTCAGTCATGGGCGGTGACACAAAACTGGAGTTTGATCAGCATTGTAAGGAACAGGTTAAGTTGAAAACATAGATACATTTACGAAGATTATCATAACGTAAGTAATAAGTATTAAGGATTGAGTAAATTATTAAATTGGAAAATAGAGACAATTCGCCTAACTTTTTTTTCGATTCTCTTTTTGTTGATTTGCATTTTCTTTTGTTTGTTCTTCTCCTTCTTCTTCCGTCATTTCATACATTTCGATTTATTTGTTGTTCTGCAAACTGATTTTTTTGTTCTTCCAAGTGCTTCAACTTTCTCTTTCGATACGCTCTTTGTTGATCAATGTTTCGTGTTCTTTGTTATTCTCATTCTTTTGTTGTCAATTTGCCTAACTTTTTTTTTCAATTCTCTTTTTGTTTATCTGCGTTTTGTTTTGTTCGTTCTTCTCCTTCTTCGGCCGGCATTTCGTCATTTCGTACATTTTGATTTATTTGTTGTTTTGCAACTTAATTTCTTTGTTCTTCCAACTGCTTCAACTTTCTCTCTCGATACACTCTTTGTCGATCAATGTTTCATTTTCTTTGTTCCTCTCATTCTTCTATTGTCAAATTGTCTAACTTTCTTTTTTGATATTCTTTTTGTTGATCTGCGTTTCGTTTTCTTCATTCTTCTAGTTCTTCTTCTCTCATTTCGCCCAACTTCCTTTTCGAAATTATTTTTGTTCTTCTACTTTTCGTTTCAAGTCTTCTTCTCGTTATTTTGTTGTCACTGAAATCAATGTGTCCATACACTGAAATCTATGCAAGTATAAAACTCACTTTACATGACAATAAAATTCAGTTTTATTTACGAAATTCTATATTTAAAAAAAAATAGGTGATTCGAGAGGATTGAACCTTGAACCTCACGCCCATTATCCCAACACCCTTACCACTATACCACATGTAGTTCTTATTATACATAGTAAAGAACTTATATACTTATATGTAAATATTAATATATATTTTAATTTCAATTAAATGTTAATTTAATTTTAAATATAATTTCATGTAGTTTAAATAATAAAATAATTATTAGAAAATAATTAAATTTCATTGTAAATATATATAGTGTTTGAAATAAAAAATTATAACAACTTAAGAGCTCTTGAATTTGAATGGTTAAAATGTTAATTCTTGGTTTTTAAGTAAAATTTACATTTTAAATTTAATTATTATTTATATAATTTGGTTAAAATTGTTAGGTTAATGTATATGACTACGTCTCTAATTAAAAAATAGAGAAAGTAGATACCTAATGATTAGGACTAAAATATGTAAGTCTATATTTCTCACCATTATATATATATATATATATATATATATATATATATATATTACTCACATATATATAATATTAAAAAATGTACTTTCAAATATTTAAAAAATAATAATAAGATTCAACTTATCGGAAACGAAAACTAAAGGTTCAATTAATATTTAAAATTATTTCCAATTTGTTATATTATTTAAATAAAATGTCATGTATTCTATATCTATTTCTTAAAAAAATAATCATTTGAAACTTATGGATTTCAATTAAAAACAACAAAAGTTAGACGAATTAAAAAAGTAATATTGAATATTATAGCGATCATCACTTGAATATTATTTCTTAAAAAAAAATCATTTGAAGCTTATGGATTTCAATTAAAACATGTAAAGCTAATATTCACGTAAAACTAATATTCATTTGAAATTTATGGATTTCAAATAAAAATAGCATAAGTTAGGTGAATTAAAAAATGTAAAGTGAATATTTATTTGAAACTTATGGTTTTTAATTAAAAACACCAAAAGTTAGGCGAATTACAAAATTAATAGTGAATATTATACTGATCATCACGTGAATATTATTTCTTAAAAAAAAATCATTTGAAAATTATTGATTTCAATTAAAAAATGTAAAGCTAATATTCACGTAAAACTAATATTCATTTGAAACTTATGGATTTCAATTAAAAACAACAAAAGTTAGGCGAATTAAAAAATGTAAAGCTAATATTCACATAAAGTTAATATTCATTTGAAACTTATGTGAATTAAAAAATTAATAGTGAATATTATACGATCATCACGTGAATATTATTTCTTAAAAAAATAATCATTTGAAACTTATGGATTTCAATTAAAAACAACAGAAGTTAGGTGAATTAAAAAATGTAAAGATAATATTCACGTAAAGATTTAATATTCATTTGAAACTTATGGATTTCAATTAAAAACAACACAAGTTAGGTGGATTAAGAAATGTAAAGCTAATATTCATTCGAAACTTATGTGAATTAAAAAAGTAATAGTGAATATTATAGCGATCATCACGTGAATATTATTTCTTAAATAGATAATCATTTGAAATAAGATATCTTTGTAGCAGATTCTTGACCCGGAATATTTTTTTCTATAATTTGTATAATAGCTTCCCTGTTTATATAGTCAATGATTTCATTTCGGAAATATTTCGAAAATACACTTTTTTTTTATTAATGGCCGACTGAGGCACAATTACTCTCAATCCAAACATCAAACTGACAAAAGGTGTGAATGTGTTGCACATTGGTTCATTTAAAGAGAGTGGGTGACTTGAGGAGAAAATATCCTTAGCTAATGCGCCCTCCTTCAATGGATAAGGAAAGCTAGATTTCCTACGTTTTCATTTTTCCTTTGCTTTCTTCCTTTTTCCTCTTCTGTTTGCTTTTCCACTTTCCGCTTTAGCTTTTTCTACTTTTTCTAGATTTTCTAGATTTTCATTCTTTTTTTAACTTTCCTGCTTTTATGATTTATCTTGCTTTCTTCTTTATGCTGCTTTTCCTGAGTTTTTGTTTCTTTTTTTATTTGCTCCATCTTTTTTTTCATTTTCCTGATTTTCTATATTTATGTGTTGTCTCCTTAACTTCTTCCTCAAGTCTCCTCTTAGTCAAACTTACACACTAATGCGCCCTAGTGGAGAATTATCCTCATTTATTCATCATAAAAATATTAAATACATCAAAATTAATTATTCCAAGTGCATAATAAACTTTGGATAAAATTAAATGCACACTCCTAATTAATTAAATGCCTGGAATTAAAAAATTAATCCTATGATACTCAAGTTGTCACCTCAACCCAAGGGATTGGTTGGGTTAGGATCTTGATCCAATGTTCACTATTGAGGGGACATGAAACTCATCCTAATAGGAGACTCATTTCCTTACTTGGTCCCCCAAATGTGTTTTGAATAAGAAGGAATCTCTACATGGTCCACCATTCTCCCACTTATTTACATCTATAGAATTGATCCAAACAAGGGTGAATCGAATCCACGGGGGCTTCACTCAATAAACCACTATCATAGCACGTTCGTTCATGGCATATGAAACAATACCCCTAATTTCACTAAATATTGGAAAATACCTTCCAAAATCGTTTTTTTTAACCCCCTCCCAATATGCCTTCCCAATTTCAAAAAACCCCTATTTTCACTAGATATTGTATGTATCAAATTTTTCATTAACATTTTTTATACCCCTTTATATTTCTACCTAATATATTGATATGATACCCCTCTTATGACCCCACATGCATTCTACAATGCACCTTGCTTCTTTCGATGTATTGTGGATGCACATTACTTCACCCACAATACAATTACTAAACCATGTATCATTATGATTTGAAACATCGAATGGTCTAATGAAGAGATAGGAGATCACTTCTTGTATGTCACTAGAGCCAATGCACATAGTACAACACTTAGATTGCATGTTGCAGTTCCCCAATCCCTGACTAAGCCTATTGTGGGCCAGGTATCCAATCCCCCAAAGCTTGTAACAAGCTCTAGGAGGCTGACTAAACCTCTCAAGGCCTGTAATAGGCATGAGTGGTTGGGTATTCAAGCCTCCAAGGCCTATCGAGGGCCTATAACAGGCCCTGGAGGCTTAGAGGCTCCCAAGTCTATTGGTAACAACCGGCTGAGTGTTATTGGTAGCAATTGGCTATCAATGACCACTATCTCTCGACTGGAAACCCACTTCACTAAGAAACCCCTGGCCTCAAGCATGCATCAAGATGCGATTTCCCTGCGTACTAGTAAGCCCGAGCCTTGCCTCAACCCGATTTCTCATCCGGTCGTGATCCTACCATCTCCATTTGGCGGATATTTGTTAGCCCACCCATATAAAAAAGACCCCAAAGTATTTTTGTATTGTTACATTAAATAAAAAAAAACCTTTGCCCCTTAATATATAAGCAATATAATTTTTAGGTTTTCATGAATATTTAATACCGCAATATGAATGAATGTGATATTATATTACCTTCTAGTGAAGTCCCCGTGATCGAATCCTCTTCATGTAGGCACCAGCTTTTCCAAGCTCAACCATAGAATCAAGATATGATCCCTCAATCCTTCCAAATTCATGTGTAGACAAATGGATATGAAATGATTGCTTTTCCAAAGTATTTCGCATAGCTACCAAACCAAAATAATGATTTCCCAACATCCCACAATGAACCAAAATTTCATTAAAAGGAACAAATAAAATAGTACCAAAGTGTTGGTTGTATTCTCTACTCATGTAAGATGGTGAATTCGTAGGTGCACTATCCAAACTAATGCTCATGCATGTGAATCACACATAGTCCCATTTGAAACAAGGATATGTATTATGCAGAACTTCTTTATCCATAGGAGCTTGATGATGAGGATTAAGGTGGAGGTCAATTTTGGGGAGGTACTTAACCCTCTGCAATTTACTCCTCTCAAGAGGTGTCTTTGTCCCACATACTGCTACATAATATTTCCAACTAGAATAGTTGAGGCCAAGAATGAATACAGGGTCCCAAATGAATTTGAGAAGTGGCAAGTTTATCCTAATACCATGTCTACATTTCCCAGTGTCAACAAAAAGAGCCTTCTACAGACTCTCAAACCACCAAGTAGGATAAATGTAAGCCCATCCATCATATGGTTTCCTATGTAAGAAACTAAACCACTGCTCTATATGGATAGACTCCTACAAAATATGGTTGGATTGAAATCTATTTCCAACTACTAAACTATAAAGCCAACTAATACTAGGATCCCACTCCATGTGCTTCTCTAACATTAGGAACAATCCATCACTCTAAGGGATCCTAGGATCCCACACCCGAATTGTAAGTACACTATTCCAAGTGCTTGTTGTAATTTTTATGAATATTTCCAATAGGAAGAGATACTCATCTTGAGCATCAATTCCATATGTTCCATCCCACTAAGTCAATTGGAACTTCCAAGTCCCACTATGCATATTGAATGCATCATATGATAGTAAAAGATATGTTTGTTGCTACTCATATGATTGGAAATCAAGAGTGGTGTCGTTTAACTTTCTACTAGTGTGAACAAAACTCTTACCTCCATGTGCATCCATCTCTAAGATGTAGTTATCCACCCAATACATGGATGAATCAAATGATGTGGCTCACAGAGGAGATCCTCCACCACTATTACTTCTTCCAATGGATGACACCTAATATCCTCTTGCTTATGGCATGCATCCACAACACAGGTTTCATTCTTGACACGCAATTCATCATTATTATATTTAGGTGCTTATGATTCCATGCTATCCTCTTGGAAACTTGATGCTTATTCATCTTGATAAGCATTAGTATTAGCATCATGAGTAGGCTCCACCATGATATTGGCTGCATTTTCTTTACAGAGATTTGAGGTAGATAAATTTGATGGTAAAAATTCATTCTGTTGCAACATTTGCTCCACTTCTTTGCACACGTTTTTGACAATATGGTTTATTCTATTATGATGTGAGTTTCCAAATGGATCCCTATTCCAAAATAGGATTCTAACCTTAGATTCACATAACTCTTGAAAATACAAGAGTTCATGGATCTCTTTTCTTAATGCTTGGTATCTTCAAATGTACTCAGAAGGATCAACTCATGGTGGCTTTCCTCCAAATACTTCTCTACCATCAACAATATTGGACATTGGTGTTTTGGCCCTGATATTTTCAATTTACATTTGGTTACTCAAGTAACCATCCTCATCTCTTGTAATTTGCAAACCTCCATCAACTAAGATCACCTCTTCTTCTTCATACTGCTCAAAGTCTTCTTCAACGGTTACTAGGAACAACCTCATTCTACAAATTTTCTTCTTTAAATGAGAAATGTATCTTGGTCTTGTTTCCCATAGGTTTAGAGGACCATGCTCTGATACCACTGTAATTTACCTCTTCAAAAAAATTCACACTCAGAAAAAATTACAAAGGAGAACTAGCTAGATTGTTTTAGAATTTATTCAAACACGAGAAAACATTCCCTATTCTTACCAAACCTAGTACTAAGGTTAAATAAATCCTTATAATATCCTAAAATATCCTTATATAGACACTCAAATTCAACAATTGCACATTATCTAGGTGCATCACGCCTAGGTATACTCCTTTGGCTAAACCAAAGGCTTCAAGGAAATGGCCATAGGAATTATGTGGAACACAATGGATTCTGGTGTATAACTAGAATTGGTTGGCTTGTATTAACCCCCAACATACTATTCAAACACTGATACTAACAATAGAGATGAATTTGGTGAAGTTTGGAAGGTAGGAGGAAAATTGGGGTTTAGGACAGCTCAACTAGGATATTTTCTACCCAATTCGAATAATTCCATGGGGTCACAAATTTCAAACCTGAAGGATGGGATAGTCCAAATTTATGTCTTCTTATGATAGATACTCACAAAATAATATGTGGGGAGGTGGAAGACAGTTAAATACAACAATACTGAAAACTAGCTAATTCTAGCCTCTAAACAAGCATGGGAATAATTATTCATTGAAGATGAAAGATAGAATTTGCGGAATGGAAAGAAAAATTATTATACTAATTTTTAGAGGATAATTTTACATTGTAGGGATAAAGTATAGCATCAAACACCCATTTAATCACCATACACCATCCGTAACATGGAAAATATAAATATTGCAGAAAATACACCAACTATTGCAGTCTTCAATACTATGTGATCAATATCACATTTGATTGGAAGTGGTATGGACCTACAATTGACATGAGAATATTGAAATTACTCTTAGTGAGAAATGTTGAATGCCTTCCTCCTCAAGGTCTATATGAATCCTCAACTAGTATGGTGAACAGAAGGGGCACATCTCCCAATTGGTGACTAGGGGCACATCTCCTAAGTCTTGAAAGCTCGGAGCTTCAAAATCAATAATCAAACAAGAAAAATATATGAATGGGTGTTCTCCTCCTTTTATAATTCAATCGTCTTCTAATATGAAATGCATGTGGACCACTAGCCACCTCCAATGCGCCCTCACTAGATAAATTTGGACTTGCATCTTTATCTTATTTTTTCCTTGATTTCTTTTCCTTCCTTCTTTTTGTTTATTTTCTCCTACTTTTCCAATGCTTTCCTGCTACTTTTTACTTTTCTGTGATTTCCTGTTTTTTTTTTTTTTTTTTTTTTTTTTTTTTTTTTTTTTTTATATATATTTCTGTGCTTTATAGATTTTTAGTTGATTTCTTGTTTTTCACTACTTTTATTCCAGTTTCCTTTTTGGAATACAACTCATAGGGTCCACTTAATCTCCTATTACCCCTCCTAATCCACCTAAGAATTTACAACTCATCAAATAATTAATTAATAATTAAATATTTGAAACTATGGGATAAATTACTTGTGCATGTTTTAATTTAATTATACAATATGACTATAGGCCAAAGTTAATTCCCTAACAAGCTTATTTAATTTCCACTCCAACTATGGAAATATAATGGGCATAGTGGTGAACCATAGTGCTACCAAAATGGGGACATTACACTATACCCCTTAATCCCTATGACCCCTTACATAATCACCCCATAAGATACTATGATCCCTAATACACTACAAACAAACTATTATGACTCTTAATAAATTTTAACTCATAACCATTATGATCCCTAACATACTATACACACTACTCCTATGACCCATTTGACCATTGTGACACCTAAAACTTTTAAGCTATATTTTAAATGTTATGTTGACATTACTAATGATGCAATTGCGTCATCAATAACATTGTTGCAAACTTTCATTTTTTTAAAGCGGAGTGAAAATTATTAAAAAGGGATTTTACTTCTCATTTTTTTTATTTGATTGAGGCACCAAAGCTAAGAAAATGATAGGAGTGTAACCAAATCAAAGGGAAATGATATCATGACAAGTACAGTAGAATGAAAGAGGTTGTGAAGAGGGGAGGAGGGGATATTAAAAATGAAATAAAAAATTCAAGATATGGTTTTAAAATCCTAGGGTTTCAACATTTTTTAAATATTTGTAATTTGTGTGTATAGAGATGAAATGTGCTTATTTATGTATACCCTAGGGTTAATAAAAGAAAACTCAAATTGGTTGAGTTCTTAGTTAATATTGCTCAATTTCTATGAAATATTTGCTTTTTGTATATCAAATATGGCATATATATTTCTTTTGGATTCAAAAAACTACTTGTCCCCATACTGGAATGTCTCAATTGCAATATCATGTGTTCCTCGAGACTTATGAGGATGTGAAAAAATTCTCTAGTTTTAGACTCATGTAGATCAATGAAGAGATACCAAATTTTGAATCATTTTACATGGATCAAATTTATGACTTTCTTCTATATGGGCCTAAGGATGTGTTTTATATTGATTTAATATCCCTTATCTGGTATCAGATTATATTATCTTAAAATTCAAACTTCAAATCATAAAATTTCCAAGTAGGAACTAGTTCTAAAAACTAGTGAAGAAGGAACTAGAACTGGTCATTGATTAACCCACCCGGAGCTTGACTGATGGAGACTTTTGTATCTTCAAATTATATTGGGTAGTGTGCAACAACAAACAAAATAGCATCAATTCCCAACTCTGAGTTCTAATCATAATGTACTGGGGCCATTTATGTTTCGAACAACAACCAGGTTGAAGTCTACTCCAAGGTTTCCTGGGCACACCAGCATATGCCTACTAAACTCTTTCACTTACACTTGACATAAAACAAAGGTGGATAAAATTTAATAACCCCCTAATATACTATTCTAAAAATTTTACATAGGTTTTTGGAGGTTCTGGCAGTGTTTGGAGTCAAGGAGAGAAAAAGAGAAAGGATGGACTGCTCAACTAGATTGTTTCCAGGCTCTTCCAAACAGGCTGAGAGGGATAGGAATTCTCAGAGAGAGGATTTTAGGTTCTTCATAAAGGTCTCAATAATATCATATGAATTATAAAACTTAAATTTCACAACCATATATCTCTTAATTAAAACTACTGCGAAACTAGTCAATTAAAAGAGCTCAATGAGCTAGTCTTCAGAAATAGGAATCCAAGAAGTCATCAAGGGTCATGAATCTCTGATTTTGGATGTGGGATGTATTCTTTAGGAAAATTAAAATATAAAAAATCTTTCATAAGTGGAATGGTTTCATAGAACTCTATATAATTCAATTTCCTGAAAACTCTTCAAGTAATAGATGCACAAAGAGTTAGTCTTGTTAAAGACTCAGCATAATCAGTCTCTAAGGTTCTCAAATTCATTATCAAATAATTTTTGTGGATCATAAATTAAATTAAAAGTATAAACAACATTCATTGAGATAGATAAGCAATAAACATAAATCTCAAGGCTCGAACTTCAAACAAATCCATCAATCTTGGATTATTACATTGATTGAAAGAGAATAATGTAGATAAGAGTAAGAATAAGGAGTTTAATCACTATATATCCTATGATGATGGATATTAAGCATATGGATTCTCATGAAAGGTTCACTAATCTCATATAATTATCCTGGGGGCGCATTCAAGCAACTATATCTCCTCCTCTTATCAATCCTTCCTCGAGATCTCTCTTTGACTGGATTGATGCTAGGAAACACTTCCGAATGGCCTAAATTATTCAATGATAGTTGATACCGCATGTAGAAAATCTTTAGGATATGAAATAGTCTCAATTATGGATATTGTATGTCATCATTCTTTCATTAGAAGCATGGGGCACATCTCTGGGGTGAAAGAGGAAAAATTCCACTCAATTCAAATCACAAATGATCAAAATATGTGAAATGGAGTTTCAATCCTTCTTTTATAGATATATAGGTGACTTGTTGAACAATTAATATAAGCTAAGGCACCCTCATGGATTGGATAAGGTTGCTTTGATTTTTCTTTAGCTTTTTCCTTGCTTTCTGCTTTGCTTTAGTTTTATTTATGCTTTAGCTTTTGCCTTGCTTTCTACTTTTCTTTGCTTTCTGCTTTTTATTTTTATTTTTATTTTTATTTTTCCTTTTCTTTTTCCTTTTCTTTTTCTTTATTCTTATTTTGATTTTCTATCTTACTTTTTCCTTGCTTTTCTAGCTTACCCTACATTTCTGCTTTGTCATGCTTTTTCTTGCTTTTCTGCTTTGTCCCGCCTTTTCGTGCTTTTCTACTTTGTCCTGCTTTTGCCCTAATTTTGTCCTGCTTTTCGACTTTATTCTGCATTTCCTGATCTTTGCTAGTTTATTATTCTTTCTTATCCTTTTCCTACTTTCCTTGTTTGGACTGCTTTATCTTTTCTTGTCTTGCAAGTTACCTCTTAGTCAAATTTATCGTCTAAGGGACACTTGTGGATCATTATCAACTTTATTCCAAAATAAAAATATTTAATTAATAAAATTACTTCTACCAAGTGCATTTCAAACTTAGGATAAAAAAATAATTAAACTTCCTAACTAATTAATGCCTTAACTTCATAATTAACCCCAATTGCATGAAATTTCCTCCTCAACTCAAGGGATTGGTTGGGCTAGGAACTCCTTCAACTAAACATCAATGAGGGGATATGACAGTCCTCCCTTCACAATATTGTTTGTCCTCAAGCAATAATTAAATCCAACCCAACTAAGTAGCATGAGCCATCATGCTTCTACTGCACCACTCTGATTATAAACCACTCATGAAATCTCCCAACATATTGTTATATTACCATCCAACCATGAACTTAGTGTGAAGACTAATCACAATTGATACCAGGATCCCAAATGATACTCAAGAATATAAGGTGCAATATATATTTTCATATGAAATGCATAAGAGTCACATGGAAGTCACCATAACACCCTACAAGAAAAACACAAGTCCATCCAAGAATATGTTTTCCATGTAGGAACCATCACCATCTACTGCAAAGATGAACCCATGGGGAAGAGAAGAGGATTTCTTGTTCAATCCAACCAACCAAAATGTGCTCCAAATGAGCTGCACATGATAAAAAATTCTTGGATCCCACTGCATGCGCACCCTCCTAGTGCACAATATCATCAAAAATCGATATAGCAAGTATGGGATGCCAAGGTCCCAACACTTGCGCACCCCATCACTACATATTATGAACACATATAAATCAGAATGTGGGATTCCCATGTCCCAATTCTTGTGAATTCCTATCATGCACAACGTCTCCCAAAACAATACATCAAAGTAGGAGGTGTACAATATCCTCCAAACCATTTCAACCAAGTGCAGAATGCCAGGATCTTATAATTGGCGCATTCCATCAATAAGCAAAGTAACACAAAATTTTACACCAAGGCGGGAGATGCCGGGATCCATTTTTATAATGAGAATCCTTCCAAACATCATAATTACAAAATATATATCATAAAATTAAATTTCAGCATCATACAAATGTACATCAGGAAAGTGCCTCACCAAAGGATCATGAAAGTGCTTGTCCATCCAAGCAAGTAGAACTCCACTTGCCAAGTGCACACAAGCATCAAGTGACCAATCAAATATAATTTAATGTCATAGGTGAGGATCCCATGTACTATAATTACGCTCCAAAAGAATGTAAGAATCTTCAAAATAATCATCCATGTGTTCTTTCATCTAAGAAGTTAATTAAGAACCTCCACCAAAATTTGAACCAAGTAAGGACCAAAGAAAACAAGACTTCAAGTGGCTCAAAGAAGTCGCATAAATACATCCATGAATGTGATAGTAATCAAATGAGAGAAATGAATGATTCCCCAAGGAGGTGTCAAATGTGTCAAGTAATTCTTCCATGTGTCCTTTCACCCAAACAATGTATGAAGGGACTCTCCCATCAAGTAATGAACAAAGGGAACAATGAGCCTTCAAGAGAATTGTACCATATGTGTATTCATCAATATGTGGATCATCATAAGGTAAAAAAGGTTGCTACTTCAAATGTGAATAAGAAGGTTCTCAAGTTATTTCATCATCAAAAGGAGGGATAGGAGTTTCATACTCCTCATGTGGCACCATAAAAAAGAAACCTTTGACCCATACTTCATTAGGATGAATGCTGCAAAATGTGGATGTGTAGGATGTAGGAGAATGAACCAACTCACCCATATGATCAGAAAGTGTGAAATTTTCATCATGTGAATTCTTCATCGGGGTAGTATCATGGAAAAAAATATCCTTACTGAAACCCTCATCCATCAATCTAATGGATGCATCAACTCCATCAAAGGATGGTCCATTGAACAAGAGCTCTTATGAATTCTTAATGGAGGAATGATTCACTCCATGAAGAAGCTCATTTTCGCTCTAGTAGAGAGTATGTGATTGGAACTCACCATCTACATACCAAAACTTCTCAAGCACATGGATGTCATCCTTCACCTCATGAACCACCATCTCATGAAGTTCCTCCTTGAAATCTGAGTACAGCCAACCATAAGAGAGTGGTTGACTGGCACAAGTTATCTTTGCAACTTTTGGTGAATTTTCTCTCTCTATATCTTGGATTATTGGAGGGAACTTTGAGTGCTTCTCAAATAATATTGGGTATCCACTAACTCATCATTGATATTACAAATCTTCTCATCACCCTTCAAGGATGCTCCCTGCAACATGTGAACAATCTCATACAAATAATATCTGTCAGAAAGTATATGTGAATTTACCTTGGATAGTAGTCATTTCTTTCTGGATATTCTCCATGGCTTCAATGAAAGATGATTTTTCCAATGAAGTAGCTCTCCAACAAGACTATGGCATTGAATCATGTGTTAAATTTTCAGAATTTACTTCAATCTGATCTAGGATCTTAATTGAGAGAACAACATGTACAGCATATCTATAGCATATCAATCATGGAGACAATAATGCAAGCACACAAGAGACACAAAGATTTACTTGGGGAAAACCATAAAGGTGAAAAACCCCAATAACTTCCTCAGAGATAGATAGAGCAATGATACAACCAACCATAAGAGATAGACACAACCTAGCAGCAGATCCTCCTCCTCCATAAGTGCGCCACTCCTCCTTGAGTGCATGTGTGAGAAGTGAGTGAACAAATAGAGTGCCTCCCGCACTCTATTTATACTTGACTTGACTTGCCTTTTTACCTAACTCATGTAGGCTCGAACTTAACCACATAACATAATGCTGACTGGGCTGACCCCCAATAGGGTGGTCTAATAACCCTTTGACCCACATGACTTATACAGGGCCGACCCCAAACAAGGTGGTCTAATAACCCATCAAGTATAAGTTACGACACATACAATATAAATAACGACACTTCCTTATAGAGGAATAATACCATCTCTATAGGAATACAATATACATATATGTGAAATACATTCTAAAGTTACATATACATCAACACTCCCTCTTAACTAGGAAGGTATTTCTCAGCACAGTTCTTCTAGCACAAGTCATCTTCTCTGGATCATCGTCACTGGATAATCGTCATCGAGTCATCATCATCGTCACTGCTGCTGCTATCTCAATCAATCTCTGAATCTACTCGTCATAGGAAGTTCTACAGAGCCAGTCCTTTTTCATACTGGATGTAGGCCCACCACCTGCAGGTCTTCGTCATCACTGGCCATACTGTGGAATCCTCAGGACTTATTACGTGCATCACAAAACCTCGAAAGAGCATCCCAGGATGTTACGAGCACACGGCTCTACCTATAGGATCTCCCAAGGCACAAATTACATGTGACCTCACCACAAAACCTCGAAAGAGAATCCCAGGACTGATTACGAGCACAAGGCTCAACCTATCGGATCTCCCAGGGCACAAATTACATGTGGTCACCACAAAACCTCGAAAGAGCATCCCAGGACTGATTACGAGCACACAGCTCAACCTATCAGATCTCCCAGGGCACAAATTACATGTGGTCATGGAAAAACCTCGAAAGAGCATCCCAGGACTAATTACGAGCACACAGCTCAACCTATTGGATCTCCCAGGGCACAAATTACATGCCATAGGACAAAACCTCGAAAGAGCATCTGCCAGATATCCCAGGGCACAAATTACATGCCATAGGAAAAACCTCGAAAGACTATCTGCAAATCTCCCAGGGCACAAATTATATGTCCTCCCAAGCAAAACCTCGAAAGAGCATTTTCCAGATGTCCCAGGGCACAAATTACATGCCATAGGCAAAACCTCGAAAGACCATCTGCAAATCTCCCAGGGCACAAATTACATGCTTATCTGCACAACCTGATCCACGGCCACAGAGTATCAACTGATACTCACCATACATCATCCTGATGTATCCATGATCATCCTGATCATCATCACTGCAACATCCTGCTGCATGTCATCCGGAGCAACATCCTGAAGCTCGTCATCTATGATCATCCTGATCATCACTGCAACATCCTGCTGCATGTCATCTGGAGCAACATCCTGAAGCTCGTCATCTATGATCATCCTGATCATCACTGCAACATCCTGTTGCATGTCATCTGGAGCAACATCCTGAAGCTCGTCATCTATGATCATCCTGATCATTAATGCATCTACCTGATGCATACCAAGTATCATACATGATCCTCCTGATCATCAATGTATCCACCTGATACAAATACATGATACATATCATCATACATGATCCTCCTGATCATCAATGCATCTACCTGATGCATACCACGTATCTACCTGATACATATCATCATACATGATCCTCCTGATCCTCAATGCATCTACCTGATGCATACCACGTATCTACCTGATACATATCATCATACATGATCCTCCTGATCATCAATGCATCTACCTGATGCATACCAAGTATCTACCTGATACATATCATCATACATGATCCTCCTGATCATACAATGTATCCACATGATACAGTGATATTTGATCTCTATGTGTTTCGACCTGTCATGAAACACTGGGTTCTCAGACAGCTTCACACAACTCTGGTTATCACAGAAGATACCAGTAGCCTCCAACGGGTGATCAAATAGCTCAAACAGTAGCTTCCGCAACCATACTGCCTCACAACTAGCTGAACAGGTTGCAACATACTCAGCCTCAGCTGTACTCAGTGCTACGCAGGACTGCTTCCTGCTAAACCAATAGATCACACCTGATCCCATACTGAAGCAACACCCAGATGTGCTCTTCCTATCTGCAGCACTGCCAGCCCAATCTGAATCAACATAACCCTGCAGGTTAAGCTTTTGATTCACCTCATACTTGAGCCCATAATCCACTGTACCCTTCAGGTACCTCAGAACATGCTTTACAGCAACCAGGTGAACACTCCTCGGATCCGTCAGGAACTGGCTCAATGTGTTCACAGCAAAGTAAATGTCTGGTCTCGTGTTCATCAGGTACATCAAGGACCCAATCATCTGACGATACATAGAGATATCAACTGGCTCAGATGAAGCATCACATAGAAGCTTCAGATTCGATGCCATAGGTGTGGCCATGGCCTTGCAATCCATCATCCCGAACCTCTTCAGTATCTCTACTACATATTTCCCTTGTCCAAGGAAGATTCCTTCTGCACTCTGCCACACCTCCATGCCAAAAACAAATAGTGCATCATCCCCAAGTTCTTCATCTCGAACTCGATAGTAAGCTTCCACTGCGTGTCGGCAATCAATCTATCTTCACCATACCAAGTTCTGCACATATATGATTTCCTATCATGTGTCTCAGAACCAAGTGGCTGCTCCACATACACTTCTTCTTCAACTACACCATTCAAGAAAGCTGTCTTGAATCCATCTAGTGTATCTTCTATTTCATCACTTTTATATTTCTCTATGCTGCCATCTGCAACATGCTTGATCTGATAGTTCCATATGGAAGTCATAACAAACTTCCCTTCAGGTGTTGGGACTACATCCCAAACATCATTCTTCATGATCGACAGATCATGGCATTTCATTTCTTCATCCCAAATCCTGGGAACTTCAATATCTTCAATCTTTTCAATAGATATCTTTGTTGCTGGAACAAAATGTTGTAGTTCTTCTTTTGTAGGAGATGGCATACGATCTTTCCTACACAACAAGTTAAATTGCATGATTAGAAAACATCTCATAGTTTTCAGAACAAATTCTTACACATAAAGAAATATGCCATACAGTCATGCAATTATCTTAGCCAATGCTTCAATACAACATTTATCCATATTCCGTAACTTTCTAGATGCCTTCCAATCTCTACCAGAACATTGTTAAGTGTGTGCACAACTCCCAACATGTCAGCAAAGAGGTTTCATTCTAGATAAGTAGCAATGGAATGTTGTACAGTGCCATAGGCCACTTACCCATGCATATTAGGAGTATACTGTTCATCAATGCAATTATTCTAATATGCATAATACACAACCTAATTCTAGGAACATCAGTATATACATTATTGAACAGTATTATTTAAGAAATGACAATTCAAATACTTATCTTTGTTTGTTCGTTGGGTGGACTCCCTCTGAGTCTTCGCTTCCTTGCAGGAGCTGCTAGAGTCCTAATCTGAAGTAGCTTCTTCTACACCTTTCTGTTGTGGAATGTAGAGAGATGGACAACTCCCTCTGAATATCTGCATCCTTGCATAAACCACTAGAGTGTACTCCCTCTTGATCTTTGCTTCCTGGATTACCTGTTCTTGAGCTCATATTCATCCTTGGTCCCTATGCATGCTTATTAGTATCATGAATGTATTATCCTTGTGATCTCATATAAAATCATACATTCATTAGTATACTATTAAAACACAATAATCTCAAGCATGTATAGTCATGATCATTTCAAACAGAAAATAATAAGCATTAGCATTCAAGGTTTATGTAGAATTCTTAAGGTTAGTCAAATCATAAGAAACATAACATGTCTAAACCTGTAATTACTCAAACCTATGACTATTCAGGTTAGTTGAATCATCAATCAAGATAAGAGATATATTATGCATAAAACCTGTGATTATTCAAACCTATACCTTCATGATTCTTCTGATTAGTCATATCATCAATTAAGGTAAGAAACATAATATGCATACAACCATGATTATTCAAACCTATGACTTCATGAATAATCATTATCAACAACAGTATAAGATCCTAACCCAATGTAGGATTCTATCTTGATATAGGAAAAACATACCTGGATTAGTATGCTAGTTAGTTATGTCTAACATACTCACATGATGTCTTCTTGTTCTTCTTCAGTGACTTGTGCTAGTAACCTGCATGTCTCATATGTTAACCATTACAAAACCAAGTTATACATACCTCGTAAATAGATCTTCTATGAGATCCATGACAATGGATGAGTTTTTATCCTCATGTCATCATGATCATATGTTCTTTGAACTGGAACATGATTTGTCTTTCTTGGTGTACCTTTCATGTTAGTAGACAACATAAACCTCATATAACACCATAATGAATTAGTACAATCATAAGTGTCAACACCCTAACCAATGAATATCTTCTATCATGCATTCATAATTTTGTTAAGGTGATACGACAAATCTAAAAACAAAATTGTACTTAACCGTAATAACATGAAGACAAACATACCATAAACTTAATCATGAACAAATATCGAAACATACCTCGATGAGTCATACCTATCGAGATCGCTTGTAATCTTCTTATGTAAGGCCTTAGCCTCATCTCCCTCTGAAACAGGAACTTCTTCACTCATGCAGATGATCAATCCATCTTCTTCTAGGATTAACCCAATCCACTTGATTTGCAAGAACTGGACCTGGAGCTGGATATGGGTTTGTCAGAGAAACCCCAAAAATTCAAACTTTGAATTTCAAACTTCCGAAAGGATAGAAATATGTGCCTTGATGAGCTGATCAAACTGGTATATTCAGAGTTTGAAAACTGCAAAGTTTCACTCCTCAATTTTGCCTTTGAAACTTCTGGATTCACTGGACATGACCCTGAACTGGGGTTTGATGAATCCCACTCTTCTGCCCAATCAAAAGGTTTGATCCAAATCTCTAAGCTTCTATTTTTCTGATGAGCTTCCAGCCGTGGTCTCATATTTCAAAAATTCCCATTTTTATAGAAGCCCTAATTTTCCACTTTTCTGATCAAAGTCCCGAACTAGGGTCTGATCAAACTCGGCCATCTGCCCAGCCAAAAATTCTGATCTTGGTCTCTAAATTTCTATTTTGATGAGTAGCATCCAGCCGTGGTCTCCGATTATAAAAATTCCAACTTTCTCCAAAGCCCTAAATTCCGGAAGCCATGAATGAAGGTACTAAAAAATAATTCTGTTTTGACAGAAATATGTACCTGATTGTTTCTGGTGTAACTCCGAACCTTTTGATCTACAGGGTCTGAAAAAGTTTTCTGAGATAGCCTGACCTGTTACCTTTCCATCCTGACAAGTCTGACCTCAATTGGATTCTCTGAGAGAGAGTTATGCCAAATGTCTCAACGTGACCTATTTTGGGATAATACAGGAGTGTGAACTTGTACGGCGTGCCACGTGTCACTGTTTAAACTTCGGCCTCTGAAAAAGTTTCTTGAAATAGCTCGGCCTGTTATATTTCCATCCTGACAGGTCTGACCTCAATTGGACTCTCTGAGAGAGAGTTATGCCAAGTGTCGCAACGTGACCTTTTTGTGGGATAAAACAGTAGAGCGAAATTGTACGGCGTGCCACGTGTCACTGGTTCAACTTCGGCCTCTAAAAAAGTTTTCTGAGATAGTACAGTCTGTGTACTACCTGTCACTTTTCACTAAATTTCATTTGGATCTTCCTAGCCCAAGTTATGACCTTTTTCCCAAGGTCACCTGATTTTGACTCAGATCTGGAAGAGGCAGAAACCCTATATTGCACAGATCATAAATCACAAAGTACAACGAGTTAGAGGTTTTCCTTTGGACACAAGGTACCTGGAGATCTTATCTTCGGCCTGTAACAATTTCAGATCCGAAAACTTCGCCAAAACGGATTTATAGCGAAAGTTCTACGATGACTGGTTTTTTCTATATCAAGCCCTAGCATCGTAAGTGCAACAAGTGTCATACATGCCATATCATGCCTTCTTTCAGGCTAGCTCTGATACCATGTTAAATTTTCAGAATTTACTTCAATCTGATCTAGGATCTTAACTGAGAGAACAACATGTACAGCATATCTACAGCATATCAATCATGGAGACAATAATGCAAGCACACAAGAGACACAAAGATTTACTTGGGGAAAACCATAAAGGTGAAAAACCCCAATAACTTCCTCAGAGATAGATAGAGCAATGATACAACCAACCATAAGAGATAGACACAACCTAGCAGTAGATCCTCCTCCTCCATAAGTGCGCCACTCCTCCTTGAGTGCATGTGTGAGAAGTGAGTGAACAAATAGAGTGCCTCCCGCACTCTATTTATACTTGACTTGACTTGCCTTTTTACCTAACTCATGTAGGCTCGAACTTAACCACATAACATAATGCTGACTGGGCCGACCCCCAATAGGCTGGTCTAATAACCCTTTGAACCACATGGCCGACCCCCAATAGGGTGGTCTAATAACCCTTTGACCCACATGACTTATACAGGGCCGACCCCAAACAAGGTGGTCTAATAACCCATCAAGTATAAGTTACGACACATACAATATAAATAACGACACTTCCTTATAGAGGAATAATACCATCTCTATAGGAATACAATATACATATATGTGAAATACATTCTGAAGTTACATATACATCAACATCATGTGTGTCATGGAGAATGTGTAAGGCCTCCTTGATCTTTCTTCCACTCATCTTGAGTGGCCTCTCAAAAGGAGAAGGTTGAGAGAAAACCTCCCCATCATCAATTAGTGGATAAAAATCATGAATCTCTTGTGGTGAAAGTGATTTTGATACTTCGATCTCTTACTTGAATACAAGGATTTCATCTTCTTCAACTTCAGTGGTTTTTTTACTTGCAGTGTCCTTCTCAAGTGGTATATCTATGTCACCAACACAAGGGAATGGACATCCATCAGTAGATGTCTCCTCAAAACTTAGGCACCCATCAGTAGGTACATCTTCATAACATCCATTAGTAGATGCTTCTTTAGAACCTGAACAACCAATAGTAGATTCCTCTTCTTCGCACCATTCAACAATGAATTTGTGATCAAGAACTAGATGATCTTTAGTAGAATTAGTGGTGGCTTCTTCAGTCTTACAACCCTCCTCGGTAAGGATTGTACATACATCTTCTTCATATGGCTGATTTTTACTTTGCTTTTTCTCTTTAATTTCCTTACGATCAAGATATTTGCAGACTCTTTTTGAAGTAGATTCAAAAATAATCATCAAGTATGAATCACATGCATCCAACGAAGCTTCATATTTTTCTGATCTTTTCACAAGTAGGTTGATCTTTGACTATGGAACATGCAACTTCCCATACATATGGCTATAAGAATAACCATAATTTCTCCTTCCAAATATTATCTGATGGGATATAATTGTATAAGGTACATCTTGGACATTTTATTCCTCATACTGTCTATAGTACTCTTCATATTTCTCATCATATTCATCATCATACTGCTCAGAAAAATCATCATCGAAGTAAGAATCTTCTTCACTGATCATGGACATGGATGCAAATTCATTGAATTGAGAGTATTATTTCCATAGGAGTAGAGGAAAGTGCTCTAATACCACTATAATATCCTTGATATAATATCAAATGACATTATCTCAAAATTCAAACTTCAAATCATAAATTTTCCAAGTAGTAACTAGTTTTGAAAACTAGTGAAGAATGAACTAGAACTGGTCATTGATTAACCCACCCAGAGCTTTACTGATGGACACTTTTGGATATACCAAATGTACTAGGAATTTTTATCATCAAGGAAAACAACATCAAGTCCATATTTTGATTTCTAAGCACAATGTACTAGGGCCATTTATGTTTCGAACAACAGTTAGGCTGAAGTGTTCTCCAAGGTTGCTTGGGCACACCAACACACCAACATATGGCTATTAAACTCTTTCACTTACACTTGACATAAAACAGAGGTTCATAAAAGGTAATAACCCCCTAATATATTACTGGACAAGTTTTACATAGGTTTTGGTAGTTTTTGGCGGTGTTTGGAGTCAAGGAGAGAAAAAGAGCTAGGATGGACTGCTCAACTAGATTGTTTCCAAGATCTTCCAAATAGGATGAGAGGGATACAAATTATCAAGGAGATAATTGGAGTGTCTTCATCAAGGTCTCAATAATATAATATGACTAATAAAACTGAAATTTCACAACAAAATATCTGTTAATTAAAACTATTGTGAAACTAGTCAATTAAAAGAGCTCAATGATCTAGTATTAAGAAATAGGAATACAAGAAGTCATCAAGGGTCATGAATATATGATTTTTGACTTGGGATGTATTCTTCAAGAAAATTAAAATATAAATAATCTTTCATAAGTGGATGGTTTCATATAATTCTATATAATTCAATTTCTTGAAAACTAGTCAAGTAATAGATGCACAAAAAGTTAGTCTTGCTAAATATGAGCATAATCAGCCTCTAAGGTTCTAAAAATCATTATCTGATAATTGATTCGGATCATAAATTAAATTAACAGTAGCAACAAACATTCACTGAGTTGGATAATCAATAAACATAAATCTCATGGCTCGAACTTCATAGGAAGCCACCAATATTGGATTATTACATTGATTGAAGGAGAATATTGTACAGAAGAGTAAGAACAAGGAATTTAATCACTGGATCTGCTATGATGATGGATATTGAGAATATGTATGTTCATGAAAGGTGCACTGAGCTCATATAACTCTCCTTGGAGTGCACTCAATCAATTGTATCTCCTCCTCTTATCAAAACTTACTCGAGATCTCTCTTTGATTGGATTGATGCTAGGAAACACTTTTGAATGGCTTGCATTCTTCAATTATAGTTGATATTGCATGTAGAAATGCTTGAGTATATGAAATAGAATCAGTTATAAAGACTTTATATCATCATCCTTTCAGTATAATCATGGGGCTTATATCCCATCTAGGACTAGGGGCACATCTCCCAGGTCAAAGAGGAAAAATTACACTCAATTCAAATCACAAATGATCAACAATGTGAAATGGAATTGTAATCCTTCTGTTATAGATTGAGGTGAATTTTTGAGCAAGTAATATAGGCTAAGGCTCCCTAATGGAATGGATAAGGTTGCTTTGATTTATTCTTTAGCTTTTTCCTTGCTTTCTACTTTGCTTTGCTTCTTGCTTTAGCTTTTGTCTTGATTTTTGCTTTGCTTTGATTTATGCTTTTGCTTTTGATTTTGCTTCCGATTTTGATTTTGCCTTTTATTTTTCTTTTGATTTATCCTGCTTTTTCTTTTATAACCTTCCTTTTCTTGCTTTTCGGCATTGTCTTATTTTTTCCCTACTTTTTCTGCCTTACCTTGCTTTTTTGCTTTGTCCTGCTTTTTCTTGCTTTTCTGCTTTGTCTTGATTTTGTCCTCCTTTTCTGCTTTATTATGCTTTTCTTGAGATTTGCTTCTTTATTATGCTTTCTTCTCCTTTTCCTACTTTCCTTGATTTGATTGCTTTATCTTTTCTTGTCAACCTTAACCTCTAAGGCACGCTTGTGGAGCATTCTCCACTTTAGTCCAAAATAAAAATATCTAATTAATAAAAATCACTTCTACCAAGTGCATTTCAAACTTAGGATAAAAATAAAATTAAACTTCCTAAATAATTAATGCCTTAACTTTGGAATTAACCCCAAGTGCATAAAATTTCCTCCTCAACCCAAGGGATTGGTTGGGCTAGGAATTGCTTCAACTAAACATCAATGAGGGGACATGAAAATTGACATTATACTATAGGAAATGTTAGGAAACCTATACATGTGATATACATGTGATATCTTGATATATACTTATGAGAGGGGTCATGATAAGAATAATTTCCACTTTAATGAGAAATTTATCATTTAATAATGATGATGTGAGGTATATTATAATTAGATCTATAATAGGAATAATTTGGTGTGCCTTTAGAATAAGATGATGTATAGAAAATGTTTAATGGTTGAATAGGAGGTCCCTGAACAATCAAAATTCCAATAAGATTATTTTTATAGTAGAATAAGTGAAAACTACTTATAGTCTATAGTAGTTTCGATTGTAATTACAAAAGGTCAATGATTACATTTCTAATTAAGGATTAATTTTAAAAATAAACGATATTTTTTTTGTCTCGAGGATTGTAAGGGATAGAGGGTATAATTGTCCCTTTGCTTATTAAGAAGCATATATTATTATCTTGAATACAATATATTTTATCTAAGTGTTTTAAAATTCTTTGTTTTCAATGGAATATACATCACATGAAATTTTTTAAGTATTTATTTTCATTTTGAGGATGGTACTTAAGGTAAACTACTCAGTTGCAATTTTGGCAAGCTTAATTCAGTGGGTACATCAAGTGAGGCCCCTCAGCATTCACATAGATAACCAAACCTAGAACTTGACTTTGTAACATCCTACCTTTCTTAAAACTCCCTACCGAATATATAAACAATAAATTTTGATTTTGTTATACCACATATCTTTTCCTTGAACCTAGCACAATTTTTAAGAAAGTTATAAGTGAAACGATGAGTAATTTAATATATAAAATAGAAGCAAAGTTTCCATACCATTGTAAGTTATTTTATATTATGGATTATAATATTAAACGAATAATTAAACCATACATAATAATTTTTCCTTACATGTTTTCATGCAATAGTCAACCTTACATGCCTAATTTTTTTTAGCTATACATATATTCAAAAGGATGAAATTATGTTATACATAAATATCACTCTTCATTTAAATCCAAGAAATGTTGACAGTGCCTTCATCGTGTAGGGTTGTGGACATCGAGAGGCTCTTGAACGAAAATGACACCACCAATAGTGATTCATATCATTGTGCAAGCATAGAAGTCATATGCACAACAAAGGTGCATGGGATTAATGATATTATTATAACATTGATTAATGATATTATAGCACTTACAAACTTCAAACCATTCAATAAAAAAATGCATTATTATAAAATCAAGGTCAAAATATATTATACGATTGTATATAATGAACAATGGTAAGGAATATTTCCAATTTATTTTCTCCTAGGTAAGGATATTGTGTTGAGGAGGGTATTTTTTAAGGATTATAAAAGTATACTTAAGTATAGTTTTCTAGGCGATTATTTTGGATTGAAAAAAATATAAATATAGATTGGTAAGCGAATATTAAATATGAAACATCCAATTTACTACCGAAGCTTGTAAAGTTTGGCGAATATTATGATAAAAAAACATATTCTATGTAAATATAGGCGATATTAGAGAATAAAAATAACCAAATAACGAATTTATTTTTTGAAAAGAGGTCCAAAAATAGCCAATTGGTGAAATTTTACCCCTAAAAATTTCCCTGATGTTGAGGTTAAGGAATGTGCTCTTCTCTGGTATTGAATTTTGTCAATGCAAATATTTAGAAATGAATTTATGTATGTCTTAATTTCATTAAATATGATCTAATTTTGGTTTGTTATAAAGATTAATTATGTAATTATTTATTGGTTAACCAAATTTTCAAGATGCATTGACTATTGAGATTCACTTTATTCCATAAGTTTATTATAATTTTATATGCATCAAATTTCCAAAATAACATAAATATAGAAATAAAGAGTATGTCATGTCCCCAATTTTGGCTAGTCCAGTACCATGGGTGAAAGGGGACAAGATCAACCCCTAAGTGAATTAAATGGTATTAATTCTATTTGCTTAGAATTAATTTTATTTTAAGTCTCAAAAATTGGAAAATTTATTTATTACAAGTAATTTTGATAAATAAAATTAATGGATAAAGAGCAAGCGGGCCAAGACGGCACCCATGTGGAATATGTTGCCAAAATGGAGTAGGGTGTATTTTTGGAGGCAATTATACAACTTGAGTTAATTAATCATTAATTAATTGATTAAATGTTGAAGTGTGAATTAATTCTAAGTTGTAATATTTTTATTGATAAATATTGCTAATAAATTTTGGCAAGTGGTGATGATAAGGTTGGAGGAATTAGTTGGAGTAGGAGTCAAGTAAACACTAGAGTCCAAAAATGTTGCCAAAATGGAGAAAAGAGGCTTATTTAAGGAAAAGCAGCATAAATTCAAAAAAAGCAAGAAAGTTGGAAAAGCAAGAAAGTTGGAAAAGCAGGAAAGTTGGAAAAGAAGGAAAGTTTTGAAAGTAGGATAGTTTACAAAAGGAAGGAAAAATAGAAAAAGTGGAAAGAAAGAAAAACAAAGCAAGGAAAGTGTGTCCACTCATGGGTGACCTATTCTCATAGGTCACCAAGACAAGTAACTTTCTCAATAGGTCAACATGAATTCTATAAAAAGAAGGATTCCAACTCCATTTCACATCTTTTGCTAGTGTGAGGAATTTTATGAATGCATTTGTGCATCCAAGACTTGGGAGGTGTGCCCCTAGTCAAGCATGGGAGATGTGCCCCAGCTTTCTGTGAGAGGATGATGGCATCCAGCCATTATCACTATGTTTATTTGAAGTTACTCAATCTTACCAGGTCGAATCAGAAGTTTAGAGCTATCTTAATCAAAGTCAAAGATCGAATCCTTCCTCCTATTCTACAACTAGTTTCTTACGTGCAAGAGGAGAGATTCTTCCTTCATCTTGTGAGAGGCATATTGGCCTATTTTTTATGTAATAACTAAGTATGTAATGTTATGATATCATTCACTTCAATAAAAATTATAGAACTTTGAATTATTCTCCAATTTATGCACCCCTACTAGATTTAGCTAGATTTTGACTAGCTTTCAATGAATGGTTCATAAGTCAATGAATAAAGGTCCAAATGAAGTCATTCTAGTTCTTGTCGTTAGCTAATACATCACATGTCATGATCCAACCAATTTTTCAAAATTTCTATTTCATTTGAGCATTGTTTGGTATTCCACAAGTCGAGCTAGTTGAGCTATCCTAAATTGTTATTTTACTAGTTTTGTTATCATACTTGCCCATATCTGCATATAACTTTCTGAAATGTTATTTAATGATACAGTGACTGTAAATGAATTATTATTATCCTATCTAATGTCTGAAACAACCTTTTCCAACCCTCAGTCAATTTCCCTACCCATACTAGTCTGCATACGCTGAGAACCCCAGGAGCATTGGAGTAGATTTCAGTCAGGATGTTCTTGAAACATAAATGGTCTCAGTACATTGTGCAGAGGTATACAATCATATCAGAACCTTTTTTCCATCCATAGCCTTTGTACTTTCCCATCTCCAGCAATTCTAACTTCCTTAGCCATTGTTTTGATAAAATTTGAGAAGCCTAGAGTCTTTGTATCAATTTTATAAGTTGGTACATTAAATTTGTACATCCATGAACACAAATATCATTTTATTAATCCTTCCCAACTCCTTGATCTAGTTTGTATATCCGGATGTACCTAGGAAGCCTTGTTGTAGACTTCGGCAATGTCGATGTTCAAAGCATAAATGGTCTTCGTGCTTTGTACAAAGGATCCTAAACTTTTTCCTTATGTCTAACTTGTTACTGCACACTCTCCCATGTAAATTCCAGAACCTAAAGTCACCCCTACCATACTTTATCAGTGCCCCTGTACACATCACTTACATCCTACTCACCGTAAAGAAATTGTCTAAAAATTACTAGTGAAAATCCTGATAAATTCGACAGTTGGAGTTAGTATTCTGGCCAATTCTTGGCTGGGATATTATAGAGTAACCCAATGCATTGAGAATAAAATAAAGAGATAAATAAGAAGCCTCTTCGATGGGGGACCTGCTTATATAGTGTATGAAATTCTCAAGACAAGATGAAATTATCCTAAAACTAGGTTTCCTTTGTATATATATAGGATACAAAGGTTACAATTACAACTAAGGTCCTAGCTGACCAATAAAGACAATACTAATATAATAATAAAGATGTAATGTCACAATATATAGGTCTTAACATGCCCCTCCCTTCAAACAAGTGTCATGCTCAACATGTAATTAACTATGGATGTTATGAGTTGTACACATAGCTACTTTAAGTTTTTCAAAATATTTGTTTGCTTCTTGACTGCAAGAGAATGCCTCATTTTTAAATAACCTTATTATAGTTGCTATTATTTGAACATAATTCTCAATAAACTTATGGTAGTATCCAATCAATCCTAAGAATCCACTAAGATTCTTAAAGGTATTAGGAATCGGTCATTCCACAATAGCTTTAATTTTTTTAGGATCCACTTTGATGCTTTCATGAGATACAATATGACCCAAATATTCCACTTCATTAACCCCAAAGGCACACTTAGAAGTCTTGGCATATGGTTGATGCTCCTCCAATAGTTTTAACACCATGTCAACATGTTGTACATGCCCCTCCTAAGATTTTATATACATTAGTATATCATAAAAAAATACTAACACAAATTTTCTAAGGGTTTAAAAATAAATATCATCAATATTTGAAATGTGGAAGGTACATCAGTAAGACCAAATGGCATCACCAAAAATTCATAATGAATGTCATGTGTTTGGAAGGTTGTTTTCAAAGTGTCTTCTTTCCTCATTATGATTTGATGATATCTAGAACAAAGATCCAACTTGGTGAACAAAATTTCTCGTTGTAATACATTTAATAATTCATCAATGACAGGAAAAGGAAACTTATCTTTAATGGTCATCTCTCGATAATCTATACATATACCATGAACCTTCCTTTTTGTAAACCATCACGGTGAATCCATGAATATTGGTGTCTATTTTGGGGGGTCTTATGAGAAAATAAATCTGTTTTTTTCATGATTTTCAAGTTCGGGAGAACAAAAGTTATATTTGTGTTTAGAATTTCAATTTTCCAGTAAAAAGAAAACTTTTAGAGAATTTTGTTAGATTTCTATTCATTATTTTTTCATTTTTTTTATTGATATTTGATATGACAATTTGGAAAATGTTTGACAGTATATTCTTATAAAATGAAAGGACTAATAAATAGTCATTTTTTTGAGTCACGATAAATCATTTTTAACCTTGTATTTGTAAGAACAAAATAAGCTACAACAATCTATACAGAGTGTATTAGATCCTGACTATAATTTCATATCCAACGGGTGAATATACTAATTATTATAATTTTTTGAATTGGACCGATGTGGAAAACTTGTTGAATATCAACATGTTTTTTTCAGTGGACATTTCTCTCAATTTGCACTAAAACCTAAAAATGTAAGAGTACCCTTTCAAGTAGACACTTCAACGAAGAACCTCATATTTTTTTCAATTTTTTATTGTGTATTTTTGAAGTTATGGAATTTTCATTTCACTGCATTTTGAAAGCAATAAAACAAAAATAGACACATGTTAACAAAAAATAATAATTAAAAATATCATATCTCACCTAAACACAACAAAATTTATACGTATAGAAAGTAGATTCAATGAAAAAACTAATGGTGTCAACTCCGGTAGTCGCTTTGTAGTACTAGATATTCGTTTTGCATTATGAAATTGGAGAAACCTAGAAATATTCCATTTTTTAGTATTAATAGGTTTTCGACCGAACAATAGCTCGGCCGAAAACCTGTTTAATTTTTCGGACGAATGTTTTTTCAATATTTGACCATTAGATTTAATCGAAAAAAAATCAGCTGTTGGATTAAATAATTTTTTGGTCGAACTACCGAAAATTTATTTAATACGAATTTTGCGATGTGATTGTCACCGAATAGACACCCATATTCGTGAATTCACCCATCACCACTGGTGCATAAAAATCACTTTGACCAGGTTGAATGATGCCTACATCTAACATTTGTTGAACTATATTCTCAATATCACTCTTTTGTGCATATGGGTACTCATAGGGTCCGATGTCAGGTGGTACACTTCTTGGTTGCAAGTCAATAACAAGGTCGTGATCACGAGTAGGTAGAATAAATTTAGGCATCTACCCAAATACCTCAGAATGATTATCGATAAATTATTGGAGATCCACTGGATAGAGGGTATATATGCTTGAACATATAGTGAGCACAATTGTGAAATTACACCATGGTGTCCCATTTTTAGCAATTTTGTCATGTTGTTAGAGCTTATCACTTTAGAGGGATTCTCTGGAATACCTGTTAGTTTAATTTACTTTCCTTCTGACGAGAATCTCATGAAAAGCAATTGAAAATATAAGGGTAAATGTTCCCAATTTTTGTATCCATTGGACCCATAGTACAATATCAACACCACCCATTTGGATTGAAATCATTAGACTATATAATAAATACTCCCCATAGTAAGCTTGATAATATGGCACTTCCCTGAACAATTTATCGTATCTCCATATTAAATTATTACTTGAAATTTTGGTATTGGATATATAAATCCATTGAGAAGTTTGGCTAATTTGCAATTAATGAAGTTATGGGTACTACCAAAATCAATGAGCATTGTCACATTTTTATTTTTGATATATTCTTCTATATTCAAAATTTGAGGAGTGCCAATGTCGACAAATGCTTGTTAGTATATGGTTGGAGTAGTATCTTCTAGATATACCTTTTTGTTAGAACATTTTTACACCTATGTACATTAATCATTTATTAATGATGGTTAATTAGTGCCCAAGTGATTAATGATTACATCCCTAAGTTGGTTAGCTACTAAATGGTCAATTATCATGAACTAGTTAGCAAATGTGAACAAGTGCTGAGTCAAACCAGCTGTTTGGAGCGCTCCCCAGGGCAATTAATGCATTCAGCATGCCTAGAGCGCCCTCCTCAGGTCAATTAATGCACTCAGCATGCTTCTCTTCTACCTAGGGCGCATTTGCTCAGTTTGTGGACAATCTTGCCAACTTTGTCATATTTTTGGCCAATTTTAGCTACCAAACCTCTAACCAACCAGTTTCTTCACATGTGTGAGGTCACATGGGCCTGTCCAGTCATTCCTAGCATTCACACAGCTGATTCGAACCAGTTTGGGATGGTTTGGGATATTTTGGTCAACCTAGGGGGGTTTGAGCTATTTCTAAGCTAGATCAGTGTGAGCACTCCAGATGGATTTGAATTCTTCCAGATTTGTATATATGGGTGTTCTTAACCTATTTTGAGGTTGGACAGTTAATAATATTGACATTATTCACCCATTTCATGTGTATTGTTCTTCATTCATTTATAGATTTATGCTATTCTTGCAAATGTTGTGCAATCTTTCACTAGTGAGGAATCCATAGTAGCTAGGTTCTGCTGTGATTGAGATTTTACATGGTATCAGAGCTCTTGGAGCTACCATTCGAACCAACAAGACTGTTTTAGTGGATTGCCAGAAGCAGTGGAGAAACCACATAATTCCTGAGGCCATTGCCTTGAGCTTACTGGAGAAATCTAGTGGCTCCTCTCAGGTGTGATGCTCTCCCGAATGCACCCACTATCCAAACAGGGTTCGAATCTGTTAGTGTAGATCCCTCCTGAGTGATTTGAGAGTTGTTTGCAGGTATTGAAGATCAGCATTGTCAGCAAGTGCGAATTGCAGCAGAGAAGAATGGAGCCATCTCATCCAAACGTGCTCACACCCTTCAACTATTTCGATTGGAAGGCAGAAATGGTGATTTTGCTGAGATCTAAGGGTCTCTACAGAATTACGATGGGCACTGAGGTGGAGCCAAACTCAGCTGTGGAGAAATCCAAGTTTTTTAACAGAATGGATGAGGCATTTGGCCTCCTTTGTCTCAGCATTTGGAGAGACCTCCTGTTTCATGTAGAAATTCTAGCAACTCCAAATGAAGTGTGGCTCAAGCTTGAGACCCTGTTTGGAAAGACTGATGAGATGAGAGGCCACCAGCTCGAAAATGAGCTTGTCTCACTGAGCCCAGGGAATTTCGATTCCATCCAGGACTTCTTCACCAAGTTCAAGAACTTGGTCTTGCAGATCAGACAATGTGGCATAGAGAAGAAAGAAGAACAGTTGGTGTTGTCCATTCTCTCCAAATTGGGTTCTGAATACTCAGTTTTTGTGTCTTCCTTCAACTCCACAAGGCTCACAGTTAGAGGTTGGAAGATGCCATCTTTGGCTGACTTCATGGAGATGCTAACTCAAGAGCAAGACAAGCTGGTCTTGATGGGCTCCATCAAGCAAAAAGACCAAGTTCTTGCAGCTGGAGATTCGAAATGTGGAAGAGGCAAGCAAAAACCCAGGGGGTCGAAACCTCAAGAGAAGAAGAGGAAGGATGAGAGGCCCAAATCCTATGAAGGGGTTTCGAATCCTGTCAAGAACAAGGGAAAGAAGGCTGAGAAGACAAAATGTAGCTACTTTCAAAGAGGTTTTCATCCAGAGAGCTCATGCATGAAGAAAACCATAGACACCATGACCCATCTCCTATAGAAAAATAATATTCCTCTTCCTGAAAGTTCCAAGAAGAAGGAGTGCGTTTCTGAAGACAAGGAGAGCTGCCATGCTTTGGTGGCTAGTTCATCACATTCACCCTTGTTCATCATTGATTCAGGTGCCTCAAGGCACATGGCTTCCTCAAGAGATTCGTTTTCTGAACTTGCACCCTACAGTGGCCTCTCTATTCGAATGGGAGATGACTCAGAAATCCCTGCTCATGGCATTGGGAAAATCTCTATGGAGAATGGCTTCTTCTCTAATGTGTTGTATGTGCCAAATATTGCAGCAAATTTGCTCTCTATATATCAAATGACACATACTGGAGCAGCAAAGAAGGTGGTCTTCACTCAGGATGATGTGGAGATATCAGAAGTTTCCACTGGGAAAATTGTTGCAATGGGTGTTGCAGACCATGACATGAAGATGTACAAGTTCTCCCATTTTCTCGAGTTCTCTTCACCAAGTGTGCTTCTGTCACATGGGAATGAGACCAGCAAGCTATGGCATCAAAGGTATGGTCACCTAAACTACAGATATCTTCAAGTTTTAAGCAAAGAAAAGATGGTAGAAGGGCTGCCACAAATCAGTTTTTCAAGTGGAACATGCAAGGGTTGCATGATTGGGAAGCATCCTGAAAAGAAGTATGACAAAGGGAAGGCAAGGAGGGCTGATAAACCACTTGGGATAGTGCATTCTGATCTGATAGGGCCACTCCCCACACCCTCCTATGGCTGCAGCAAATATGTGCTCACCTTCATCGATGACTACTCAAGGTACTGCTGGTTATTTTTCCTTAAGCAAAAATCTGAAGTCTTTGAATGTTTCAAAATTTTTAAGAGCATGGTTGAGAACTTCAGTGGGAAGGCCATGAAGGTCTTGAGGACTGATAATGGCAGAGAGTATGTCAATAACAATTTGCAGCAGCTCTGTCAAGAGCATGGCATTCAGATGCAACACTCAGTGCCCTACACACCACAACAAAATGGTGTTGCAGAGCGCAAAAATAGAGCACTGAAAGAGATGGCAACTTGCATGTTGCAAGCAAGGGATTTGTCTCCCAAATTGTGGGCTGAAGCTATGAATTGTGCAGCATATGTTCAGAACAGAGCACCACACAAAGCATTGCAAGGAATCACTCCATTTGAAGCATGGATGGGCCACAAGCCCAATGTCTCACATTTCAGAATTTTTGGCTCAAGGGCTTGGGCCAGAATTCCACCGGAGAAGAGAAAGGCCTTGCAGCCCCAAAGCAAGGAGTCAATCATGGTTGGGTATGCAGAGGATTCCAAGGGCTACAAGATCTTTGATCCATCCACTCACAAAAATTTCATCGAAAGAAGTGTCAAATTCGAAGAAGAAGAATTCTTGCAAGCTAGTGAACAAGGTGATGGGGAATGCTCATTTCCTCGTCTTGATGATGAAGTAAGTAGTGATTCTTTCTCTGATATTTCTGATTTTGATATTGCTGAAGATGATGTTGATATGGATTCTGAACATATCCCTCCCTCAAGGCCCAAGTGGGCAGAGAAAACAATTCAAAGTGTCGGAGAGCTTGTGGGAGATCCCCAAGATGCTAGGAAAACTAGATCTCAATTTCACAATTCCTTTGCATGTGATAATTCTGATCTGAGTGAGGCATGTTATTTGATGGTTGGATCTGATCCAATGTCATATTCAGAAGCATGTATAGACCCAAGATGGCAATCATCCATGCAAGATGAGATGAACTCACTCCATGAGAACAAAACTTGGGATTTGGTCCCTCTTCCTCCCAAGAGGAAACTAGTGCAATGAAAATGGATTTATAGAACCAAAGTTGGATCTGATTGCTCTGATCTGAAGTATAAGGCCAGGTTGGTGGCTAAGGGTTACTCTCAGGTCCAAGGAGTGGACTATACAGAGACATTTGCACCGGTGGCAAAGATGGACTCCATAAGACTAGTTTTGGCCATTGGGGCTTCCAAGCGATGGGAGATTCATCACATGGATGTAAAAAGTGCCTTTCTTCATGGGGATCTGAATGAGGAGATATATATGCAGCAGCCTGAAGGTTTTATTTCTGATCATACACTTGTTTGCAGGTTGAACAAGTCACTCTATGGGCTCAAGCAAGCTCCTAGAGCATGGTATGCAAAAATGGACAATTTTCTGCTATCTTTGGGGTTTGATAGGTGTAAGTCTGATCCAAATGTGTATATGCAGCATGTTAGTGATCTGATATTGATTATTGTACTGTATGTTGATGATATTTTGATCACTGGTAGCTGCACCAAAGAACTTGACTCAGTTAAGAGAGCATTGCACAGTGCATTCTCCATGACCGATCTAGGATTGCTAAAACAATTTCTGGGTTTGGAGATAGATCAATCTGTGAATGGAATTTCTGTATGTCAGTCAAGGTATGCTTCAGATTTGCTACAGAAATTTAAGATGGCTGAATGTAAGTCTGCAAAATTTCCATTTCTTTCAGGAGTTAAGCTTACAGAATGGGGTTCTTCACCACTAGTTGACAGTTCATTGTATAGACAACTAGTTGGGAGTTTGTTGTATCTTACACACTCTCGACCAGATTTGTCTTATGCTGTTGGGGCTGTTGCAAGGCACGTGCAAGAGCCTCATGAGATCCATTGGAAGGCAGCCAAGAGGATCCTTCATTATGTTCAGGGTACTAAGTCCTTTGGTATCCATTATGCTGCTGGTTCATCCCTTGAACTAGTAGGATTTACAGATTCTGATTGGGCCAGTGATTGTATCGATCGGAAGTCAACTTCCGGTTATGTCTTTATGCTTGCACATGGACCTATATGCTGGTCAAGCAAGAAACAAAGCACTATTTCCTTATCTTCAGCTGAGGCCGAGTACAGGGGAGCAGTTAATGCAGCCACACAATGTGTTTGGTTGCAAGGTATTCTTGCAGAGTTCGGGATTGTCTTTGATTCACCCACTATTCTTTGGTGTGATAATCAAAGTACAATCAAGATTTCTACCGATCCAGTACAGAGACAGAGGACCAAGCACATAGAGATACACATGCATTACATTCGGGGTTTGGTGCATGACCGGACCATAGCATTGCAGTATTGCCCATCCAGTGAGCAAACTGCTGATATCTTCACCAAGTGTTTTACCGAGAAGACCTTCACTCACCTTAGATCTTTGCTTGGGGTGAGTGATGCATGGTGATGATTGGTGTATTCTGATATATGCCACATGTCCATTTTAGAGGGGAGGTTTTATTTCCCATGTGGTTTTCCTCCTTACCTTGGTTACATGGACAAATAAATTTTATGATGTAAAAGGTGACTTGAGCCTAGTTGCCAAGGCCTTAATTTTTGATACTTCACTAAGTCTAGCTTAAGGGGGGGTGTTAGAACATTTTTACACCTATGTACATTAATCATTTATTAATGATGGTTAATTAGTGCCCAAGTGATTAATGATTACATCCCTAAGTTGGTTAGCTACTAAATGGTCAATTATCATGAACTAGTTAGCAAATGTGAACAAGTGCTGAGTCAAACCAGCTGTTTGGAGCGCTCCCCAGGGCAATTAATGCATTCAGCATTCCTAGAGCGCCCTCCTTAGGTCAATTAATGCACTCAGCATGCTTCTCTTCTACCTAGGGCGCATTTGCTCAGTTTGTGGACAATCTTGCCAACTTTGTCATATTTTTGGCCAATTTTAGCTACCAAACCTCTAACCAACCAGTTTCTTCACATGTGTGAGGTCACATGGGCCTGTCCAGTCATTCCTAGCATTCACACAGCTGATTCGAACCAGTTTGGGATGGTTTGGGATATTTTGGTCAACCTAGGGGGGTTTGAGCTATTTCTAAGCTAGATCAGTGTGAACACTCCAGATGGATTCGAATTCTTCCAGATTTGTATATATGGGTGTTCTTAACCTATTTTGAGGTTGGACAGTTAATAATATTGACATTATTCACCCATTTCATGTGTATTGTTCTTCATTCATTTACAGATTTATGCTATTCTTGCAAATGTTGTGCAATCTTTCACTAGTGAGGAATCCATAGTAGCTAGGTTCTGCTGTGATTGAGATTTTACACTTTTTAGGCTATTCCAATTCTAAATCTTCTTCATCATCATAATCTATGTAGAATAATTTCTTCTCACTGCACTTTTGCCCCTTATTGTACTTGATGTTACAATTAACACATAGTCCCTTTACTCATCCTTCCTCCACTTGCTGAGGCTTCAACCTTGTAGACTGAGGGAGGTTGAGGGAGGAAACATTTCCCTATCTATATATGTTAGTAGTATCCCTTCTAGTAGCCATATTTTTACTTTCAACTTTCCTTGCCAAACTAAAAGCATTCTCCAAAGAGATGTAACACATGTTGTGATCCAGGAGGATCTCAGAGTTTGATCAAAATTAAAGTCTTCAAAATATGTAAATAATAGTACATACGCATATATATCATTATCTTTCTGGAAACGCTCGTTTCACGTGAAATGGCCTCCGGACGCAAAAGATATTGAGTTTCTAAGATTAGTAAAAAGGATAAAAATGATGTAAAAAAGGGGGCCACGTGGAACACCCACGGGGTGCCACGTGGCATGGACAAGTCAGCGTTATAGACACCCGGAATCCCCATAGGGTTCCATGTGGATAGGTTTCGGATGACATGGCAGTATGTGGACCAATCAGGGTATTCCATGTGGTAGCCCTGTTGGCCAATGGATTGTACATTTTACCAAAATTATGGGAGACCATGGGAATCGAACCCATGACCTCCAAGGCACCCAACATCTCCACCAAGCCCGTCTATCCAAAGCTTCTAGTAGTAGTTCTTAACACACATAGGGAAAACCTTGTATATAAAGTTGTGGCTTTATTCGTTTGGAAAAATGAACGGGATCAAAGGCTAGACCCTCGACCCCATGGCCAACATCAAGGCCACCAAGTAATACACCAACGCACAACGGTGGAGAGCCAACACATATCCAAGTCACAATGTAACCGACGGAGTAAAGTGCCAACACATAGCCCAGTCACACGCCAACGTGCTAACAAATAATATATAAAACGTAGTCGATGGGGATGGATCCTGTGACTGCCACACTACCAACACAATGTCTTATCATTAGGCCATGGCCTATTCGTTGTTTGGTAAAGAACGGTTTGTACTTATAAGTTGCAAGCATAAAACTTGGCCCAAAAAGGGTGCATGGCCCTCAAATCTACGCCCAAAGAACCACCCAAAACCACTATATAAAACTTGTTTTGGAGCCACTAAAAGGTAAGGTACATGTATGTTATTTGCATAGATCTCGAGGAGGTTCAGAGCATAGTTCCCAAAGTCCATATAAGAATTAATGGGCACACTTATCGAGGTGGTAATCCATACAATATGTACAACTACAGGTAGAGGTTGTCTCAATTTGTGTGCCAGAGGAGGCCTCATGCATATATAGTCAACTTTATACTCATTTTTCTCAGAATCTCAAGAGGAACGCAGTGGTGAAGTATGTTTTTGAGTTTGACTGACAAAACTTAGAAGTGTTTCAAGAAACTAATATTTGTAAGCTTTGAATACTTAATAAGGTCGGCCTGATCATTGGAAGTGGCCTGGAGACGTATCCCAAGAAGGGTGGAATCCGTTATCATCTATTGTCTTCAATTTATGGTTTGCATATTTGTTTTACTTGCATATGAGTTTATTTAAAGCATTTAAAATTCATCTTTTAAGCCAATTTTATGATATTTCACATGAAAATTTATGGTGAAAAAGATCTTGAAATATTTTCAGATCTATTTTGGTTTCAGATCAGCTCAACCATTACATTGTGAGTTTGTTTATGTTAACAAGAGAAAGGCTTCATGGAGGTGAAGGAGAGATTGAATATCTTGATCCAGAGATTGGTTCAAGAAGAGGAAGAATGGCTTCAGAAAAAGGATAAGATGGGACTTCTTCAATTCCTTCTGAAGGATATTTCCTTAAATCTTTAATAATTGGTATACATCTCTACACTCAATAAATTATGCTCAAGTTCATAGGTGGATTACATAGTTATTTACGTCATATGATACTTATGTTTAATCCAAATAGCCTTGATGAGGTATGCGCTCAAGCGACTCATATGGAGTCAAACGGGAAGAATACAAATGAAAAAATTTCAAAGAAACCTTACAAACCTGAAGGAAATAAATTCAAAGGTAAGGGGAAATGTAAGCATACAACTACATTGAAGAAAGAAGGAGATAAACCTACATGCTTACATTTCCAGAAAAAGGGTCATGATGCATCCAAATGTTCAAGGCTTTATTTGGAGCTCAATCTTGAGAAGTTTCAGAATAAGGAGGACAAGAAGACCATTGCTTCATCCATCCAACATGATTTGGGATCTGACTCAAGGGTTGAGACTAAGATTTTTGCTATGAGCATACAAGGTAAAAATCATTCTACTTCTGATACAAAGCATGAATCTATTTTTGATGAAAGAAAGAGAAGTGATTTATTTCATATAAGAGTCATCTCTAAGGATACAAAAATAGATACTCTTTTTTATAGTGGATCACAAGCCAATCTCATTTCAGAAGAGATAGTTAAGAAACTTCATTTGGAAACTAAGTTACACCCAAAATCATATCCTCGAATGGGTATATGATAATACACAAGTACAAGTGACAAAACAATGTAGACTTAGGTTTGTTATTACTTTTGGATTCATTGATGAAGTAGATATGGATGGTTCCATTTGATATATGTGGTATTTTTATGGGAAGTCCTTGTCTTTATGATAGGAAGGCTATCTTTTACAGGGAAGATAACAGGTATCAGCTCACTAAATATGGTATTGAATATGGTGTTCGTGCACATCACATAAAAAATAGTCTTTCATTATTATCTACAAGTCAAATGAAGAGGCTAGTAAATGCTCGTAAGAATTGTGTTCTTATGGTTGTTAAAGCAAAGGATGTTGGTCAAAGTGACTCTTTTAAAGGATGTGATCCAAGACTTAAGAAATAATTAACTAAATTTGTAACTGAGTATGATTTCTTGTTTCAAGAACCTAAAGGATTGCCTCCAAAAAGAGAAATCCAACATGAGATTCTTTTACAGTGGGATGCACCACTTACTAACATTGGCATGTATAGGTCTTCAATAATTGAAAATGTAAAGATAAAGAATCAAGTTCAATAATTGCTTGAAAGAGGCCACATTCGACCAAGCTCCTCTCCATGTGGTTCACCAATTGTTTTGGTGCCAAAGAAGGATGGCACATGGCATATGTGTGTTGATTAGAGGGCACTAAACAGAATCACAATTAAGAACAGGTATCCTCTTCCTTGGATTGATGATATTTTGGATCAACTTAAGAATGTAACTTATTCCACTAAGTTAGAATTAAGAAGTGGCTATCATCAAATTAGAATTCATGACAATGATATTTGGAAGACTACTTTCAAAACTAAACAGGGTTTATCTGAACAGATGGTAATGCCCTTTGGTATTTGTAATGCACCCGCAACATTTATGAGGGTGATGAATGATGTTTTTAGGCCATTCATTGATGAATTTTTCATAGTCTACTTAGATGATATCTTGATTTTCATTCGTACTTGGGAAGAACATGTCAAGCATGTCAAACAATTTTTGGATGTACTTGTAAGGGAAAAATTGTAATTAAAGATGTCTAAATGTGAATTTGGGAAGACATATTAAGTGTATCTAGGTTAAATTGTCGGGGGTGGTGAATTGAGGATTGATCCCTCTAAATTTGAGGTCATTGTGAATTTTCCCAAGCCAAATAATGTAAATTAGGTAAGAATATTTTTGGGAGCAGCCCAATACTGGAGGAATTTTATTGCTAATTCTCCTTCATAGCTTATCCATTACATGCTTTGAAAAGTATGAATAGATTCTTTCAGTTGGAAGGAAAAGCACAGAAGGCCTTTGACACTCTGAAAGAAAAGATCAATATAGCTCTAGTACTTTCACTGTTGGATCTGCAACATCCATTTGAGATAGATACTGATGCTAGTGGTTATGCCATGGGGGAAGTCTTAATGCAACCCAAAAACCAATATGCTATCATTCTGAAACCTTCTCTAAATCTATAATTAACTATCCAACCTATTATACAAAATTGAATAATCATATTCATGACAAGTTGTTGTATCATCTTGGAAAGATCTGTATTCCACAAAGTGAAAGATTACATGTGATAAGAGAAGCACACACTTCCCTCATGTAGTGCTCTAGTTTCGGCAAAGCACTTTGACAAGGTTCTAAACTAACTTTTTGTACAGGCTTGTTTCTGAATAAATATTATTTAATCTTTACTATTTTTCCTATCATTATAGATGTATTTTCTCTTTCAAGGTATTTGCATCAACATTCCAAAGGTAAAATACATATATATATTTCCATTTACATGATTAAGCAAATATATATATATATATGTTTTAGCATTAGTTTAAAATATGATTAATGTAACAATTAACAAGGAAAATACCTGTTTCTTGAAGGTGCTTGAAGGTTGTAGAAGGTTGTAGATTCCCCCGTAGATTGCTGTAGATTTCCTTCCTGATTTTCATCCGTAACACTTAGCAACCAATCCAATGATCCACCCTGCCAACCAGATATGCTGGACCTTGGAAATCAAAGGATTTCCAAGCCCCCGAGCTCACGAACTGATAATCCTGAGAGTAGTACTTCCCTAATATCCACTCCTTTCTTCACTTAGATCTCTCCTCTGCTACCTTCAAACTTCCTCCCCCTCTCCTTCCTCGAAAAAGTGCCCCTTTTAATCCTCTTTACCCTTCCCTATATACCATTCCTCCTTCATTTACCTTCAGTCTCACTCCACCACCCTCCATTCCCCGTATTCAAACTGAATCAAATAAAATATAAGATCTTTAAATTATGTTCTTCTCGAGCAGTTAAATAGTTAAGGCTAATTGGGTTGGTTTCAATGCTTCTAATGTACATCATTTAATGATTCTTGAAATGTGTAATTTAGGACTCCCATGAGATGGTGGATCAGTTATTAACCCTATCATCTATTTAATATGTTGATTAAGATAATATTTAAATTGTCATCATGTTGACTCTTTAAATTTCAAAGAGGTTGTTGGATTAAATTTCAAATCTAATTTCGGATCACTTGAATGACATGGCAGTTCTTTATTATTAAGAAGGATTATCTTAATTTACTTAGTTCCTTTTTTTATAATTAAATACTACCTTTACATAATTCATAAATCAAGTTTTCCGAACAAGCATCTTTATAATTTTTAACTTATTTATTTTGAATAATTCCACATATTCACTTATGATTTTGTGTAATGGACACATTTATTATTAGTAATTTTAGTTTAGTACTAAACATAATCAATACACATACAATATTAATTAATAATTATCCTAATTAATGTAGTAATAATAACTGATGGTAAATATCAATATCAACATTTATTTGTTTAACTGCTAAGTACCCTAGCACTAATATAGTACATTTTTATCAACAAACAATGTATGTTTAATGGTTTACTTCATCACAATTAATAGTTAAACAATACAACTTCCCAAAGAAGTTATGTTTATCAATGATATTTCATATTGACGACACTTATCTTAGTTTACTTATTACAATGTTTACATACAATTAATACATAGCTTAATTGACTTGTTTTACACATAATTAATAAGTTAATAATCATCAATCGAATTCGGTCAATGCATAATTAACATATTTGCTTATGACAACTTATCCAATTATTCAATGTTAAGTATTGTATATCGATACTAGCATACAGGTGCAAAGTGTGCATGTGTGGCCAGCGTATGCACAGATCAGAATCAACTACTACCTAAATAATAGTAATCTCCCCCAAGCATGCAAAACAAGCACATATATACTTTTACATACTGAGTTGCTTAACAATTAATCCTTTGAGACTTCACATCATTACCTTAATGTTTACATTAGTTTAATCAATTAAGTACAAGGAAGGGTTCCTACTACCACTAACTCAGAATCAAGGTAAACCCAACCCTCAACAGTACTAACTAACATATCCTCCCATCCTAACCTACTTCTGCATCCTCCCTATCCTTCCTCTGCTAGTACAAAAGTGGATGTCGGACTCACAAACCTAACCACATGGAACCTGAGAGGAATAGCGTCGGCTGAACAATGGACCTATCCTCTCCTAGCAGGCATCCGACCATCGTCATCACAACAACATGGGGAGCATGTCTCAGCAGGGCCCTCCCACGACCTCGAGTATCATGGAACATAGGGCGGGAAACACATCCATCCCTCTCAACATACTGGGCCTACACCCTTATCAACTCATACTTCGCTGCTATCGAGATTATCAGTTCATGTCATCGTATCATCATTTTTGGCTGCTAAGGTTTTACTGTATGAACAAGTTCTTATCCCCTTTATCAGATCAATTAACTAGCTATCCCATAGCCCTTGTGCCCTGTAGGTTAGTATTTCACAAAATACACTTTTCATAGAAAGTATTTCCCATCAATCGCCAATTGATCCATATTATCAACATCATTTTATTTCTTGTAACAGTTTTAGTTCATCATAGATGCATATGACATATAACACTTCAATAAATCATATCATAAGATGGTATCCACATACTGCATCATATATTTCACATCTCATTAGTATTCTCTTGTGTTAACTTTGCAATTATTATTTGATGAATATCTTGAATGTATGATGGATAAGTTATTGAAATTAATTCCACTGTGTTTTTCTTATAATTATACATCCCATATCTCTTTGATATTATGTGACTGCTTGGTTAAAAGTTTATGGGGCTAACTACCCGGTTTTAGTATCACGATCCTCTCTATCATGCTGGTATGGTAGGAGGGGACATTACATTTTGGTATCACAGCTACTGGTTGCAGCATTGGACCTCTATGGGCCAAATCATGGCTAAGTTAGATAGTTTGCAGGGGTAAAGTTACCTCCTACTAAGCAACATTCATCACTGAAAGAAAGAAAGATTTCAAATTTTTCCTAAGTGTTTTTTGAAGAAAAAAAATTTAAGTCTGTTTCGGAAAGAATTCCCGAATGTCTTCTGAAACTGCGGAAGCATTCGGCGAATTGCTCCAAAACTGCGGAAGCATTCGGCGAATTACTCCGAAACTGCGGAAGCATTCAGTGAATTGCTCCGAAACTGCGGAAGCATTCCGTGAGTTTTTCCGCAACGCGGAAGAGTTTGGGAAGTCGCCCTGAAACTGCGGAAGGAATTCCCTTCCGAAATTTGTGGAAGGAATTCTCTTCCGAAATTTGCGGAAGGATTCCGAGATTTGTCCCGCAATGCGAAACAATTTGGCGAACTGCTTCGAAAAAGCAGAAAAATTTTCTAAGTGTTCGGCGTCGAAAGGAAGTTTTCGGAAGGAATTCTCTTCCGAAATTTGTGGAAGGAATTCTCTTCCGAAATTTGCGAAAGGAATTCTCTTCCGAAATTGCGGAAGGGATTCTCTTCCGAAATTTGCGGAAGATTTTCGTGAATCTCCCAAAACTGTGGAATCATTCCATGAATGGCTTCGCAACTACGGGAGCATTTGCCGAATCACTCCGCAACGGAAGCATTCTGCGAATGGCTCCGCAACTGTGGGAGCATTCACCGAATCGCTCCGCAAATGTGGAAGCATTCGACGAATTGCTCCGCAATTGCGGGAGCATTCAGTGAATCACTCTGCAACGGGAGCATTCGCCCAATGGCTCTGTAATTGCGGAATCATTCACCGAATGGCTCCGCAACTGTGGGATCCTTCGCCGAATGGCTCCGCAATTGCGGGAGCATTCACCAAATGGCTCTGCAATTGCGGGAGCGTTTGGTGAATCTCCCCGCAACGGCGACAGGATTCGTAAAAAAGAAAAGAAAAAGGAGGGCACTGCCCTCGACCTGCCCTGCAGTGGCACAGGGAATCCATAAGGGGGCAAGCCCCCTTGACCCCCTTTTTGTTTATCCCCCTCGTATGTCATTGATTATGAGAAAATCCTATGTTTTGACAAATTGTCAACGTAACATTTTCCCACGTGCATGAAGTAATTTGTGAATTTTTGAGAATATAATGCAGCTAACAATTGTGTTGTTGAGCACATTTCAGAGAATCACAGTTACGGCAAGGTAGCACTCTAGATAATATAGTCAGAGAGTTTTGAATCTTGGTTGGGCCAAGAAAATCAACATCACAGATGATGCACAGGATCCCTATGAGCCTGAGATAGATGCCATGGGGGAGAACATACATGTTGAAAATGCTGAAACAGAATCTAATGGGAGAAGAAATCAAGAGACTCCTCCAGGTATTGCAGCCACCATGAGAAGCCTAAGGGTGGAGTTGCAAAGCTGTAGGGAAAATAATGAAAGGATGATTAAAGCTTAGGAAGAAAAAAATCAGCTGAATGCAGCTATGCTGCAGAGTTTAACAGACATCCAAAGGCAAATAAACTATGGGCATCAGACATCAAATCTAGAAAGGGGTGGGAGTAGTTCTAGAAGGAATTTCCATAAGAGGGCCAGTAGCCCAAGAAGAGTTTCTACAGACAGAACATATAGTCCAGAAATCTCTTCTAACGAATCATCTGACTCTGAAGAATCCAATGAGGGTTCAAGTTCTTCATCTCACAGGAGCAAGAGGAAGAAGCACTACAAGAACAATTCACATGGGGAATTTAAAAGGCAAAACCTCCTACATTTGATGGAGAGGTAAAATCTGGTCAAGAAGCTGAAGCTTGGCTTCTTGGGATGAGAAAATATTTCCAAGTCCAAGACTACTCTGGGAATATGAAGGCAAGGGTTTCCATCTTCAAATTTAATGGAAGAGCATCTATATGGTGGAAACACACCAGGCAAGTGAAGAAGATCAATGAAAGGAAGATTGTGTGGAAGCAGTTCAAGAAATACTTCAAGCAGAAGTACCTGTCGGATAGGTACTATGATGATAAGATCAAAGAGTTCCATGAGTTGAGATTGGGACAATTGACCATGGAAGAATATCCAAACAAGTTCTTGGAGTTGCTGAGGTATGTCAAGTACATTCGAGATGATAAGGTGAAAATTCAGCGTTTCCTAAGTGGACTACCCCAGTCATATAAAGATAGAATTGAGTTCGATGAACCTCGAACTCTAGAGGAGGCCATAAGAAAGGCCAAGTATTACTTTGATCAAAACAGAAGCAAACCAGAATTCCATAAGGCATGGAAGGATAGGAAAAATGAAAAGTTTGACCAAAGGAAGAAGGGGTTCAAGCCTCCCTAATTCCGGAATCAGCAAAGGCAGCCATCATAGGTTGTGACTAAGCCAACTAGGATGATGGGAGACAAGCCAAGAGATCCAAAGGAGCCAAGAGAACCACTTCAATGTTGGGGTTGTGGAGGAGACCACATGCTTAGGAACTGTCCACATCGGAATGGGAATGCAAATCAAGTTCACAACATCCAAGGAGCTAGAACTATGGGTCAAGTGGCGAGAGAAATCCCTAGAATCTATGCAGCAGTAGAAGACCACCAAGCAGATCATCAATCAACTGTGGTTGAAGTTGAAGGTAAGATTGCTAAGCAATCTGTTTCTATTTTGATTGATCCTGGATCTACTCACAGTTATGTCACTCCTTGAATTGTTGAGATTTGTGCTTTCAAGAAATTAAAGCATAGTAAATCATGGTTAGTTCAACTAGCCACTGGAACCAAGAGAAAAGTTAGTGAAATAGTAGAGAAATGTCCATTAGAGATGGATGGGCTATTCACTTATGCAGATCTGAATATTTTACCATTGGGTTCCTATGATATTCTCATTGGAATGGATTGGTTAGAAGCACACAGGGTTAAACTTGACTGCTACAATAAGACATTTGAATGCATGGATGAAGAAGGAAACCCGAGGGTTGTAAAAGGCATTCCAAAGGTGACTTCTGTTAGACAGGTTTCAGCCATGCAGCTGAAGAAGTTCTATAGGAAGGGATGTCAATTGTATGCAGCCCACATTTTAGAGGCAGCAGAGAGTGAAACTCTTAAATTGGAGGACTATCAGGTATTGCAAGAATTCTGGGATGTTTTTCCTGATGAGATTCCAGGACTCCCTCCAAAGAGAGACATTGACTTTACAATTGAACTTGTCCCAGGAGCAGCACTAGTATCTAAGACACCCTATAGGATGAGTACACCGGAATTGCTAGAATTGAAAATGCAATTACAAGAATTGCTGGAAAAGAAATATATTAGGCCAAGTGTGTCCCCATGGGGGGCACCTATTCTATTTGTGAAAAAGAAAGATGGAACACTCAGGGTATGCATTGACTACAGGCAGTTGAACAAAGTCACTGTGAAGAACAAATACCCGTTGCCCTGAATTGATGACCTTTTTGACCAAATGAGAGGAGCAAAGGTATTTTCAAAGATTGACTTGAGGTCTGGTTACCATCAGGTAAGAATCAAAGAAGAAGATATTCATAAGACAGCCTTTAGAACAAGGTATGGACACTATGAGTTTGTAGTGGTACCATTCGGTCTCACAAATGCACCAGCTACATTCATGTGTCTCATGAATAATGTTTTTAGCAAGTATTTGGACAAGTTTGTTCTTATATTCCTAGACGACATTCTCATCTATTCTAAGAATGAAGAAGAGCATGAAGAACATTTGAGAATGACAATGCAATTACTAAGGGAGCATAAGCTGTATGCAAAGTTGAGCAAACTTTTACAAAGATAGAATTCATTATTTGGGTCACATTATCTCCGACGAAGGGATATCTGTAGACTTTGAGAAGATTGAAACCATTATGAATTGTCCAACTCCAATGAATGTGACTGATGTGAGATCTTTTATGGGCCTTGCTGGTTACTACAGGAGGTTTATCGAAGGATTCTCCAAGGTTGCAAACCCGATCACTTCTTTGCAAAAGAAGGGGATAAAGTTTGAATGGTCACCAAGATGTGAGGAAAGTTTTCAACGGTTGAAGAATCTTCTTACAAGTGCACCTATTTTGAAGATTGCAGACCTGGAAAAAGACTTTGTGGTGTGTACCGATGCATGCAATCAAGGACTTGAAGGAGTTCTTATGAAAGACAACCACGTAATATGCTATGAGTCAAGAAAGTTGAAGGAGCATGAGAAGAACTATGCTACTCATGATATAGAACTTGCAGCCATAGTACATGCTTTAAAGATGTGGAGGCATTACTTAATGGGGAGAAAATTTGAGTTAAGGACAGACCATTGTGGTTTGAAATACTTGTTTGATCAACCAACTTTAAATGCTAGGCAAGCTAGATGGTTAGAATTTTTGTGTGAATTTGATTTTGAAATCAAACACATAAAAGGGAAAGAAAATAAGGTGGCTGATGCACTCAGCAGGAAGGTACACGAAATGCATGTGGCAGCACTTAGTACTTGCCAACCATATTTGAGGCAGCAGATTGTTAACCATAATGTTGAGGATGAGGTGTACATGCAGATAAAGGACAAATTACAACAGCAAGACCTTGGCAAGAAGTATGAAGGCTATCATTTGGAAGAAGGCGGACTTATTACTTATAAGAATAGAGTCTATGTTCCAAATGCAGTAGATTTAAGGAGAATGGTTATGGATGAGATCCATAAAGCTCCATACTCTGGTCACCCAGGATATCAGAAAACAATTGCTACAGCAAGAAAATATTATTTCTGGCCAGGCATGAAGAAGGACATCGCTGAATACATTTCTAAGTGCATGGAATGTCAGCAGGTGAAGAGTGAACACCAACATCCAGCAGGTTTATTGCTCCCAGTGCCAATTCCAGAATAGAAATGGGAGGTAATATCCATGGACTTTATTACAGGATTGCCAAAAACTGTGAGACAACATGATTCCATCATGGTTGTGGTGGACAAGTTAACAAAGGTAGCACATTTTATACTGGTTAAGTCCACACATAAAGCCGATGCCATTGCAAATATCTTCATGAAGGAAATTTTCAGATTACATGGGTTGCCTAAGGCAATAATTTCTGACAGGGATACCAAGTTCACCTCCAATTTTTGGAAAGGTCTCTTTGCAGATTTGGGTACACATCTAAGCTTTAGTACCGCATACCATCCTCAAACAGATGGGAAAACAGAAAGAGTAAATCAGGTGCTTGAAGACATGCTCCGCATGTATGTAATGGACAAACCATCCAAGTGGGAGGATTATCTACACTTGGTAGAATTTGCATATAACAATGGGCAACAAGCATCGTTGGGAATGAGTCCTTATGAAGCTTTGTATGGCAGAAGGTGTAGGACACCAGTGACTTGAGACAATCCAGTAAACAGAATTGTACTTGGGCCAGAATTGCTTAAGGAAATGGAACAAGAGGTTGCAAAGATCTGGAAAAATTTAAAAGTATCCCAGGATAGACAGAAAAGCTATGCGGATAAGCATAGGATCCATAGGGAATTTAGTGTTGGGGATCATGTGTATCTTAGAGTGAGATCAAGTAAGTGTTCCTTGAAGCTTGGGAGTTGTGCCAAGCTATCACCTAGATATTGTGGGCCATTTGAAGTGCTTGAAAGAATAGGACCAGTTGCATATAGACTTGCATTGCCTGCTAGCACTAAAGCTCATAATGTTTTTCATGTCTCTTTGCTTAAGAAATATGTACATGATCCTAACCATGTAATTAATTGGGATGTGATCCAGGTGGAACCCGAGGGAGAATTCCAAACCGATCCATTGTGCATCCTAGACAAGAAGGTAACATTGCTCTGGAACTGAGCCATCGGACAGGTAAAGGTGCGATGGAAGCACTATGGTCCCGATGAGGCTACATGGGAGCTGGAGGATGCCATGAGGGTGGCATATCCATTTTTGTTCAATTTTGATGAGCACTGAGGATAGTGCTAATGTAAGGGGAGGGGAATGTAATGTCCCCATTTTGACCCCCTTTGTATTAAATCGTAAATGATGTAAATATTGTAATTTAATCATGGTGAGGAGCTCAAGGCCAAGGCCCCACCATTGATTTAGCGTTTCATGTATCGACAATTAAAATAGATGCCTATGGTTCTTGTGCTAGATAGGCACAATGTAAATGAGACATCATGTAAATACAAATTTTAATGAAAATACCCATGACTAGCTATGCAATGTAACAAAGAGATGGGGGCATGATTCTACAAGGAATAGGGAGGGAAATTATTCAAACCCTTCAGCCAATGGTGTTAATCCATGTGTCAATGAGAAAACCCATAAACCCTCAACTACCCATTTTGGGTTATGGGCCCAATCATTTAATTCTTCCAAGAGTTGGTTGAGGCAGTTAATGCCTTGGGAATGAAGAGGTATGGCAGCCAATTTCGTGTATGGGAAAGCCATCAACCTGGAAAATCGTGTTTTGTCTCCTTGGGCAAGAAAACACCCACGAAATGGTGCCCAAAGCCATTCTGAACAGATAGATTTTCCTCTCTCACGCAGATAGAGACTGCTGGAAGTTACAATCACGTTTTTCATCAAAAACGCATGGTTTTCCTTGTCCAAAAAAACTCGTTTTTGGTTTTGGATAGTAGCTGGGAAGAAGGGGCTGCGATTTGGGACTGTATGGAAGTCGTTTTGTCCCAAAATTGCCATGGGTTTTTTTCCTAAAAAACGATTTCTGCTTCCTGGGGTTTTCCCAAACCTCCATTGTTCATTTTTAGCCTTCCCACGTTTTTCTGAAGCTCAGGGAATCATTTTCATGCTTATCACTGTACAAACGTTTTTTCGTCATGCCCAGCCATTGTGGTTTTGCTGTTATGTGCATCCCTGTTTGATTTGAATCTGTGAGCAATAAACTTGGAGTGGTAGTGGACAGAATTGGCTTGATAAACCTAGTGAAGGGAGGAACCTCTCAAGAAGATCAAGAGGGATTTGGCTACTTTTCTATGCACACCCTGAGAACACTAGAAAGGAAGGTATGGCTTGAGGGACTGTGTGGCAGTGAAGAGGATGCTTCCTTGTGTTGGGTGTGTAGGCATTGTGAGTGCCAAGCTAAATAGATCTGGGAGGGGTACCCATAGCTCTGCGGTTGAGCTCACTAGCTTAGCAATTCTTCCTTTCCATTTCCTAGCAGCCTGATAAACCCAATTGTAGATTGTCTTGGCTCATCTTGGTGTATGCTTGGCTATGTGTGAGTCTGTTGTTCCTTGGTTCCTTGTAGAGATCATGCCCAGCTCGGGGGTGGCAGTTGTATCAAGAGGTTCGTAAGCACAACTGGCCTATGGTTGGGTGGAACGTTGCAGTTGCATAGCTAGTTGCTTGGGACTACTTTGTTAGGATAAGTATTCTCTTGTGTTAACTTTGCAATTATTATTTGATGAATATCTTGAATGTATGATGGATAAGTTATTGAAATTAATTCCACTGTGTTTTTCTTATAATTATACATCCCATATCTCTTTGATATTATGTGAATGCTTAGTTAAAAGTTTATGGGGCTAACTGCTCGGTTTTAGCATCATGATCCTCTCTATCATGCTGGTATGGTAGGAGGGGACATTACAATGATCAAGTATACATAATGGTTTGACCCTGAAGGTTCCCTCATTCGAGACCTACAATTCCTTCCAATGAAGTTTGTGAGTCTCATCAGCTATGTAATGTCGTAATATAGAAACATATGAAGATATTATGAGTTTTATGCAAGTGGGGTGGCAGCGCAAGATGATAAGCAACTGGTCCGATTCTCCCAAGAATCTCAAATGGCCCTATAAATCGAGGTGAAAACTTGGTACCATTCCCAAACCGAATGGTACTTTTATTTGGTTTGATGCAAATAAAGACACAATCCCCTACTTCATAACTTTTATCCGATCTTTGTGCATTAGCATAACTCTTTTGGCTATCCTGCGCTTCCCTCAACCGCTGCCTAATCTGTACCACTTGTTCCTCCATTTCCTGAATCAGTTCAGGTCTAATTAAAACTCGATCCTCTAACCTGTCCCAACTAAGTGGCATCCTGCACGGTCTCCCATATAGTGCCTGAAATGGAGGCATACCAATGGAGCTGTGATGATTATTTTTGTATGCAAAATCCACTAAAGGAAGATATTTCTCCCACTGCGTTTGTTGATCCATAACATACATCCTAAGCATGTCCTCCATCACTTGATTCACCCTTTCTGTCTGTCCATCTGTCTCGGGGTGACAAGATGAGCTTAAGTTCAACTGTCTCCCTAATGCTAACTGCATGCTTGTCCAAAATCTAGAGGTGAATTTAGGGTCTTTGTCAAATATTATCTTTTTAGGAACTCCATGAAGACATACAATCTCATTAATGAATACCCTTGCCACATCTATCACATCATAGGTGTCTCTGACTGGAATGAAGTGAGCACCTTTGGTCATTTTTTCGACTAGCACCAAAATAGCATTATGTCTCAGAGATGTGAGCAGTAATCCTACAACAAATTCCATGGAAATTACTTCCCATTTATTCATAGGAATATCATGAGGTTGTAAGAGACCGACTGGGTGACGATGATCTGCCTTAACCTGTTGGCACTCAAGGCACTTTGAAACAAAATCCACTACATCACCCTTCATACCTGGCCAAAAGAAGAGTTTCTTCATGTCAGCATACATCTTCTTCACCCTTGGGTGCGCAGAATAGTGTGATCTATGGGCCTCTCTAAGGATTGTTTCCCTGATATCACCTTCCTTAGGAACATACATCCTTCCCTGATACCGTAGCAATCCATCTTCCTCAAGATGGTACCCATCATACTTCAACTCTTGTTCCTTTCCATTCTAAATAGCTGAGGTTACTTTTAGATACCATTTGTCCCCCAAAAGTTGTCCTAGTACTCTTTCCCTTAAGTCAACCTTCAAGGGAATTAAGGAGAAAAGCCTCAGTCTTCGGCTTAGAGCGTCTGCCACCACATTATCCTTCTCTTTGATGTAAGAGATACCAAATTCATACTCACTCATGAACTCACTCCATTGCCTCTTGCTAGCATTGAAATCCCTTTGGGTAAAGATGTACTGCAAGCTCTGATGGTATGTTTTAAGGGTGAAGCTTCTGCCAACCAGGTAGTGCCTCCATAATTTTAGTGCCAACACTATTGCTACCAATTCTAGAGCATGCATGGCATACTGCTCGTCATGAGGTTTCAACTTATGAGATGCATAATCTATTACCCCACCTTCCTACATCAGCACCGCTCCTAGTCCTTGCTTCAAGGCATCGGTGCATACCATGAAATCTTTATCCATGTCTAGTACCCGCAAGATTGGTGCACTTGTCAACAATCTCTTTAACTCTGTAAAAGTGGCATCGTATTCATTGCTCCACTCATACCGAATTCCCTTGTGTTGCAAGGTGGTAATTGGTTTTGCAATTTTAGAAAATCCTTCCACAAACCTCCGTTAATAGCCTGCTAACCCCATGCAGCTACACACCTCATGATCATTCTTTGGAATTGGCCAATCTTCAATGGCCTTCACCTTTTCCAGGTCTAAAGAGATCCCTTCACCTGAGATGATGTGCCCTAAGTAGTGAATCTCTTTTTGGAAGAAGGAACACTTTGACAATTTACCATATAGTTTATGTTCCCTTAAGGATGTGAAGACTAACCACAAGTGTTCCTCATGCTCCTCCTCATTATTAGAATAGATAAGAATATCATCTAAGAAGACCTGAACAAATTGGTCCAAGTATTTTCAGAAGACACCATTCATGAGGCTCACGAATACAGTTGGAGCATTGGTCAAACCAAATGGTACGACTACGAACTCATAATGCCCAAATCGAGTTTGAAAGGCAGTCTTAGGAATGTTTCCTTCTTTGATCCTCAACTGGTGATACCCTGATTGTAAATCAATCTTTGAGAAGACTGAAGCACCTTTCATTTGATCAAAGAAGTCATCAATTCTTGGTATGGGATACCTGTTCTTCACTGTGGCTTTGTTCAAATCTCTGTAATCTATGCACAGTGGCAAAGATCCATCCTTCTTCTTAACGAAGATCACTGGTGCTCCCCACGGTGAGATACTACGTCTAATCAGTCCCAAATCTAGCAACTCTTTTAACTGGATCTGTAACTCACGGAGCTTTGGAGTTGTCATTCTATAAGGAGTCTTTGAGATAGGCTCTGCACCAGGTTTTAGTTTGATCATGAAATCGAGCTCTCTTTCTGGAGGTAATCCTATCGATTCCTTCGGAAAGACATCCTTGAACTTGGAAGGTACTGGGTAAGAATTTGAGGGAGGTCCTTTACTGTCACTCATAGCCTCCACTACGAACAAATGACATCCCTATCTTAGGCACCGCTTATCTTTCATCATAGAGATGAAATGGAGGGACACTTTCCTCTTCAAACCTTGGATTTGAATTGTCCTTCCCTCGTCATCGAGGCACAACACTTTCTTCGCATAACAGTCTAAGAAAGCTCTATGGCCCTCTAACCAATCCATGCCAACAATGAGGTCATAAGTCCCCAAATTGGTGACATAAGCATCCAACTTAGTGGTGCACACTCCTAATTCAACCTCACAACTCCTCACTTTAAGACCTACAGTTTGCTAATCTCTTGAAGCCATTTCAACCAATTTAAATTCATCGTGCTCGTAGGCTTCCAACCCACATTTATCTAATGCAAATGGTGAAATAAAACTATCAATTGCATCCAGATCAAACAAAATTTTAAGTTTGACATTGTTTACTTTACCTGTGGATTCTACTACGGTAGACTGGTGTTCTACTTGGTGGTTATGAACCGCTGCATGAATTTGATGACTGTTACCCAAACTATCCATGGGTACTTTTCCTTCCCTATGCCTGCTACTTCACTGGCCCTTAGGACAGTCCTGCTGGAAATGAGGACCTCTACATCCCCAACATGAGAGATTGAGAGGGGCTTGCATGTTGCTTGGAAAAGTCCGTTGAGATCAATTCCTTCCCCTGGATCCTCTAAAACCCCTTGATCCTTTGTAGGATCTTCCCTCTGTATGCCCCTAGCTTCGGTTGGTTGCAGGCGATGCCTGCATGACCGAGTTAATTGAAGTATTACCCCTCGGTGTGAACCTGTTACCGTAAGGAGGAGGTCTAGATTGTCCTCCCCTGAAGTAAGGACATGAGGCCTTCCCTGAAATGTACTGATGTGTTCATGTCAACTTACTACCCCCTTTTTCATCTCACATATATGCTGCATAACGAGCATACTCAATTGCCATGGCAAGTGAAGTTGGCTTCCACATCTGCACTGCATCCCTAATCTTTTAGTTAAGTCCATACACAAAACACTCTACCTGACAATCATCTGCATCAAGGTAAGGAACATATTTTACTAGTTCCATAAACCGAGATTCATACTCCTCCACCGTCTTGTTTCCCTATACTAATGCATGGAGTGCACACACCTGTTCTTCCTTGTAATAATTTGGCAAATACTTCCTGTGGAACCTCTCCTCGAATAATTCCCAAGAAGTTGTAAGAGGAGTAATATGCAGCTACTTCTCCAGATCTGGCCACCAATTCAGAGCATCACCTTTAAGCTGAAAGATGGCCATCCTAGACTTGGAACTAGATGTATACTCATTCAATGCGAAACATCTTTTCATGCCTTTTAGCCATGCTTCGGCATGCTTACCAAGTCATCCTCTTGAAAACTATGGAACCTTTATCTTTTGCAACTCCCTCGATATGTCCTAAACTGGTTCCTATCTTGGGCCCTGTGCCCTTTCAGATTTCTCTCGACTCACTTGAGTGGTTTCCACCTCGACGGCCCTTTCCGACTGCCTGTTCATCGTGGTCATAATAGCCTCCAAAGACCTCATTATGATCTGCATTTCTTGTGTTGAGGTTGATCGTGGCGGTGTTGGTGGCGATGATGGTGGCGGAGGTGGCGGTGACGGTGGCGGAGGTGGTGGTGATGGTGGTCAACCTTGACCTCGACCTCTATACATTGTTACCATGATTAGTCCTGAATTATGTAAATAAAACATCATATTACTAGTTCGTTGGTTGATTATCAAGAGATGCATTTCCGAAAAAGTGCTATGGTTCGGTGCGTTTTGATGGGGCCATTTTGTACTATATATTCTAAATAACTCTACATAAATTTATGCATTGGATTCCATGTAATTTCTATAAAGTTAAAATCTAAATTGACATGTGAAATAACATTTCCATTAGCATTGGCGCTAGCATTTATTTAAGTTTTACACGTTTAGGATTTAATCTATATTAATCTAATAATTATTATCCCTATTAACATTACATGCTTAACTCTTAATGTAATCATGATTAACCTTATAATTAAAACTTATGATTAACTTACAATAAATCTTATGATTAATTTTATACTTTTAATATTAATTTTAAAAAAAATCAAAATTCAACATTATATATATAATTTTAAATAGAAATAACAATAAAATAAATAAAAGCAAAATAAACAAAATAAGGAAAATCTATACTATAATGAGGGTATTTATAGAAATTGTTTTTTTTGTTTGTTTTATAAATCATTTATCCTAACCCTACACCCTAAGCGGCCTCTCCACTAGTCCACCTCCATGCACCAGTATTATATGTGTGAAGACCACGTGGCCTCTCACCGCCATGCAAAAGGAGTAAGCATGAATAGGCACGTGGTCTCTCCAAGCACCCCACTGCCATGCAAAAGTGGGGAACCCTAAATAGGGTCAATCTCAAGGGCGCGCACCTCTTTTCTCTCCCATTTTTTTCCAGGTGCCGCTCTGCAACTCTTGCCGAGCTCGGCTGCTAGGCGTGATGGAGCTATGGGTTCCTTACGAATGTTTGTAGATAACAAGGTATAAGGTAAGGGTTATAACATGTGGCTTCGTTCTAGTACCAAAATGGTCTGGTCGAGGATTGATAATCGAATGCACCCATGAATGGTCTGGTTTGCGTCTACATTGATATTCACATTCTCATTCTAATTCAAGTCCTCGTTTGAATTTTGGTTCACCTTTATTCCTATTTGAATTCTGATTCTAATTTTGCTGAGTTTGTTCAACAGGAGGAGGTTCAAGTTTGATGATTTGGCTGCCTTAGCTTATGAACTTATCTTTTTTAATGTAGAAAAAAGTGATTTAGTTGGCATTCCTCGGTTCAGCCATAGATTGTTATTCGTAGGATTTAATGCTCAGCCAACTGTTTGCCCTTTTTTGGAATTGGATTCGTCTTCTTGTTTATAGCGTATTCATTTCCTGGCTTTTGAGAGCCTTAGCTAGAGAGGGCACCGCTCAACCCAGAGGGAGCGCAGCCCAGTTAAGTAGTGTTCCAGAAGTAAAAATCACAATTAAATTTTAATTAATTTGGGTCATCAAGTGGTTGTACTTAACCGCACTCGTTGTTTTAAGTGTAGAGCTCCATTTTTTTTTTTTCTACAACATGGTTTTATTTAGAGAGAAAGAAGCCCTCCTAGCCGGTTCGCGTTCTGGATGGCCTGGCTGCACAGTGCCTGGATGGGTTGCGCAGTGGGCTCATCCATTGCTAGGAGTTGATTTGGTTAATGCAACCTATTTTATGCTGAAGCTGCGCTAGGGTTTCACGTTTTTCTATTTCACTACAGCTTCAGGCTCTTCTCCCCTACGAGAACCTAGTTCTTATTCTTAATTTTTAGAAGGATTCCTATGAGTCTTCTAATGTCATCATTTCTATTGCATGTGGCTTCAGTACCAACCCTAAACTTTGAATTCGATGCCAAGCAAGCCTGCCACAGATGGCTAGAAGGGGCTGCCAAAAACGTGGCAGCCGCCTCTAGGGTTTAGCGTCTTCTGCACTGTTCCTAGTCTAGGTCACATTATTGCCGACTTGGTACGTAAATCAATCTTCGAATACTGTCTCTAAATATCTATTAATTGAGCAAAATAGATTCTCAATAATAGACTTCAAATTCAATCCTACAGTCATCTTTCAGTTTAAGGGAGATGCTACCCAATTTTCTTTTGTTTAAATACTGAGATTTGGATTAGATCATGGCATTGGGATAAATTTATCCTCGACTTTATTTAAAATTTCATAAATTTTATTAACTATCAAAAATAGATGACAGTTTCTGGATTATATTCTTTCGGTATATATAATAAGTCTTAGTTCACATTTAATAGAATAGGTAACACAGAGATTATATTTTATTAGACATAGAACAACATGAGAATAATTCTAGTTTATCACTTAGATATAAATGAACTAGAAATTGTAGGGGAATTCTTTATTTGATATGATATATAAATTTAAGTCGAATATACATGCACATTCAAATTGACTAAGTTCACATAAGTCTAGTCTATATTTTGGATATCAATATGGAAATTGTAAGAAGGTCATAATTTAAATAATAAATTAAAATCTGTAATCCTGGCAATTTGCATTTGTTAGGTAGATTAGCGTAGAAATTCTATTATCTAGGCGAAGGTTTTTTCTTTTCTTTTCACACAAAAGGTAGGGAGATCCTCGGGTTTTTTCTTGATCTTTTCATTTTCATAATATATATACATATATTCATTCTTTTATAACTATTGTTGAACACACAAAAGTCTAGTATGAATTAGCCAAAATAAATAAAATAGTTTATATACCCTTTAAATTTCCTTTCTAGCATATTTTATCACTGCCTAGATTCTACCTGTAAATCGTCCATCCTGTAGCTCATCCCCCCTTTGAATTCAATCATTCTTTCCTTCCTGAGGAAGAATTTAAATAAACTGTTATGAAAAATTGTAAAAATATGACTATTTGGTATTTCAACAATGGTTTAGTCGCCTTGGATTCTATAAACATGGATATGGCTCGTGCAACTATGGGCGTAGCCATTGATGAGGAAAAGGTCATTAAGAATTATGAGGAAACCATTTCCTTCCTAGAAAATAAAGTTCATTATTACAAAGCTACTCACAGAATGGTAACATACTTCCGAGAGATTGCGCTCTTGAAATCAAGCTAAACTAGGGCCAATTAAAAGAGCATTCTAGGTCTACCTATCCTAAATTATTATTATATATATATATATATATATATATATATATATATATTGTGTTAGAACGCTCTTGCTATATTCATTATATATTAAAAAAAAAAACTAAATATATCTTTGTTTTTTGCGGGTACAGGTAGTTTCCAGGTGCTTACAACTATTGGAAAGAAGGATTTAGTGTAACTCTTTCTTTTGTAGGTAAATTTTTTTTTGTTTTTGTTGAGTTCGGCAAGAGCTCGAATGTAGGTAACTAATTGAATTTTCTGGTGTAGATCCAATTTCTTAGACTAGTTCTTAAGGTTAGTAAGCCCTTAAGGTATGAGTTTCCGAGCCTGAAGCTCTAATACCAAATGTAGAGATCTGGTTTCGGTAGAGCACTTTGACAAGGTTCTAAACAAAATTTATGTACAGTCTTGTTTCTGAATAAATATTATTTAATCTTTACTATTTTTCCTATCATTATAGATGTATTTTCTCTTTCTAGGTATTTGCATCAACATTCCAGAGGTAAAAAAAATATCTATTTCCATTTACATGATTAACCAAATATATATATATATATATGTGTGTGTGTGTTTTATCATAAGTTTAAAATATGATTAATGTAACAATTAACAAGAAAAATACCTATTTCCTGAAGGTGCTCGAAGGTTGTAGAAGGTGGTAGATTCCCCTGTAGCTTGTTGTAGATTTCCTTCCTGATTTTCGTCCATAACGCTTCACAAGCAATCCAGTGATCCACCTTACCGACTAGATATGCTGGCCCCTGGAAATCAAAGGATTTCCAAGCTCATGAACTGATAATCCCAAGAGCAGTACTTCCCTAATCTCCACTCCTTTCTTCACTTAGATCTCTCCTCTGCTACCCTCAAATTTCCTCCCCCTCTCCTTCCTCGAAAAAGTGCCCCCTTTAATCCTCTTTACCCTTCCCTATATACCATTCCTCCATTTACCTTCAGTTTCACTCCACCGCCCTCCATTCCCCATATTAAAACTGAATAGAATAAAATATAATATCTTTAAATTATGTTCTTCTCGAGCAGTCAAATAGTTAAGTATAATTGGGTTGGTTTCAATGCTTCTAATGCACATCATTTAATGATTCTTGAAATGTGTAATTTAGGACTTCCATGAGACGGTGGATCAATTATTAACCCTATCATCTATTTAATATGTTGATTAAGATAATATTTAAATTCTCATCATGTTGACTCTTTAAATTTCAAAGAGGTTGTTGGATTAAATTTGAAATCTAATTTTGGATCACTTGAATGACATGATAGTTCTTTATTATTAATAAGTCCTATCTTAATTTACTTAGTTCCTTTTTTTTATAATTAAATACTACCATTACATAATTCATAAATCAAGTTTTCCAAACAAGCATCTTTATAATTTTTAACTTATTTATTTTGAATAATTCCACATATTCACTTATGATTTTGCGTAATGGACACATTTATTATTAGTAATTTTAGTTTAGTACTAAACATAATCAATACACATACAATATTAATTAATAATTATCCTAATTAATGTAGTAATAATAACTGATGGTAAATATCAATACTAACATTTATTTGTTTAACTGCTAAGTACCCTATCACTAATCTAGGACATTTTTATCAACAAACAATGTACGTTTAATGGTTTACTTAATCACAATTAATAGTTAAACAATACAACATCCCAAAGTTTATGTTTATCAATGATATTTCATATTGATGACATTTATCTTAATTTACTTATTACAATGTTTACATACAATTAATACATAGCTTAATTGACTTGTTTTACACATAATTAATAAGTTAATAATCATCAATCGAATTCGGTCAATGCATAATTAACATATTTACTTATGACAACTTATCCAATTATTCGATGTTAAGTATTGTATATCGATACTAGCGTACAGGTGCAAAGTGTGCATGCATGGCCAGCGTATGCACAGATCAGAAATGTACTATATAGACAACCATCTTCCCACTTATAAATAACTACTATCTAAATAATAGTAATCTCCCCCAAGCATGCAAAACAAGCACATATATACTTTTACATCTTGAGTTGTTTAAGAATTAATCCTTTGATATTTCACATCATTACCTTAATGTTTACATTAGTTTAATCAATTAAGTACAAGGAAGGGTTCCTACTACCACTAACTTAGAATCAAGGTAAACCCAACCCTCAACAGTACTAACTAACATATCCTCCCATCCTAACCTATGTCTCCATCCTCCCTATCCTTCCTCTGCTAGTACAAAAGTAGATGTTGGACTCACAGACCTAACCACATAGACCCTGAGAGCGATAGCATCAGCTGAACAACAAACCTATCCTCTCCTAGCAGTCATCTGACCATCGTCATCACAACAACATGGGGAGCGTGTCTCAGCACGGCCCTCCCATGACCTCTAGTATCATGGAACATAGGGTGGGAAACACATCCATCCCTGTCAACATACTAGGCCTACACCCTTATCAACTCATAATTCGCTGCTATCGAGATTATCAGTTCATGTCATCGTATCATCACTTTTGGCTGCTAAGGTTTTACTGTATGAACAAGTTCTTATCCCCTTTATCAAATCAAGTAACTAGCTATCCCATATCCCTTGTGCCCTATAGGTTAGTATTTCACAAAATACACTTTTCATAGAAAGTATTTCGCATCAATCGCCAATTGATCCATATTATCAACATCATTTTATTTCTTGTAATAGTTTTAGTTCATCATAGATGCATATGACATATAACACTTCAATAAATCATATCATAAGATGGTATCCACGTACTGCATCATATATTTCACATCTCATTAGTGAAAACATATAAACATATACTGTAATCGTAAAATAAAGGAATCCTATGATAATCATGACATCGTAACCACGCAACATATTAACATCATAATCATAGTGAAATCATAAAACATATTAACATCATAATCATAGTGAAATCATAAAACATAGTAACATCATAATCATAGTGAAACCATAAAACATAGTAACATCATATAATCGGGTCCATCATGTTGTAATATAGTTTACTCAGTCGAGCTAAGTTCAACAGATAATAAGAAAATAAAGTATAGTGTGTCTAACTGATAAATATGCCTGATCAAAATATGTGGCGTTACACCTCATTTCATGGCACTTCGGTGTAGGAAAAACTATAGCACAACTACAAAAGTTTTGTTATTGGCCTCGAATAAATGATATTGTGTCCAAGTATATAAAAGGATGTTTTATGTGCGAAACAAGTAATCCAAGTAACAAAAATTTAGGATTTTACAGTCCACTTCATGTTCCTTCCCGTCCATGGGAAAGTGTTTCAATGGATTTTGTAGGAGGGTTACCAATGTCTAGAAAAGGACATCATTACCTATATGTTGTTGTGGATAGATTAAGTAAAATGTGCATTCTAATTCCTTATAAAAAGCTGATATGACTTCTCATTTGTTCTTCTAGCTATGAAATTATATTGCACACCAATATCTACTCAAGCAATTACAAACTCCCACAAATTTCCTTGCAAAAGCAAGTCATAGAACATTGAAAACAGTCATGTATTTGATGCAAACAATATAACTCTATTGATTAAGTATAAATCAGCCAAACTTAGGAAATGTAATGGATGTACATATACATAATTAGATCATATATTTGAAGTCCAAATATTCCATTCGAAATCCTCACAAAAGCAGGTTTACTAAATCTATGCAAAACCCCCCTAGGTGCAAAGAGTGCTTTCCAAGTCACCTCTAAAGCTCACGAATTGGGGAATTAGTGATCAAATGGTGTTGTGTGATGGAAAATAATTCTAATTTAATAATTTAGTAATATTAAACATCATGGGGGATGAGTTGGCCAAAAAAGAGTTAAGGCAGGTCAACTAGCTTTCACCTTTTCACAAAAACTAGTAAAAATCCATAAAAAGAAGGAAGGCACATTTCTATTCCAGAATTGCATAAAATATACCAAAATAAGATTATATCTTATCCAGAATATCAGAAATTCTCCCTAGTGAATCATGGATTCTTGTGGTCCACACAAAGGATACTTCTGGTCCACACAATGGGTAATTTTGGCCAACTACCTAGTCTAACACCTAGGAATGAATCAAAATGACTAATTAATGCTATCCTAAGTATTAAATGACATGGATGGGTTTTAAAATACTCCAAAACGCCCCCTTAATCCTAACTTTATGTTCTAAAAATCATAAATAAATATGGTCTAGCAACTTTGCATGGTCACCCTTTAACATATTGCCTTGTCCACAAAACAAGGAAAGAAAGAAAACCTCGTGGGAAAAACCTTGCCTCAAGAATGGACATGAAAAAAATTGAAATATTGTTGATCAATCCTTCACTCCACCACATGTTCAACCATCCCAATCAATGATCTTAGATGGCTGAATGTATTCTCAGTAAAATATTTGGTGAAGATGTTTGCAATTTTCTTAGCTGATGGGAAATAATGCAGATCAATGATGTGATCATGCACTAAACTCCTGATGTAGTGCATATGAATATATATATGATTGGTTATTTGAATGTATCATGAATCAGTTGAAACCCTTATAGCACTCTGATTGTCACAAAATATGATTGTGGGAGTGCTAAAGGAAATCCCAAACTATGAAAGAATGCCCTGCAACCACACACACTGAGTTGCAGCATTCACTGCTCCTATGTACTCGACCTCTACTGAAGATAGTGAAAATGAACTTTTTTTCTTACTTGACCAGAAAACAGGGCCTCCTCCAAGCATGAAAACAAATCCATAAGTGGACCTCCTATCTAGGTTATCACCAGCCCAATCTGAGTTAGTAAAGCCAAGAAGATCTAGGCTAGAATCTGCAACATAGTGAATCCCATCAAACTTGGTGCCTTGCACATAATTCAATATTCTTTTTGAATAACTCCAATGAATCTCATGTGTATTCTCCATGTATATTAAGGCCACACTCACATCATAAGTGTTATAGGTCAAATCTGCATTTCTTCGTTTGTGATCACCTTTAGCTATTGATCACGGAAAAGGACAACTGGGATTGGAGAGTATGATGGCCTTAGATGATGAATGGACTAGACTCACCCCTCTGCAGCTGATAAAAACTCTCATTTCACCTACTTTTGGGGAAAAACACTACCCTATAAGCATGATAGTAGCGTTTTCCTGCTAAAATACTTTACTCCACTTCAATAAAGTAGTGTTTGCCTCTTGAAATACTCTACTTTGCTTCAATAGAGTAGCATACAGCTCAAAAAATCTTACAAACGCTGGTTGTAAAGCAGGGAAGTTGCATGTTAAATGCTACTCCACTTAATAAAACTAGCATACAACTTAAAAGGTAATAAAAAATATATTAACTTGATGAATTGGGATTAGTTGCAGTTGGTTTTTCAACTTCCCAATCAAACTACCGCTCGATCCAAACTACCTACCTTGTCCCATAAATACAAGGGGGATAGATGAGAGAGAGGAGGAGAAACTATGCATTAAGGGTTGTTACACTGGAGGAATTCCAAAGTTAGTGTGAAGAGCAGGAGCCCAGGATTCGGTTGCACAAGCACTCTGAATGATCAGGTATACTTGTACTGATTATTTACTTTTGACAATAAAGGTTGAAATGCCCTTCCTGTCCCAATCAAATGTCTAATGGATTGCATATTTGTTTCAATTAAATGCTTGATTGTATTTGATGTCTAAATTGTATTTAAATTTCATCATTGTTATATCAGTCAAGATATGCTGAGGAAGGTATGTTTGTATTGCAGGTTCGTCAAATGGAAGATCTAGTGGAGGATCGATCAAAGGAGCAAGCAAAAGCTAGGATCGAACTTCATGAATAAGGTATGCCTTCAAGAACCTTGATCTCTTTCTTTTTGTAGAAGCCTATGTGATATGATTAATGTATTTACCTGTCACACTAGAAGTTGGTAGTGTCCCTCTCCTCGCTATAGGGTAGAATTCCTGAACAACAGACTGGCGACTCCCCTGGGGACCGATTATTTTCTGTTCTAGGAGACTCATTTGACTTTCCTTCTAGTACCTTTTGATATTTTTTATCCTTTGAGAGGCTCTGTAGGTTACTGTAGCCTGTTTCCATTGCTTGACTCATTCCAGTTTGAAGTTTTCGAGCTTGTTTCAAGCCTGCTCTGGCATGAACGCTGGTATCCCTTGCACATAGTAGCATACACCTGCTAAAAAATGCTACTTTGCCTCTTGCACAGTAGAGTACACCTGTTGAAAAAAACTGTTTTCCCTACTGCACAGTAGGGTACACCTCCCAGTGTACGCAAGTTTGTACACTGCATAGTAGAGTGTTTTCTTGTAAGTCTCTGTTTGTTTTGGGGATTTGATTTCCACTTGTTTGGTTTGATTTCCAGCCTCTTGCCTTGTCTTCTTAACTGATCTTTGAGGTCTTTATGCCTTTGTTGAGTCTCATTTGCCTCTCCTAAGTCCCTTAGGCCATCTTCTAATTTCTTGAGTACTTTTGAGGTGTCTTGTTTGTTTGTCACTCCTTTTGAATACCGTGCTTTGTTCCTTGTTGGACATAGCTGCATGTTCGTACCCTAGTTGCTTGTTGCAGATTTACAAACCTTTGTTTATGACATTTGTTGTTTGTTGCAACACTAGTACACTTTGACAGTTTCTTGTCCTTTGATTTAGGGTTTGACCCCAAGTTGGAGTCCTTAGGGTGTTTTCAAAAGCTTTTTGAGTCTAGACACTTCCTGATTACTTTGTCAGTTTCAGTTTCAAGTAAGTTTGAAGTCTTTTAGTTCGCTTCCATCTGAGTCTTTGTGATTGTAAGGCCATCTTTGGTTTGCTTGCCTACAATTTGCTTGGCTTAGTTCTCTTTAGGGTTCTTGATGCTTTGGAGTGAACTTTGAGGTTTACCTTTCCATTTGAAGCATCTCTTATCCTTCTTTTCTTTCCACTTTGTTTTCCAAGCCCAAAGACTTTTCCTTTGAAAAACTTTGTAGGACAAGTCTTCATCAAATCATCAATTTGTTTGCTGTGAGCCTTGGAGTTACTTTTCCTCACTTACATTGCTCTTTTAGGTCTTACTTGCTTCCATTTTCGAGTTCTTTTTCTTTTACATATATCAGGAAAAACAAAAAATGAGTTTGGTAGTTTAAAGTAGTAATACTTATAATCATTTCCAAGTAGCGTAGTTTACTTTGTTTTGAATTTGAAAAGAAAAGAAAAAAGAGATTTGTTTTGGTTTGCTTAGTTTTCATTTTTGGAAAGAGCATAAACGAAAAAAAAAAGTCTTTTGTTGCTTTGAAAGTTATTTCTTTTGCACTTTACTTTCTCAAACCATTTCCACACAATGCACTACCTTGTTGAGTAAAAAGTTTCCCTAAAAAAGAAATTTTAATAAAATCAATTAGAAACACTTTCTTTTTAGGTATACACATCATCAACTAGCTTAGGCTAGAGTTACTAGCTTAAATCATGTTAAACTGCTCGCAACCGGCTTCATTACGCAACAATCATAGTACAAATTTCATTTAGGTAAACACATATATATCAAATAACCTTGGGATGCTCTACTCGAACTAGAGTTAAGCACGAGGCTGTGGGAGACTGGAATCGTTGAGGATATCCCCTCACCTTCCTTTCGACCATAAACCAGAGTCGATTCACATACGGGGGTCCTTTCAGACTTTGGGCTTTGCTACCCTACCCATGCATTTTGACTAGGCTGACGACTGTCCCCCCAGGATATTTCGTATGTATGGTAGCCTTAATGTCAAATGTTTAGGATCCTACATAGGTAGAGTGGGTGGTTATTCCCACTTTACCTCAGACAGGCGTGGAAGGTAACCCTCTGGTAGTACTCCCAGGAAAGCGGTTTGGTGATTCAAGTGCTTGCACCCAGTGGACCTCCGGTGGACACCACGAAACTGACCATGAGTACTCTGTTAGTCTGTTCTGGGCCCTAATCATCCCAGACTTACTTTTGAGAGTATTTTCTATCCGTTTGATTGGTTTGATTACTTAGGATGTTTTAGTGGTATGCTATCTTCCCCTTAGTCTTAGGGGCCACTAGGTTTTTACTTAGGGTTATTTTTATATAATTGTGGAAGACCAGCAGCTTCGTAGGTCTCAGAGGGTGCAAAAACTTCCCCCACTCAGTGTGTAGTCACTACCGCCACGATGGCAATGGAGGACTAACTCTAGTGGTCTTTTTGAACCTACTGGTGAAATAGAGGTTCCTAGGGAACCACAACCTAGAACCTCGGATCAACAAGTTTTTAATACGATTGAGGTTGAGGATATCACTTCTGGTGAGTTTAACACTCCTTTTAACCCTCCTCTTACCGGACTTAATGATCCACTTCTGTTACCTGTTGGTTTCTAGCAACCTGAGTATAGTGCATATTTTTTCACACTTGGGCATATTATGACTAACCTAGGAGACAAACAAGGAGTCCCACAAACTCCCACAATGGGTATGAATACAAGTATTGTGAATCCTTCTTCCACTATTTCACCAAGTTCGATGCAGACAACTTCTGTTTCAACTTCGTCCTTCAGTTTTAATGCTGGTACATTAGGCATGCCAAACTCAACATTTTTGACATCTGCCTCAGTCACTACCCCTACTTTTGGACCGAGAAATACAGTGAATGTCATTCCATCTCCTACAACTCAACAGTCATACCATATACCTAGTACTTGTATTTCCACACCCAATGTTGGGTTGAGTCCCTTTGCTACTATGCCTGTGATGAGTACCATGACTACGCCATCCACCTCAACTACCCCTGGTTTTAACACCTTTGCAGGTTACAATATGAATCAAAGTAATATACCTGCAGGAGATATCCCTTTTTCTTTGTTTTCTAGAGGAGGGGGTAATATTTTTAACCAACAATATGGCAGGGCTAACACCCAGCCACAGTGGACAAATGCACAAGGTACCAACCCACTTTCATTTGGGTGGGGGAATTTCAATAACACTTTCACACAATAGCAGATGGCTGGGGGAAACCCCTACCAGCAGATGGCTAGGGGCAACCCTAACCAACAGTTCATGGGTCAAACTATGGGAGGTTCCCCCTTCATGAATCCATCTTATCAAATTCCATCTTGTAGACCTCGTTTACCATTTCTGGCAACCCTGAATTTGCCAAATCTTTCCAAGTTAGCGAACGATCCGGTGTGCCATAATGTTACGTGGCCACCAATTCCCACTAAGTTACCTTCGGACATTCCAAAATTTGAAGGTAAAACTGGTGAGGATCCTGGTGATCATGTTACCACTTTTCATCTTTGGTGTTCTTCGAACTCGTTGAATGAAGATTTCGTTAGGTTGAGACTTTTTCAAAGAACCTTAACCAGTGTTGTAGCCAAATGGTACATTGAGTTACCTGCAGCTACCTTTTTTAACTTTTGGGATCTCGCCGTAGTATTTTTGAACCACTTCCAACTTCCTGTTCAATATGATGCCGAAAAATATCTTTTTTATACCTTTAGACAAAACAAAGCCACCCATTTATCTGATCATATTCAGGAGTAAATAGAGTGCCTCCCGCACTCTATTTATACTTGACTTGACTTGCCTTTTTACCTAACTCATGTAGGCTCGAACTTAAACACATAACATAATGTTGACTGGGTCGACCCCCAATAGGGTGGTCTAATAACCCTTTGACCCACATGACTTATACAGGGCCGACCCCAACAAGGTGGTCTAATAACCCATCAAGTATAAGTTACGACACTTACAATATAAATAACGACACTTCCGTATAGAGGAATAATAACATCTCTATAGGAATACAATATACATATATGTGAAATACATTTCGAAGTTACATATACATCAACAAGGGTAACAGAGAAAAGAAGAAGGTTAAGTTCCCTTGCAAGCTTTGCAAGCAGGACCACCTCGCTCACCAATGTCCTCTAATTGAAGAAGCCCAGAAGCTGCTTCAAGAAAAGAAACTTTCCATCCTTAAAGATCCATTTTCGAAAGGGTAGGGATCAGCTTCTGGCACCTCCAATACTGGGGGCACCACCCACGCTTCAGTTGATCAAAATTTTATTAATATGGTTAACTCAGATGCTCTTTTACAAACGCGGGCAAGAAATTATACCCCAGATTCGCAGAATGAGGATAAAGATGTTCCTGAATCTTCCACTCCTCTCCACATTCCTATGGACCCACTACCCAAAATCCCGAAAGGTGTCTTGAAATGGGCTTCACACAATCCCAATGCACGAGTTGCTGCCAACTATAGTGTTGTTGAAGATCTAGCCCAAACCCGTTGTGCTATGTCCACCTTAGAAGTTTTGCAAAGTTGTCCATTACAACGAAATGCACTTCCGGAAGTGATTAGAAGTATGGAATCATCCAACATGACTGTACGTTTTGATATGTTTGATATCAAATACTAGTTTTCATACCATGCTGCCCTTCAAATAGAGGTAGTTCATGGTCCTATGACAATTGGATGAGCGGTCGTAGATGAGAGCGCGTCTACGTGCGTAATGTCGATTTCTTGTTGGAAAGCCTTGGGTTCTCTTGAGTTAGCGCCCTCTAACACACTGCTTACTACCTTTGATGGCAGAACCTTCCGTCCACACAAAGTCTTGCCATCATTTGATGTCACACTGTCCGGTAAGACAGTTGTTGTAGAGATTGAAGTTCTGGACGCTCTGCTTGATTACAATATGCTATTAGGAAGGAGCTGGACATATCCTATGTGAGCTATTTCATTGCCAGTTTTCTGAGTTATTATGTTCCCTCACGAAGGTAAGATCATCACAGTCAATCAGCTTTCATTCTCTTGGCGAAACAACCAGACTTCATTGGAATCCACAATTCCTCTAGTTAATCAATCTGCCCCAGTAAATGAGAATTTAAGAGCAGGGCTTTACGGGTCATTAATAGGCACTTTTGACCTACCTACTCCTATTCTTTTCATGCATTCTGATGAAGGTACATCTACTAAAATTTTCACGGTTGGTTTAAGGACTGATCCATGGATCGTTCCTACTGTATCAGAATCATTAGTGCCCTTATCCATTGCAGAAGTAGCATACATGGAAGCACAGCATGCTGCAACAGAACATATCGTGACTCCTCCAGTCTCTACTGAGTCGGATATGGACTATGCTCCTGCATGGTTAGTAAACTCGACCCACTCTTTTGACTGTTTAGACACAGTTTTTCCATCTGATGAAGCCATTTTGGAAGCCATGATGGGCCCGGACCTTGGGAACACATGCACCACAGGTCCTACCTACTTCCAAACCTATACAGGATAGAGAGAGGAGAGTTTTCGATGAGACTTGGTCAGAATGTTGATTTTTCCTCTTCCACTTCAAGTACTGTTTACGTTGAAGGGAATATGGATAATATATCAAGAACCATCTCGATTAACATTTCCACCAAACCCGGGGTCGTGGAAAACATTTTTATTGGAGCAGATTGTTCTCCAGAGGAGATCACTCTGTATACCAAACTTTTTAAAGAATTCTGCAATATTTTTTCCTGGTCTTATGAGGAGATGCCAGGCATCGATCCAGCCACCATTGAGCATGTCATCACAACATACCCTAATGAAAAACTTGTGAGACAAAAGCTACGTCCTGTGAATCCTCGAAAAGTAGCCGCGATTAAGGCGGAGGTTGAAAACTTGCTTAAAGTCAAATTTATCTATCCGATCGACATGACAGAATGGGTTTCGAATCCTATTTCGGTTGATAAAAAGAAAGGTACCATCCGAGTCTGTACTGACTTTTAGGATCTGAACAAAGATTGTCTGAAAGATAACTACCCCACACCATTTATTGACTAGATCATAGATGCGTGCACGGGACACGAGATGTTTTCTTTCATGGATGGATTTTCGGGATATAAGCAAATTCAAATCAAACCCGAAGATCAACACAAAACATCTTTTATTTTATCGTGGGGAAACTTTTCCTATTGGAAGATGCGGTTTGGCTTAAAGAATGTTGGAGCTAGGTTCAAGTGAGCAATGAATTTCACTTTTCACGATATCAAGCACATAGTTGAACCCCACTTGGATGACCTCCCAGTGCAATCTCACAAGAGACGGGATCATCCAACTCATTTGAGACTTGTGTTTGAACGGTGCAAACAATACAAGATTCGATTGAATCCTAACAAGTGTGTATTCTGCGTCAAATCAGGACATTTACTGGCCTTTATTGTATCCAGTCATGGCGTAATGGTCGACTCGTTAAAAGTTGAGGCAATTGTAAATCTGCCTCCTCCTCGCATCTTGAGACAACTCCAAAGTCTGCAAGGCATGTCTAACTTCCTACAACATTTTATCATAAACTATACTAAAATTACAATAGGTTTCATGAGAATGCTTAAACAAGATACCTACTTCTTGTGGGATGAGGCTGCTTAAGCATCGTTTGAGGCCTTGAAAAAGGCATTACTATCAGCCCCCTTGTTAAGCCCGCCTGATTATAGAAAGGATTTCCTCTTATATTTGGTGGCATCCGTATACACAATTGGCATAGAACTAGTTCAGGAGGACGATACGCTCAAAGAGCATGTCATTTATTATCTCTCGCACGCATTGATATCTCCTGAGATTAAGTATTCACATGTTGAGAAGTTAGCACTAGCTGCGGTCTATGCGGTGAGGAGGCTTTGTCACTATATCCTTTTACGAACCACTAATGTGATTTTCGAGGTCAATCCTTTCCAATACATTCTAACTTGATGTATCATAGGTGGGAAATATAATAAATGGATTGTAATCTTGCAAGAGTTTGATTTGGTTTTTCAGTCTACCAAGTTGAAGAAATAACTAGTGTTCGCTGAATTAATTTCAGAATTTTCAAGTGACTTAGTGCATATCGAAGAAGAGTCATCATTCCCAGATCAACATATCTTCCTTATTGCCTCCTCTGACCCATGGTATGGGGATATTTTAGTATATCTCCAGAATTTGAGGTGTCCTACCACTTTTTCTAGAGAAGAATGATGCAAACTGAAAAGTCATGTGAAAAACTATCTCATTATTTCTGATACTTTGTACAGACGTGGGATAGACTTCATCTTACGACGTTGTTTGACTTTAGAAGAAGCAGAGTTAGTATTGAATGATGCTCATGGTGGATCTTGTGGGGGTCATCTTTTTGGGTTGGAAACAACTCAGAAAATACTGCGTGCCGGGTATTTTTGGCCCACAATCTTTAAATGTTGCGTGGAAGCTGTGAAACGTTGCCATCTGTGTCAGTTTTTCACCATATTTATGAGAGCACATCCAAATCCTCTTCATCTTGTGATCACAGCAAGTCCCTTCACCAAATGGGGGGTTGATTAAATGACTTGTAATCCAGTTTCGGCTGGAGGCCATCGTTATATTATTGTTGTCATTGACTACTTCACTAAGTGGGCCGAGGCAATGCCTATTATTAAGGAGGATGGAGAAACCACTGCTTATTTCATGTTCAATCAAATTATCGCAAGGTTCGACATACCCAAAGTGATCGTGACAGATCACGGTCGTCATTTTCAGAACAACATGATGACCGAGAGTTATACCATGCTAGGTTTTCGTCAGGAGCATTCGTCTTCATTCTATCCATAGGCGAATGGTCAGGTCGAAGCGGTTAACAAAACTTTGAAGACTATTCTACAAAGAACCATTAATGTCAGTTGAGATAACTGGTACATCATGTTGTATCCTACTCTTTGGGCTTATTGAGCAAACGTAAAGACTGCTACCAGGTTCTCTCCCTTCCAACTTGTGCATGGGATAGAAGCAGTCGTTCTGATTAAATGTGAGATTCCCTCAATAAAGTTGGTTTTCCAACTATTACCAGAAACTTCAGTACTAGAAGAACGTTTGCTACATTTAGAACATCTAGAGGAGCAGCACCGTGATGAGCCCACAGCAAATGAGGTCCATAAGAAACAAGTCAAAGGATAGTACGATAAGTCTGTCAGACCTAGGGTTTTTCTCGAAGGAGACCTTGTTATACATTGGGATCAAGACAAGGAACCTTTAGGGGCTGACAAGTTCAAGTCCATGTGTCCCGGCCCTTATATAATCTCAAAAGTACTGAAGAAAGTTGCTTATGAGCTAACTCACTATGAGGGTAATAAGCTTCCCAAGCCTAGAAATGGCCTCTACCTGAAGAAGTACTATGCTTAGGCATGTGTGCTTTTTCATGTATTATAGTTGTACATTTTGTAGAACTAGTTTTTGCTTATGATCATTAGTTGACCTTATGTGTGTTTTCTCACTTTATGTTTCAAATGTCGACTGAACATTTTTTAGGATTTGTTGATGGCGCCAGTCACCACACCCGACAGTTGGATTCAACAGCCTGGGTCATTTAGTCACCGACTAGCCAACTAGTTTCTTCATGGGGGGTTTGTTTGGGTCCCATGACGAATAATGTAGCTGAGTACAGTGCGGTCATAGAAATTCTCCGGGATGCTCTTATCCAGGGCATTTTACATTTGGAGGTAAAACTTGATTCGCAACTAGTTGTATTCAGTTGACGGGTGTTTATCAGATTAGAGATCCTATTTTGCTACGACAGTTTTTGCGAGTTAAATTATTGGAAAGACAGTTTGATTCCATCATATATCAACATATTCAAAGGAATTTGGATGCATTAGCTGATTCATTTTCAAATTATGTTGTAGATTGGCATTTGTATCATACATGTCCATAAATAAACATTTGGACATAAAGTAAAACACACACATGTAAATATAAGCCGATATTGTATATATATCCGATACTGTAACAAAAAATAGTATGAGTTTGAAACATAAGTCTATCACATAGTCATATCAAGATACAAAATTGGGCTCGATGGCCTCAAAATATACATAAAATATCCTTCTCCTATGGAGAAGGTGGGGCCTCATCAGCATCCACTTCCTCTCGGTAACATATGACCAGCCTAGCTACCTTCCGCAATAATATAATCTAGGCTAGAGGCACACCGACTACATCCTCCTGCATGTCAATGGGAATTCGCTCAATGTGATATGTAGGAATATAATGAGTCAACCGACTCATATTCCTCTCTATAGCCCCTAGTGTAGCATCAGCTGCACCCACATCAATGGGCCTCATGAAAGTAGTAGGATGTCCCTCGAGACGAACTGGTCCAACATCTGCATATGACACTTTGTTTAGAATTTCAAACTCATCATAAAAAATTATATACTTTAAAAATTTGAAAAAATTAAATATTTTTCAAAACATAAACATACCTATCTCTCCCTAGGAACCACCTAGAGGAAGTACCAACTCTAGATCATGATGGAAGTCTAAACCAACATACAGAAACTACTCAAATGTTGGCACCTGTCTCTCCCACCATCCCCAGAAATCATCGGTGTGATAGCAAAAATGGCTTTCACCTCCACCCTAGCAGAGAAAAATGTTACCCCAATGGCCCAATATCGGATCACGAGGAATGACCGAGGGAAAAGGCATGCCCAAACTAAGAGCAGGTACCCTCTCAAAGAAGAAGGTACAAAGAATGCTGCCATATCCAAATTTCTTCATTCTCTCGGTCTTACACCCCAAGAGTTGGAGCTTCATGTTTGCTAACAGACTTGTGCACCAATCATAGACATGACCTTGCAAGCATTTGATACCAATATGCATGTAGTACTTTGAGGCTAGGTGTTGTGCATCACTCCCTCCCATTCGGTTCAACATACTTATAATAACCCTCAGAGGGAAGCTTGTAAAAGTAGAAATGAGAATCTGACTTCCACATTTCTCAGTACCTTCCACATAGTATGCATTTACATAATCTTGTATGGACATGGCACCCACATTACGTGAGGACCCTTTCAGGTTTATAGGATCTCCTCTCCTAGAGAGCCCTGTAATGAAGTATATGTCGCCAACAATAAGGTCTAGGGTCTCTCCTCGGATATTAAACATATTGGCATCGACATCCCAATACTGAATGAGTCTTTGAAGTAAGTGGTTGAGTGTCCTCATGTTTGCGGTTCAGTAGAATTTCAATAAACCACACCTTCTAAGCGCATGAAGAGTGGTAGGATCTTGCATAGCCACCCTATCCATCTCTTCATGCTCCCTTTCCCTCCAAATAAGTGCCATCCTGTCAAAAGAAGGGTCAATTTTTAGTTCTTCAACATTTTTTAGGCATACTCAGGGGAAAATGTTACTCTATAAGAATACAGTCGCGTTTGGATGCTACTGTCCTTGAGGAACAATAGCATTCACCCTTAAAAATACTCTACTCTACCCTTATACAGTAGCGTACATGAAAATCACGAGTTGAGCATGTCTAGATAAGTGTTTTTAAGCATGAAAATTGACAAATGAACCATCAAAATGCAAGTAGGGATGAAAATAACTTACTTGGAAGAGGTTTGAGGTTGAATGGTCACCCAATTCGATCGCTATGAATGGTTGAAGATCAAGGGTTCGCTCAAAAACTTGCTCTACAATTCCAAATGTGATATTTGAGTCTTCAAAATGAAATTACATATATGAATTTGAATTTGATTTTTTACCCACTTTTTTGAAAAGTCTATAGTTTCAAATTTCATAAAAAAGCGTTCTATTTAATCATTAATACCTATAAATGTTGATGAGATGAATTTAACCTATGTTTCTCAAATTTTTACTAGACTTTAGTAGCATCAATCTATTATGAATTAATTTCTTTATTGACAGACCACATTAAGTACTTTATGGTTGAAATTTTATGTCATTGAAATTTTTTTATCGTTAATACTAACTTGGTTGTTGAGATCCTAGTGTTTGGCAGGTCATGAGTCATGATCCTAGAAGCTGTTATTTAAGTCATTTAAAGCTCTTGTTTGGACTATTGAAACCTAAACAAGATTCCCGAGAAAACTTGTCCTATTCAAGCTCGTCAAAGGAATTGAAGGCCCATCTGCTTAAGTATAAGTTTAACCCTTTTCTAGACTTTCGCGGATAACTTACGAAAAATGAATACTCTAGTCATCCGTGGCTATAAGAGTTCTTCTTCCATTGTTTTACACTTTTTTGGGGGAGGAGACTAAATTTACGAAAAAGGACCTTTTGGAGCCTTCTTTAGGGTTTTCAGGCTCTCGAAACATGAAAACACCAAGTTAGCACTCACCTACTCGAGATCGATGTGAAATCAACGAGAGGGTAAATAGAGGATTTTTTAAGTTTTTCAGACTCTATAAACAGGAAAACACCGACGAGCATTAACCTACTTGGGCTCGATACTAAAATCCACGAGTAGGTGAATGGAGTTATTGTTTAAGTTTTTCAAACTCCTTAAAATTGAAAACACCGGCGAGCAAGAATAGATCTCATCTTGATATTAAAATCCAGAGATCAGTACTATAGAGTAATATTCTATCTCTTCTTCGAACTCTGTAAACATTGAAGAAGGTCCTGAGTCTTCCTCCCATGGGCTTGTTAAACTCTTTACATGGTTGGCTCTATTGAGTTTTCATTCTTTCTTGGAATCACTAAAACAACAAGAAAGGTATTCTTTTATCTAAAAAAAATAAGGGATAAGAAGGGTATATCACATCTTATAGTTTCAAAGGGAGTTCAGTCAGTCCTATCCTTGAACACAACACCTATTTGAGTCTATCATTTTAGTTGGGTTTAGTTTTTGACTTTAGGGTGAACCTGATCTCTGAGTTGTTTACTCCCCGAGTTGGTTATTCTTCCAACCATATGTAGGCTCTGCTAATGTCTCCTACATTGCAGGCTTATATCATTTTTCCATCATGTTGAAAACTTCCTAAGTCACTTTGTGTCGTGCTCACTGTTAAAGGATATAGCCTATGTCGGCCTTTCTACAGTTTACCTTGACCTCATGTGTTGGTTATCCTAGTGCCAGTCTTATTACATGTCCTACTCCACATCAGCTTATACCATTTGAGTGTTCCTTGTGTTGGATGATGGAGGATGCCTTAAGGCCTCCCTTCCAACAGACTTCTTCCCATCGACATCAACTCATTTTGCACTGGGAATGAATTTCAAAGTTTCGGTTAGTACCTTGGAGATTGCAGTCATCAGTGGCAATTTCCCTCGTCATTGAATAATGAGAATACATCAATGTATCTTATTCGACGGGTTCCTCAGGTGTTCGACTTCAAGTCCACTTATTCACACTTGTTGGATCGTATTAGGTACCTTGGGCCCCATTATCATTAATGGTGGAAGCCCTCGCGATTGTTAACGATATACATCAATGACCGGTAATCAAACGATACCGCCCCATGTTTGACTTCAGCTCATTTATTCACATGGTTAGAGTTTGTACCTTGGGTTGTTTTGGATGAAGACCTTGGGATTTTGATAGCATTACCTCATTATGTTATCAACCAAGTTGCGCAAGACTGAGCCTCACTCATTTTTTGGCTCTCCATGAGACATAGATCTAGTTTGTTGTTATGGCTATGATCTCTCATTCTGACATGGATCCACACTTGTATTTCAGTGGCCATGCTATATATACATCTCCTAGTTATGAATTGGAGATCATGTTGTATCATGCTACACATCTACATGATGTCAAGATTGTAATTGCTCGCTGACCTTGATCTTTATTTCAGGTACTTTTGTGACTTGGTTCTGTGGTCTCTTGCTCTTCCGCTGACTTGGAATTATAATGTATTTCAGCCGTCGCTTCCCTTTGACCTCATGCATTAAGGGGAATCTGTTATAGGTCAAATATGCACTTCTCCATCCATGATCACCTTTAGTTGTCGATCACACAAAAGGACAACTGGGATTGAAGAGCATGATGGCCTTAGATGATGAATGGACTAGACTTACCCCTCTACAGCTGATAAAACTCTCATTTCACCTACTTTTGGGGAAAAATGCTACCCTATAAGCATGATAGTAGCGTTTTCCTGCTAAAATACTCTACTCCACTTCAATAAAGTAGCATTTGCCTCTTGAAATACTCTACTTTGCTTCAATAGAGTAGCGTACAACTCAAAAAATCTTGCAAATGTTGGTTGTAAATTAGGGAAGTTGCATGTTGAACGCTACTCCACTTAAGAAAACTAGAATACACCTTAAAAAGTAATAAAAAGTAAATTAATTTGACTAATTGGGATTAGTTGTAGTTGGTTTTGCAACTTCCCCAACTTCCCAACCAAACTACCTCTCGATCCAAACTGCCTACCTTGTCCCATAAATACAAGGGGGATAGATAAGAGTGAGGAGGAGAAACTATGCATTAAGGGTTGTTACGCTGGAGGAATTCCAAAGTTAGGGTGAAGAGCAGGAGCCCAGGATTCAATTGCACAAGCACTCTATATGATCAAGTATACTTGTACTGATTATTTGCTTTTGACAATAAAGGTTGAAATGCCCTTCCCGTCCCAATCAAATGTCTAATGGATTGCATATTTGTTTGTATTAAATGCTTGATTGTATTTGATGTCTAAATTGTATTTAAATTTCATCATTGTTATATCAGTCAAGATACACTGAGGAAGGTATCTTTGTTTTGCAGGTTCGTCGAATGGAAGATCGAGTAGTGGATCGATCGAAGGAGCAAGCGAAAGCTAGGATTGAACTTCATGAATAAGATATGCCTTCAAGAACCTTGATCTCTTTCCTTTTGTAGAAGCCTATGTGATATGATTAATGTATTTACCTATCACCCCAGAAGTTGGTAGTGTCCCTCTCCTCACTATAGGGTATAATTCTCGAACAACAATAAGCAACATCAGTTCGAGTATGATTCAAGTACAAGAAGTTGCCAACTAGCTTCCTATACAGGGTGTTGTCCACCAATGGTGTAGAATCTGCTTCTTCAAGTATGACTCCTGAAAGTAAGGGAGTATTTTAAGTCTTGAAATCATCCATATTTAACTTATTTAGTAGTTCTGAAGCATATTTTGACTGATATACCTTACCTCCAAACTTAGATTGTGAAATCTCAAGCCCCCAAAATTGCTTAAGAAATCCCAAGTCAGTCATGGAAAATGCTTGATGCAAGGAGGTCTTTAATGAATCTATTTGATCAATAGATATACCTATTATTAGTATTTCATCAAAATATAACACAATAATCAATATGGAGTCATCAATCAGCTTCATGTAAACATTTGAATCAGACTTGCATCTAGCAAAATATTGTGACAACAGGAAGTTGTCCATCTTAGCATACCAAGCTCTGGGAGCTTGCTTAAGCCCATATAAGGACTTCCTCAACCTGAACACAAGGCTAGGATATGATGTATACCCTTATGGATGATTCATATATATATATCCTCCTCAATATCCCCATGGAGGAAAGCACTCTTGACATCCATGTGATGCACATCCCAGTGCTTGGATGCAGAAATTGCCAGAACTAGTCTTATCGAATCCTTTTGTGCAATTGGTACAAAATTATAATTGTAGTCAATCCCATGGACATTGGATAATCCCTTTTCCACAAACCTTGCCTTATCATTCACATCTACACCATCAGTTTCAAATTTGGTCTTGAATATCCACTTACACCTTACCAATTTTCTGCCTCGAGGAAGCTTGACTAGCTCCCAAGTTTCATTCTTTTGCAGTGAATTAAACTCCTCATCCATGGATTCCTGCCTTATTGGGTCATGTGAGGCTTCCTCATATGTCTGAGGATATGAATCAACCATCAAAAAACACTTCTTAGATAGATAAGGATCATTCACAATAAGAGCACTCTCAAGTTGTGATCTAGTCCTCCTAGGATTTTGAGGATTTCCCACAAGTTCACCAGCTGCTTGAAGGGTATTAGCAACCAACTTCATCCTTGTAGTGAAATTGGATCTGCAATAATATGATATTCATCATTAGAAATATCAAAATCATAAAAATCAATAGGAGCATCACTTACACTCTCAGGTGGTGGTGTAGAGGGTTCTCCAATTTCAATAGATTTCAAAAGCTCTTCTTCAAATTGAACATTCCTCTCAATGAAGGATTTTTGAGAGGGAATGTTCAAAAAATTATAGCCCTTTTATTTTTATAAATATCTAGCAAAAATACATGGTTTTATTTGGGGATGCATGGCCCTCATCTTCTCAAGTGGAATTATAGCCCAAGCCTTGGAGCCAAAAATATTGAAATGAGAAACATCAGGTTTGTGCCCAGTCCAAGCTTCAAACGGAGTGGTTCCCTTCAATTCTTTGTGAGACACTTTGTTCTTTATGTAGGATGAAAATTTTATAGCCTCATCCCAAAGTCTCAGAGATAAATACTTGGCCTCAAGCATGCATGTATCAATCTCTTTGAGAGATCCATTCTTCCTCTCAGCAACACCATTTTATTGATGTGTGTAGGGAACAGTATGTTGAATTTGTATGCCAACAGAAGCACAACAATGTTGGAAATCAGATTTTATATATTCCCCACCATTATTAGATCTAAGGATCATGATATGTCTACCAGACTAGTTCTCAACTGAGGCTTTGAAAAGCTTGAACAAATTGAACACTTCTAACTTTAACTTGAGGAAGAAGATCCAACAATATCTGTAAAATTCATTTATGAAGGTTAGGATGTACTTTGCATGGTTCAAAGACACATGGGAAAATGGACCTAATATGTCACTGTGGATAAGCTCAAGGGGTGCTGAGGTTCGCCCAATTTTGGATCTTTCAAACTTATGCTCAGGGTGTTTTCCTAGGATGCAGCTTTGACAGACTCCTTTAGAAAACTTGATATTGGGAATCCCTATGAACATATAGTTATCATGGAGTTGAGAAATATACTTGTAATTTAGATGACCAAATATCTCATGCCACAAATTCATTTATTCATTAGCATGATTAAGTAGATTAGAAGGTGATGGGAAAGGCACAAAATGAGACAATCTATAAACTTTTGAGCTATGGTCAACAGTACCTATGGAAACAATTCATCATATGGACATCTCATAGATTTCAACATCATTAGGTGTAAAGATAAAAAAAATTAAGAGACCTAGTGTGAGTCATCTGGTGGATTGACAAGAGGTTTGTAGCAAGACCTGGAACATACAACACATTAGTGAAAGAACCAAACTCTAGATCAACACTTCCTTTACCTTTGCAATTAGTTCCAGAATCATCACCCAACACAATGGTTGGACCACTAGAAGAATCAAGAGAGGAAAATATCTCTCTTGCAGACACAATATTCCTTGAATCTCCAGAATCTATAATGAAATAGGTAGGCTTGGATGTGCTTTCCATAGAAGCATGCACTATCTCCTTGTCTTCATAATTGTGTCCTCCTTCCTTCTTTCTTGTGCTCTCAGGAAGAGGAATATTTCCTTTCTCAAGGAGATGAGCCATTTGATCAATGGTATTCTTCATGGATGATCTCTTAGGATGAAATCCCTTATCGCAATAGGTGCACTTAGCCTTCTCTTGCTTCTTATTAGGATTATTTTTTAAATTTGAGGAGTCTTTGTGAGATTTTTGTTTGTCTTTCTTTTGATTAGGTGGCTTCTTGAAGTTTCCTTTCTTACTTCCTTTCGAATTCTTTGAATATCCAATAGCCAAACAACAATATTTGGATGGATCTTTTATAGCTCCAATCAAGACCAACTTGTCTTGTCCTTGTGTGAGAGATTCCATGAATTCTGACAGAGTACGACTCTTCCAGTTTCGAATTGATTTTCTAGTAGCATGAAAGGTCGAAACAAAGACTAAGTAATCTGGGCCAAGCTTGGAGACGATGGTCAAAATCAATTGCTCATCTTTCTTATCAATTCCAAATTGCTTCAATTGAATAAAAAGTGACTTTAACTTTGAGAAGAAATCTTTTAGGTTCTCGAAATTATTTGGACTCAGTGAAACTAGCTCATTATCCAGTTGGTGGCATCTCAATTCATCCGTCTTACCAAACAAGTCTTGGAGCTTCTCCCAAACTTCATTTGGAGTGGTAAGACCATATATATGGAAAAGGATATCCTTGGATGTTCTGAGACACAAGATACCATAAGCTTCATCTCTTATGGTGTGCCACTTTTCCTTCTCAATTGTAGAAGTAGGCTTGGTTTCAGTTACCATAGTCACCCTGTAGAGGCCTATTCTCCTCAATAGGATCTCCATATGCGCCTTCCAGTCAAAATAATTGAATGGAGTGAGGATGATTTGATGTTACTAATGCACGGAAGCTCTTAAATAGCCTTTGTATTGGTTTGGGTGTGCCCCGGAATGCTTAGTTGCGCCCTCTGGATGAATGAATGCACCCCCTGGATGACTAGTTGTGCCTTTCTCAGATTGGTTTGATCCTACATGACAAAAGGAGAATAGAAGATATTGATAGCTTTGATACCATGTGAAATTATATTACACACCAATATCTACTCAAGCATTTACAAACTCTCACAATTGCCTTGCAAAAGAAAGTTATGAAACACTGAAAACAATCATGTATTTGATGTAAACAGTATAACTCTATTGAATAAGTCTACATCAACCAAAATTAGGCATTTTAATGGCTGTACATATATGTAATTACATTATATATTTGAAGGCCAAATATTCCATTCGAAATCCTCACAAAAATAGGCTTACTAAATCTATGCAAAACCCCCAAGGTGCAAAGAGTGCTTTCAAAGTCACCTCTAAAGCTCACGTATTGGTGAATTAGTGATCATATGGTGATGTGTGATGGAAAATAATTCTAATTTCAGAATTTATGAAGAGGAAATATCATGGAGGATGAGTTGGCCAAAAAACAGTTGAGGCAAGTCAACTAGCTTTCACATTTTCACAAAAACTAGTAAAAATTGGTAAAAAGCAAGAAGGCGCCTTTCTATTCCAGAATTGGATGAAATCTACCAGAATCATATCATATCTTATGTAGAATCTTAGAAATGCACCCTAGTGACTCATGGATGCTAGTGGTCCACACAAAGGAGACTTTTGGTCCACACAATGGGTAATTTTGGCCAACTACCTAGTTTAGCACCTAGGAATTAATCAAAATGACTAAGTAATGCTATCCTAAGTATTAAATTACATGGATGGGTTTTAAAATACTCCAAAACCATCATGTATGGGTCCATTTTGGATTACCTACTGCTATTATTTCTAATTGAGATTCTCGCTTCCTTGGGAAATTTTGGTCATCTTTATGGAATATTACAATGAAGTGGTCAATTAGACAGTAGTACATATTATTCAAGGATATTCTTCCAAGCATCCCAAGATGTGGGATGAATAGTTGCATTATGTTCAACATGCCTAAAACAGAGCTATGCACTCTTCGACACAAAATTCTCCTTTCGAGACATGTTTTGGTTATTTTCCAAACTATCCCTTCGACTTTCTTTATGGGAAAAATCCAGTGGGATATGTTCAATTTGATGTGGATAAAGCTTTGAAGTTTATTCAGCAAATGCAGTTAATACATCAAGCAGTACAAGAAAAATTGGAATCAAGTCATGCCAAGGATAAATAAATACATGACAAACATCATATGGATCATCATTTCCAAATTGATGATAGATTATGGCTTCATATCAGCAAATACTGACTCCCAGGTGAAGGTAGAAAATTGAAACCTGTCAGGTATGGACCCTTTACAATTTTGGATCAAGTTGGTAATAATTATTTTTGGTTAGATTTTCCTCCTCATATGAAAATGTATTATGTTTTTAATGTGGAAAAATTAAAATTGTATGAGCCTCCTATGATTGTGGACCAAGATGAATAGTTTCAAGTACCTTATATTGATGATTTTCCTCCTGAATATCTCAATGATCTTCGGGAATATGTTATACTCGGAAAGAAGGTCAGATATTCACAAAGAGGTGCCATGGAATTTCTTCATGTGTGGATCAAGGTAATGCATCTAAGCAAAGCACGGTGGATAGAGATCATAAGAGTGAGGGAGTTGTATCCTCACTTTTTTTCTGAATGATCTCATGATTTTGGTGGCCCAAAATCTTCCCAGTGGGAAGGTTTGATCCAGGAGGATCTCAAATTTTGATGAAAATGAAAGTCTTCAAAATATTTAAATAATATTACAGACGCATAGAGATCGTCGGCAGCTTTCCTGCAATTCTCCTTTTGCGTGAAACGACCTCCGAATGCAAAATATATTGAGTTTCTAAGATTTGGAAAAAAAGGATAAAAATGATGTAAAAAAGGAGAAAAAAGGGGCCACGTGGCACACCCACAGGGTGCCATGTGGCATGGACAAGTCAACGTTATAGACACATGGCAGCCCCACAAGGTGCCACGTGGATAGGTTTTGGATGACATGGCAGTATGTGGACTAATTAGGGTCTGCCATGTGGCAGCCCTATTGGCCAATGGATTGTACATTTTACCAAAATTATGGGAGACCATGGGAATCGAACCCATGACCTCCAAGGCCGCCAGCATATCCATCAATCCCATCTAGCCATAGCTTCCAATAGTAGTTCTTAACACACATAGGGAAAACCTTGTACATAAAGTTGTGGTTTTATTCATTTGGAAAAATGAATGGGATCGAGGGCTAGGCCCTCGACCCCTTGGCCAACACCGAGGCCTCTAAGTAATACGCCAACACACAATGGTGGAGATCCAACACATAGCCAAGTCACAACATAATCGACGGAGTAAAGTGCCAACACATAGCCTAGTCACAAGCCAACGTACCAACAAATAACATATAAACAGAGTCAATGGAGATGGATCTCGTGACCGTCGCACTACCAACACAATGTCTTACCATTACGCCATTACATATTCATTGTTTGGTAAACAATGATTTTATTTATAAGTTGTGAGCAAAAATCTTGGCCCAAAAAGGGTGTGTGGCCCTCAAATCCACACCCAAAGAACCACCCAAAACCATTATATAAAAATCATTTTGGAGCCACAAAAGGGTAAGGTACGGGCACGTTATTTGCGTAGATCTCGAGGAGGTTCAGAGCACAGTTATCGAGATCCGTACAAGAATTAATGGGTGCACTTCTCGAGGTGGAATTCGTTCAATTTGTACAGTTGCAGGAAGAGGTTGTCTCGATTTGCATTCCATAGGAGGCCTCAGGAATATATAGTCAAGTTTATACTCATTTTTCTCATAATTTAGAGAGGAACGTAGTGGTGGAGTTTGTTTCTAAGTTTCACGGAAAGAACTCAAGTGTTTCCAAAAAATCATATTTGTAAGCTTTAAATACTTAATAAGATCAACCTTCTCATTGGAAGTGGCCCGAAGACGTATATGAAATTCAACATAGCATACCTATGGAACAAGATAAACCATTACAAGAGATGCATGCATAATAATATGTCAAAACTGTGCAAAAGACTTGCATCTGTGCTCTATTGAACTCAGAAGTAGAATACAATACAATACAGTAACAATGACTGAATAATTCGAATTAACCAAGGAGGTCATTTGAATAGCCTGCATGGTGTAGCTTGTCTCCACTAGGAGTCCTCATCATCAGATCAATGGTGTCATCAATGCACAAGTAACAATCAATTAGGTGTCAAACTGAGTCTAAATGAATGTAGGTAGGTGTAACTGGAACATGGAGCATTAATGTATTGAAGGAGAATCCAAGGAGGGCCCATGACGAGCTATCTGGATTCATAATAGTCAAACTAGTCTCTCTGGGTATCCATCGAAATGTTTCAGTCAACTAACTAGTCAATCTGTCCTCAAATCAAGGAACAGATCCACAAATCAAGCAACTAATTGAGTGTTGTCACTAGTGGCAGGTGAGAGAGGGTGCATTTTGTCTCAAGAGATGAAAACAAGGTGCATCATGGACTAGGAGGGATGGAATTGAATAGAAATAAGCTCTTGGGGCTAGCAAACTAGGGACTAGTTGCTGGGGGACACCATACTGATGATTGGGATGCATGCAAAATGCATTCCTACATGCAAATGCATGCCTGCATGTTTGCATGATGCATGCAAACATAAATATGATGGTGAGAATATCTTAACACCCCCCCACAAGCTATAATATGAGGTAAAAAAAAAAGATAGGGCCCTGGTTACTGAGACCAAAGGTCACCCCAATACATAAAATAATCCAAAAATGCTAAAAAAAATCTAAATGAGGAAAGAGGGAAAACCTAGTGGGAAGAAATCCCCCCCCTTAAGATGAACAATAAAGGATCTAATATGTATCCACCATAGTAGAACTCACCCCCAACAGTGAATGGAGGTGAGAGAACTTCTTCTCAGTGAATCTCTTGGTGAAGATGTCTACAATTTGCTCGTCCGTAGGGCAATATTGCAGTACAATGGTTCTGTCATGCACAAACTCTCGGATGTAGTGCATGTGGATCTCGACATGCTTGGTCCTCTGTCTCTGAACTGGATATGTTGATACCTTGATAAGACTTTGATTGTCACAAAATATGACAGTCGAAGTGGTGCTACCAATATCAAACTCTGCTAGAATACCCTGCAACCAAACTGCATGAATGCAAGCGTTGACCCCTCCTCAATACTCTGCCTCTGTTGAAGATAAGGAAATGGCTGCTTTCTTTTTGGTTGACCAAGAAATAGGCCTTGTTCCAATCATGAAAACATATCTGAAAGTGGACTTCTGATCAATGCTATCACCTTCCCAATTTGAATCAGTGAACCCCACCAAATCTAGCTCAAAATTTGCAACATAGTGTATGTCAAAATGTCTAGTACCCTGCACATAGTGCAAGATTATCTTGGCTTCCCTCTGATGAATTCCATGGGGTTGCTGCATATATATTGACATGGCACTCACGACATAAGAAATATCAAGCCTAGAATGTGTCAAGTATAGAAGACTTCCAATCAACTGTCGATAAAGTGTAGAATCCACCAGTGGTGTGGAATCACCATCCTCAAGTCTTATTCCTGAGAGGAATGGGAATGGTGCTTCCTTACAATGTGACATATTAAACAATTTTAGTGAGTCTGAAGCATATTTTTGTTGAGATATGGTGATCCCATCAAAATTTTTAGCTATCTCTAATCCAAGGAATTGCTTCAACAAGCCCAAATCACTCATGTCAAAATCTAGATTTAAAGCAGCTTTTGTGTTGCCGATCGAAGCAAGATTGCTTCCAGTTATTAAAAGGTTGTCAACATAAAGGAAAATGATCAGAAAATTACCTTCATTCTGATGTAGGTACACATTTGGATCTGATTTGCATCTTGCAAAATTTTGTGACAGAAGGAAGGAGTCCATCTTTGCATACCAAGCTCTTGGGGCCTATTTTAAACCATATAATGATTTCTTCAGTCTACACACTAATGTCAGATCTGATATGTATCCTTCAATATGATTCATGTAAATCTCTTCTTTCATATCTCCATGAATAAATTCACTCTTTACATCCATATGGTGCACTTCCCAGTGCTTAGATGCAGAAATTGCCAAAACTAGGCAGATAGAATCCATGGTAGTTTGCCATCTCGGATCTCGGTGGGAATGATAGTATGATTGAGGATCTGAACCTATCATAAAAAAAAAAATTAAGATAGTAACAGATCAGAATATGAAATATCCATACCTGCTCTTTGAAAGTCTACTTGAGTTCTTCTTGGATCGGCAGGATTTCCAATGTTAGAACCAGCAGAATTGAGAGTCTTTTCTTCCCACTTTGGGAAATGAGGGGGATCATCTCACTCTGAATTTGAACCTGATATTTCATGTTCATTAATGTCTGATAAAATATCATAAATATCATAACACAAGCTTTCATCATCTTCTTCTGAATCTTCTTCTTGTAGAGGAGGCAATTCAATAGTTTCTTCCTCCACTAGTTTTATATCTTGAAGCGGTTCTTCAAATTTGACACTTCGCTCGATGAATATATTTTTGGATATGATATCCATGAGTTTGTTGCCTTTTGATTCTTCAGAATATCCAATGAGGATGTACTCAGTACTCTATGGATCTAAATATATTCTCTTCTCAGTTGAAATTCTAGCCCATGGAGGCTTTTTGAACTTGAAGTTTTGATCAATGGAATCTAAATCAGCTCCAAGAATTGGTAGATAGTTTCTTGTGATCTCCTTTGAACCAAAAGGTGTGAGATCAAAACCAAAAATACCAAAATGTGCTTGAGACTTGAACCCAAGCCAATGGTACTATCCTCCATCTTCAATGAAACTCTGAGAACATGTGCCAATGATCGAACAAAAGTGCATAGGAAGCATGTGATCAAGGAGGGCGAATGCATAACCTCCAAAAACTTATTTAGCCTCCAAACCATTCAATAATTCGTCATTCTGCACACCAAAAAACTCATGTGAAAGATAGGATCAAAGGACCTCTTCATATTCTAGAGTATGAGTTGGCTTATCTTGCTCAGAATTTGAAATAGAAGACATTGAGAACATGAGTGTTGAATCTGCAGTTTCTTCTTCATCTTGAACAACTTTTCATGAGATATCGTTGAGGCCGAGACATATTTAGAGAGAAAACTTGAGGAGGTATCACTGGGCTTGTTCTCCAAATGGATAGCATGATCCTCTTCTTTTTTCTTTCCAAATTCTCTATCCAAATTGGTCCAGAGATCTCTTGGATGTTCAGCAGTATTAATGAGGTAGCGCATACTAGGAGACATAGCAGGACACATTTCTCCAAAGGGTCTATCACAATCATTTAAACAATCATTCTCCTCTTCGTAGGAAGCAAAATCTCTTGTAATACTAATACACATGTCAAAAAGAAATTGTCTCTTCAAAATATGCTATCATATTTGGTTTCCACTCATCATAGTTGAATGGAGAGAGAGGATTAATTGCTTTCAGATCCATCGAAGAAGTTGTAATCTTTGAGAGAAACCTGCAGTCACAAACAAATAAGAACCATTAGATCGACAACTTGCACTTTTCAAGTTGCATCACACCTGACATAGGAGATCAAGCAAGCTTGAATATCCAGGAATTATGTGGAAACTCTCAGCTTCTGGCGCAGAATTGGAAAAATGGCATGCAGAGCAGAATATGCATGTAGTGCAAAATCACTAGTGTGGGATCACCAGTGCATAATCACTAGTGCAGAATTGGCATGCAGTGCCGAATCGACATGTAGTGTAGAATATGCATGTAGTGCAGAATAGTTGTCCTGTCCTTGCCATTGCTCTGATACCATATGAAATTCAACATAGCAGATCTATGGAACAAGAGAAACCATTACAAGAGATGCATCCAGAATAATATGTCAAAATTGTGCAAACAACTTGCATCAGTGCTCTATTGAACTCATAAGTAGAATACAAAACAATACAGTAACAATGACTGAATAATTTGAATTAACCAAGGAGGTCATTCGAATAGCCTGCATGGTGTAGCATGTCTCCACTAGGAGTCATCATCATCATATTGTCATACTCCAATTTTGACCCCTGTGAAATATTGGCTTTTAATGTAAATATTGTATACATGTTAACACCTAAAAAGTGCTCACTAGCCCATTTCCTTATTCACATGAGCCATTTGTCCACTTTTCCACCATTTGAGCCTCTAAAGCCATCAAAAGGTCACCAAAAGACCATAATACACCCCTTTTTCCCCTCAAAATGAATATTTTTCCTCAAAAAGCATAAAAAGACCTTCAAAAAGGGTCCATAATTCCCAAAAATATTAAAAGGGAATAAAAATATTCAAAATATTCAAAAAAAAAAAAAGAGGGAAAAAGGTACCTAAACCATGTTGGTCAATACCATTGGTTTCCTCAAAACCATAATAGTATTCCCCACCACCAAAAACTATAAAAAGGTGGTAGGGGCTCCCCACTTTCCATCCATCCATCATCCTATCCTCACGCTATCAAAATCTCTCCTGAGACTTTTGGCCATTTTTAGCATCTGGGAGAAGAGACCATTGGAGCTTGGAGCTACTCACCCTTGGAGTTGCTCAACAACATATCCTCATCATTTGAGGTATCTTAATACAAAACATTCTTTAATTTCTTGTTCTTTCTATGAATCGTTTTTAGATTTATTTGTTATATGCACATGTTAGTTTAGATTTGGTTTTAATTCATAATCATTTTTGCTTTCGATATTGAAACTGCTATCACATTGTTGATAGGTGCCCATTCCATAAAGCTTGGTTGCAAAACCAAGCCAACAGTTTTTGGCGACTCCGCTGGCTTCAAATTATTAGATTTTGGTTTTTTGTTTTAGATCTTAGTTTTTGTTAGTTTTTAATCTTTTTAATTTATAGATCTACCATCCTAGGCAGCAGATCCATTGCTGCACTAGTTTTTGGCCCTTTCTGTGCCCTTTAAACAAACCGAAACTTCATTTTTCAGGTTCATTTTTCGGCAACTTTTTTCCATTTTCACCTCGCAGCTTTTCGCCCGACAGTCGCGCAGCTCATCGTGACCTTGCGGCCTTGTTCCGCGCTGCGCTTTGCGGTTTCGCGTCCTGTTTCCGCGCTACACATTACGGCTTCGCGGCCTTTTTCCACGCTATACATCGTGTCTTCATGGCCTTTTCCGTGTTGCACATCGTGACTATGCGCTCGAAACCTGCGATGCGCATCGCGACTTTTAGCCCGAAACCCGCGATGTAATTTTCTGGCAGTGCGGCTCAACTTTCAAACGACCATATCTCCCTCTCCCAAACTCCGTTTGAGATGATTTTTTTTTTCAAATTGGGTGTTTTCGATCAAGGAATCCAAATATCCTATTAGATTTAAGAAATTTTTCATAGAAATTTCTCTAATCTTTTATTTTAGTGTTATTTATCACTTCAGTTCACCCATTTTGGCCCATATTTTTCAGCATTATTTTTTTTGCATTATTACAGCCATAGTGAAACATTTTATATTTACATATGCTCCATTAAAAAGTGTTTTTAAAAAGTTTCAGTAAGTGAAAGAAAGATTTTCAGCACTATTTTTAGATCATAGCTTTCACTTTAAATTTTCTTAATAGTTTTCCCAAGCAATTTTTTAAGAGATCCATTTATTTCTTGAAATATTTATGTTATTTGCTTCCCTTTAAATTATTTCAAAGATCCATTATTTTTTAATAGTTTTTTCAAGCATTTACATTTCGAAAGCGCCTTTATTTTTTGCAAACTGGAAAAGTCTTATTTTTTCATTTGTAATCAATCGCCCAAGTGAGGCAAATCAATTTTAGTTTAATAATCTCACTTGCACCTACTTTGCCACATTATTTAAATTGAGCCTTAAAATCTACCTTAACTCAACCAACTTTTTAACCCCACTTGGGGAGCATTTAAAAGAATCTTGTAGTTAGGTAGGATTGAGGGGATAGGTGTTCCAATAACGCCCCTCAATTATTTACATTTGAGACATAGTGGTTGTCCTTTACGGTACCAAAATTCCTTATAATTTTGACACGGTTATCAACCAATTTATCGGGAAGGCCTCTCTCTTAGGAGAGTTGAAGTAGCCAGACTGGTTCCAAAAGCCTAAGTGGAATACCGCAATCCATTCAGTAACCAAAGGATACCTTTCAAATTTCTCGGTGTACACCCATATGGGGGTATAGCGGTGATAGAACCAAACTGTATATTCACCCAATCGAACGTGTCATGAACATGGCATCCTAGTTGCCACTCTTTAGGATTGTCTACCCAGTGTCCCTCCTGGTAGGGGGATATCTAGCCATTGATTCAACACTCTATATTGTCTAACTTGGATTTCATCACCTTGCAGAAGATATCATTTGTTGACTCACAATACTTCTAGTTAGGTGTTTGCATGATACAATACCCACCTTTGGTCTAGTGAGCACCACTTTTTTCTAGGAACTGTTTGAATTTTGGTATTATGACCACTTTGTTGGATCCCTCCACTTATTATAGCACAGCTGTTATAATAAGTGCTTTTGAGGTTGGTTGTTGTCCTGAGAGCCATTATTTTTTCACTCCCCTCTTGCACTCATTGTTGCACTAGGGTTTCGATTTTTTTACATCACCACCTTCCACTGAAATTTTTATATATTTCTCACCATTGAGAATTTAAGACGGTCCCGCCATTTTCAGGGTGAACCCCCTCAGTTTGTTGCCCTTGACTCGACATGTCATCAGCATAGAACACCATCATCCAATTCTGACTCGGCTCACTTCACATCTGATTCTGAGGTTGAATCTGAACACCCCACTGAAACATCACCAACCAACACCATGGTTGGATCACAATACGATCCCCTTTTCACCAGTACTATTGGAGATACACTGACAAACCCTACTACTACTGTGCCACCCACGGTAAGAACAACCCCATTAGGCATGCCTAATATAGGGGTCATTCCCCCTTTAGGTATGCCCAACACAGGGCCACCACCTGTTATGGGTATGCCCAACATAGGGGTCACACCCCCTCTCATTACCATAACCCAGATCCCAGGAATTCCTGGCACTATTCCTAACCACTCTGCAACCCATGTTGCACTTGGGAGCGCTGGCCTTTCCCACACCACATCGGTTGGAGCACACATACCTTCCATACCTAGCATACCCTTGGGGGCCACTGGACCACTACATAATGCTACCATTAACAGTTATGTCCTAGCTACTACATCACACCCCTCGGCCAGTCTACCATTTCTGGCAAGTTTGAATTTGCTAGACTTGGCAAGACTAACTAATGATCCTATTAGACATGACCCCACTTGGCCCCCCATGCCCACAAAGCTTCCCTCGGACATCCTGAAGTTTGAAGGAAAACCTAGGGAAGATCCCCAAAACCACATAATGTCATTTCACCTATGGTGTTCATCTAACTCCATAGTGGATGACTCCATTAAACTAAGACTGTTGCAACGAACGTTCACTAGCTCTGCAGCCAAGTGGTACATTGAACAACCACATGGGGCCCACCAGACATTTATGTCCCTCACCTCCATTTCTTTTAGTTTTTTCAGCTACCTGTACGCTATGATGCAGGAGTTGAAATACTGTTGTCTTGTAGACAAAACACAGCTACCCACATCACCGACCATATCCATGAGTGGCGCAAGCGCCATAGCCTCTGCAAGATAAAAATGGATGACAGTATATTTTTGGATTGGTTTCTCAAATCACTCTTACTCCTCATAGCCAAGGATGTAGCTTTTGAATGACCCCAGTCGGCAGAAGAAGCCATTCTAAAAGCCCAGTAGTTTGATCTGATCTATGCCCAGTGTGGGTACCTGTATACCATTTTACCTGACGCTCCCCACGGTGATTCCTCCTAGACTAACGCACTGGGGGCATCCCACGCTGCCGACGGCATCATTGGACAATTTGCATCCCACAACCAACCATTTTCCATTATGCGCAATAATAACGGCCCCGATCTTTCGCGGGCCACATATCACTCCGGAGCTACAACTTCGTATGCTCCTGTGGCCCACCCCCACCACACTCATGGACCCCGATGTCCACCATAGAGTTATGGTCGCGCACCTTCAACCTATCCACCTCTGGTTGCACCCCCTACGTATTACCATCAGTAGGCCACACATGCTCCTATTCACTCACAAGCCCCAATGGTTTATTTCCCACCACAGGTAGTCCTTGCTGCACCACAACCTCGAATCGCTCAGACTTATCCTCCAAACAACAACAATGCTACCCCCACCAACCAAAATGCTGATCGACCACCGAAATAGGGTAAGAACCCCAATTTACGAACAAACCACCCATGTTCCATATGCGGGGTATACGACCATTATATACACACTTGCCCCCATTTGGGGCAAGCACGCCAATTGTGGTCTGATGACGCCCAATGCCACCTCGAATTGCATGCCACATCGGCTATTGTCAGTTTATTGGCAAATTTTATACCATTGGATTCATTTTTCCGAACTTGTGATGATTCTTGAGATCATTTCTCGCTCTCACCTCTAGATTTTTCAGGAATTCTTTTCCATGCCCCTCGTCACCTCGATTTGCGTGCCACATCGGTCGTCGTCCATTTTTTACGAGTCTTATATCGTCGGATTCAGTTTTCCACGCTCGTGATCACGCTTGAGATCATTCCTCGCTCTCATGCCCAGATTTTTAAGGCATTTTTCCATGCCCCCTCGTTGCCTCGGTTTGCGTGCCACATCGGCCGTCGTCCATTTCTGATGAATCTTATACTACGAGATTCAGTTTTCTACACTCATGATGATGCTTGAGATCACTTCTCGCTCTCACACCCTATTTTCAGGATTTTTTCAAAATGCCACTCATCACCTCGGTTTGCATGCCACATTGGTCGTTTCCCGTTTTTGACAATCTTTATGTCACCGGATTCAGTATTCCGCACTCATGACAATGCTTGAGACCATTTCTTTCTCTCATCAATACCTTTTTGTTAAGTATAGTTTTACCCCTTTTTCGGGCTAAGCAATTCCTTTTATGAAAAAGGCACTTAGGGAGTTTCTGTTAAGCTCTTTTCTGACTCCTAAAACAATGAAAATATCTTCGAGCAATCTTGCTTCCTTTCATGCTTGCTAAACGTATCTGAAAGGGCGTCTACCTGGTATAAGTTTACCCATTTTCTGAACTTTGTAGACTAATTACGAAAAAGGAATACTATAGTCACATCGGCTAGAAGAGTTCTCCGTTTGCATTATTTTATGCTTTTTCGGGCCTTGGAGACTAACTTATGAAAAAGACAACCAATGGAGTCCACTTACTCCTTTCAGACTCTCTAAACATGAAAGCGACCAAGAGCAATCACCATCTTGGACTCCTAAAAACCCACAGGACGGTACTCCACCACCACTACATAGTCTTCTTATCGTTTTCAGACTCCTTAAAAATGAAAGCACCCATGAGCATGAACAGTCCTCAGCTCACAAAATCCATAGGACAGTACCATTTCAGAGCACACTTTTATCCCTTCTTGGAGCTCATTAAAACTATGAAGAAGGACCCAATGGTGCTTCTCGGCGCCACAACAGATCATGTCTACTCATATGGCAGCTTCCCCATTTTGGTCACCTTTGTTTAGATTATTCTGCAGTATGTCACCCTGAGAATCCCTTCACAACACCCATTAGCTCGTCCCCCCCCAAAGTTAATACATACCCTTCAGTCCTTAGATGCTATGATCCCCGCACCTACAAGTCAGTTCCCTATGCTGCCAGGTCAACCATGTCATCATGTTCTGAACAAAGGAAGTTTGAGTCCATCGACTCTATGAACCAGTTATTTCCCATCCCCACAGTATGTCAGTCCTACCATCAATACTACCACATTTCAGTTCTACACCTTGCACTCTTATCAAGGAAACATCATTGCCTTATTAGTTGCTAGTCTCCCTCTATCAATGCCAACCAAATTTATTCCAGAGGATAGACCTAGAGGTACCTGTGTCTTTGACTCATCACCGTTCATGATGAGTGCCTATGAATCATTTCGAGAAGAGTCCTCAGTGCTTCTCCAAATGGTTGTTTCTCACATGCTCGACTTCAACACCTTGATTGCATCGTTGAGACTCGCACAGGGTATTGGTCATTTCAATTATTTGTTGAAGACTTTGGATACCACTTGACTCTTCCACATTTGAGAGTCTACTTATGGAAACAACCAGTTACATTTTCCTATAGATATCCGGGTTGCACATGGCGACAGTATTCAAATGTACCCCAGTTTTATACTCCCTCGAGTATACAGTTACATATACTCCTCAGAGTTGACTCATAGTCATTGAGTCCCTACAGATGTTGGACACCTTCAGTTTCAGTAGTTCATCAACCCTTTTGAGACCTTGTTCAAAACGGTTGTCGCTTTATTCAAGTGTATCAATCATTGAGATCAGTCATGTTATGATCATGAGTACATCCCAAAATAGTGTCCCCTCTTGACCATTATGATGTACCAGCAGATTTTTTATGTATTATTTAGATCCCCCTTCTTGGGACTAATTGTTATGTATATGTCTTGATATGAGCATGGGTATGCCTGCCTCATCCATTATCAGAGATTATTCCTCTTTCATATTGAGGCCATGTAATATTTTTTGTTTTTGCAGCTTCCCAGGACCATTGATCCAGTCTCCAACCGGTCTCTTCTCTTCCCCAAACCCCAGGAAAAAGACAAAAGAACTATGATGTCTATCGACCATACGATGAGCTCATGCCCTCACACATTAGGGGGCAATCTGTTAACATCCAAAAAGTGCTCACTAGCTCATTTCCTTATTCACATGATCCATTTGTCCACTTTTCCACCATTTGAGCCTCCAAAGCCATCAAAAGGTCACCAAAAGACCATAATACACCCCTTTTTTCCCCTCAAAATGAATATTTTTCCTCAAAAAGCATAAAAAACCCTAAAAAATGGTCTAGAATTCCCAAAAATATTAAAAGGAAATAAAAATATTCAAAATATTCAAAAAAGGAAAAAAGAGAGAAAAGGTACCTAAACCATGTTGGTCAATACCATTGGTTTTCTCAAAACCATAATGGTATTCCCCACCACCAAAAACTATAAAAGGGTGGCAAGGGCTCCTCACTTTCCATCCATCCATCATCCTATCCTCACGCTGTCAAAATCTCTCCTAATACTTTTGGCCATTTTCAGCATCTTGGAGAAGAGACCATTGGAGCTTGGAGCTACTCACCCTTGGAGTTGCTCAACATCATATCCTCGTCATTTAAGGTATCTTAATACAAAACATTCTTTTATTTCTTGTTCTTTCTATGAATCATTTTTAGATTTATTTGTTATAAGCACATGTTAGTTTAGATTTAGTTTTAATTCATAATCATTTTTGCTTTCTATATTGAAACTGCTACCACATTGTTGATAGGTGCCCATTGCACAAAGCTTGGTTGCAAAACCAAGCCAAAAATACATGCGTTGTATGTTTCTTTAGCGTGGAGCTCAAGGACAAGGCCCCGCTAGTGTATGTTTGGATTTTATTTAAAACAAACAAGCATTTGCCATTTTGTTACCCATGTGCTAATAAGCCATGGGATATTGTAAATTGATGTAAATATTTAATATTGCAATCAAATACCAAAGCTTCCTATGGAAGCAACCAATGAGAAGGGGCCATGTGTATCCACTAGGGAGTGGTGAGGGGTTGTGGGGATGAACCATATGCTGCCAAATATCATTGTGAGAACCCATTTGACTTTCCTTGATGACATTTATTTCTGTTGTAAGGAAGTAGTTGAAGATTTCAGTTCTTGGCTTCAATGGAGCATGGGTAGCCCAGAAATTTGTATTGGCAGGTATGGGCTCTAATTTCTTATACCACAAGTCACTCTACCTCATGGGAGTTTCTTCTTCCTCATCCCCATTCCATTGTGGAACGGACCAGCATCAGTTGTCATCCAAAAACGAATTGCCAGCAGTGAGAGAAACCAGAAATCGCAACTTTGAAATAACCCACGTTTTGAAGAGCCAAAAACGCCCAGATTTGGTATTTAACAATAAAATCCAATGGGGGATCCATAGATATGAACCTTGGGGCGAATTTGAGAGGATTACATACCTCAAAATCCACTGGAAAACCCATTTTTTATAGCCCAGAAAACTAGTGACGGGATTAAGTTATTTGATGAACAAAATTGTGAGAAATCCAATTGTGAATGACTGAGCAGAGGTTGGGTTTGCTTGATAAACCCAGTGAAGGCTAGAATCTCAAGGATTAGCAACTGGACCTTTCTATGCCCACCCTGAAGAGCACTGGAGAGAAGGGACGCCTGAGGGACTATGTAACAGAGAAGGGAACCTTCCTTGTGTTGGGTGTGGTAGGTAATGTGGGTGCCTTAACTGTTGAATTCATTTGAGATGCGTGTAGCTCTGTGGTTGAGCTCATTGGCTTAGCATTTCCCTCCTTTGTCTTTTATATGCTTGACAAACCCAATTGTGTGTTGGCTTAGCATAGTTGTTGAGTGAAACCATGGCTGTGAGTGAGCCCAGCTAGTTCCTCCTTAGTGGATACACAACCCAGCTCAGGGGTGATCTCTCAGCTGAAAGACTACAAGCTGGACAGAGATCTATGGTTGGGTGGAACGTTGCTCTCACATAGCTAGTTGTTTGGACATCTTCATCTTCAAGATAAGCGTTATCTATGTTATAAATTATATGCATTATGTGTTCTACATTGTGCTACTTCAGAATGATATTTATTCATGATTAATGGAATTGGTATGAAGTCTGTGCATAGCATGAGAATGAGATGGATTCTTTGCCTATTGATGCATCATTTGCTTGAGATAAATATGCTGATGTATATCAGTTGTGTGTGTGCAATTATGTATTTTAATTCTGCTGTGTAATTTAATTGTGCATTTTATCTAAATGGAAAATTTTTTACCATTATGGCTTTGGGGAAGAATTAGACACTCCATGTTACAGTCATGTTTCCTCCTTTGCATTGGATTGATGGAAGGGGATGTGATAGAGTGGTATTAGAGCCCAGCTTGCAGCACTGGGGCTGCTTGGGTCAAACTCTGAGTTACAGGCAAGTAACAGAATGGTTTTAACACAGTATTGGTGAAGTTGGGGCAGAATTTTCGATTGAAAAAATGACAGGGTTAGGGTTCTCAGGTGTGGGGGAGGATCACACCATTGCATAGAGATCTCCAATAGCTTTCCAACAGTACTAGACTCGCATCATTTAGACAAGGGACAAGGGAGTTATGAACCCCCAAAGTTATAGGAAACACAAGTGTTTTCGGCTTTCGAGATGTCGGGTTGTAGGTTTCGGGAACGTGAATTTTCAAAATTTGCGTTTGGATTTCCAAAATCCTGAACTTGCAATTTTCAGTTTTCAGGATGTCGGGTTTCAAGCTTCAGGAATGCGAATTTTCAAAATTTGCGTTTGGATTTCCGAAATCCCCAACCCGCAATTTTTAGCTTTCGGGATGTTGGGTTTCGGGTTTCGGGAATGCGAATTTTCAAAATTTGAGTTTGGATTTTCGAATCCTGAACCCGCAATTTTTGGCTTTCGGGATGTCGGATTTCGGGTTGCGGGGACGCAAAGTTGTAAACTTGCGCATTCCGGTTTCCGCAATCCCGAACCTGCAATTCGAGTTGCGGGTTGCGGCCTGTGTGTGGCGGGAATGCAAGGTCAGAATTTGATGATTTCAGTGGAATTCTGAGGCCATCGATGGAGGCCATGAATGAACAAGTGAAGATCCCAAGCTCATTATGCTCCAATTTGGCATAAAATTGGAATTATTGGCTTTTACAAATCGGTGTCCCGATGCTTGACAAAAGGTCGGATTGAGCCAAAATTTATATGGGGCAGTCATGGAGCAGGCACGGTGTTACGTTTGAAGTTTTGGAGCCAAACTCCAAAGGATGTGGAGTCAGGGTGTGCAAGAAGGCCAAAAAACACTATTCCAGGCCACGTTTTGGGAATTTGGAAAAGATTGTAGTGGTTGAAAGTGACCCTGTAATTCAGAATCAAGAAAATTACTGAACCCAGCAATTCATATTCTCAGTAAAACAGACATATTCTGTTAGAAAAAGATTTCCCAGAAATACACTGTTTGGGAAATAACCATTTTTGGTCCAAAATTTGGAATTTTGGAAAAATGTGAAAAGTGGAAAGTAGTCAAACCTAAAATTTTATAGAAGATGAATGGAGCATCAGAACGGAGATCCGCGAGTTGCTGAGTGTTCCTTGCTATATGGAATAAATTCGTCTGGTAGAAATATTTTCGTGATTCCTCATAGATTTTCTTCCACAGGTGACTGAAGTTGGCATTCTGGACCAAAATATAACTGTGTAAAAGTGTGTAGAATTGGGGTGAAAGTTGTCATTTTTGAAATAACGTAGTTTCCACACCCGAGGTCAGAATGGAATACGAGGACATGCATTGGAAAGCTTGTCCAGTAGGGAATAATGTTGTATGACCAGAATTTTAATAGGGCTATCAGAAATCATAGATAATTAGAGCAGAAAAGTGCCAGTGACTGTTTTGTCAAATTGTTGATAATATGGGCAATTTCCAGAATTGCATGAATGGGCAAAAGAAATGAATGCATAACAGCTATGTGAATTATTCCATGAGTTGATTATGTTAAATATTGATTGTTGTATATTTCTAGATGCATTCTTATGATGTCTAACAAATAATTTCATAATGCACGGTGCTTGTAGCTCATAAAATTAATAATTGTAGCAGAGGTAGCATACAGGAAAAATGGTGACCATGAATGATGCTCAAGATCCTTATGAGCATGAAGAAGACATCCTAGGAGAAAATGTGCATGAAGAGAATGCTGAGACTAAATCCAATGGGAGAAGGGAGCAGGTGACTCCTCAGAACTTGGTTGAAACCGTGGTGAACTTCAATGAAAGATTGATGAAGGCTCAAGAAGAACAACACCAACTCAATGATGCTATCTTGCAAAGTCTCACTAATATGTAGCAAATGACAAACCTTGGGTCTAGCCCAAGCAATGTGGGTGAAGAAGGAAGAGATGTAGAGAGTCGCTCTAGAGGCTGTTCAAAGAAGAGGACTCCAAGCCCAAGGAAGAGTTCGGTGAGCAGAAAGCATAGAACACCTTCCTCTAGATCTTCTTCCAGCAGATCATGCGAATCTAGAGGTTCTCAGAGAAGTCAAAGGCATGTGCCCAAGAGATTTGAGGGAAGAAAGAATTTTAAGGGAATCCCACAGGGATAATTCAGGAAGGAAAGACCTCCCACATTTGATAGAGAAGACAAGACTGGCCAAGAGGCAGAGGCATGGCTTCTTGAAATGAAGAAATATTTTCGAATTTAAGACTACTCAGGAAATGAAAAAGCCAGAATTGCCATTTACAATCTAAATGGTAAAGCTTCAATTTGGTGGGACAACCTCTTGCAAGTGAAAAGAATTAGTGAAAGGAAGATCAGTTGGGAGAGATCTAAGAAGTAATTCAAGGAGAAATACCTTTCTTCTAGGTATTATGACAGTAAGAGAAAGGAACTCAATGAACTCAAGTTGGAATAAAAATCTATGGAAGAACATGTTCATAAGTTTTTGGAATTGTTGAGGTATGTGGACTACATCAAAGATGAGAGAGTAAAATTCCAATGCTTTCTTGGGAGTATACCTTAGAGTTTCAGAGATAGGATTGAATTTGTTAATCCACCAAGTCTTGATGAGGCCATTAGGATGGCAATGCATTGCTATGAGTAGAATAAAGGAAAAACAGAGGTTAACCAAGCATGGAAAGGAAAGCCAAGAGGGAGGTTTGATCAAAAGAAGATTGGCTTCAAGCCACCATTCAGAGGTCAGCTTAGAACCTTTCCACATGGGCAGCAAGTAAGGAGTGGATTCAAACCAGCAATAGTAGCAGATAAAACATCAAAGGGACCACTTCAGTGTTGGGGATGTGGAGAAAACCACATGCTGAAGGATTGTCTACATCGGAAAGATAATCCCCAAAGGTTGCACAACTTAAAGGGAGTAGATACAGTGGAGGACATGGCAAGGGCAGTGCCTCAAATTTATGCAGCGTTGGATAATCATCAAGCAGACCATCAATCATCAATGGTGCAAGTGGAAGGTAAGATTGCTACGCAATGTATTTCTGTTTTGATTGATCCGGGATCTACTCATAGCTATGTTTCTCCAAAACTGGTTGAAGGTTGTTCTCTTAGAAAAGTGAAGCATAATCAATCTTGGCTAGTTCAATTAGCCACAGGGACTAAGAGGAAAGTAAGTGAAGTAGTGGTGGAGTGCCCCATAGAATTGAATTGACTCCACACACATGCAAATTTAAATGTACTACCATTGGGATCGTATGATGCCTTGATTGGTTGGAAAAACATAGAACCAAATTGGACTATTATGAGAAAACACTTGAATGCATTGATGAAGAGGGAAGGCCAAGATTGGTAAGAGGAATTCCCAAGCAAGTTTTAGTAAGGCAGATTTCATCCCTACAGTTGAAAAAGTTTTATAAGAAGGGTTGTCAATTATATGCAGTTCATATGTCAGATCCGTCAGACGAAAAAGGACCAAGGATTGAAGACTTTCCAATGTTGCAAGAGTTCCAAGATGTATTTCAGGATGAAGTGCCAGGACTAACACCAAAGAGACATATTTGTTTTACCATCGATCTTGTTCCAGGGGCAGCACCGAATTCCAAAGCTCATTATAGAATGAGCACACCAGAATTGGTAGAGTTGAAGATGTAGCTACAAGAATTAATGGACAAGAGGTATATCAGACTAAGTGTGTGTCCTTGGGGAGCACCGATGTTATTTGTTAAGAAGAAGGATGGGACTCTAAGGCTGTGTATTGATTACAGGAAGCTCAATAAAGTGACAGTCAAGAACAAGTATCCATTGCCAAGAATTGATGACTTGTTTGATCAAATGAAGGAAGCTAAAGTGTTTTTAAAGATTGAATTGAGGTCGGGGTACCATCAAGTAAGGATTAAGGAAGAAGGCATTCACAAGACGGCTTTCAAAACTAGATATGCTCATTATGATTTCACTGTGGTGCCATTTGGCCTTACCAATGCACCTGCTACATTCATGTGTCTCATGAATAGTGTCTTCAGCAAATATTTGGATAAGTTTGTGATTGTGTTTTTGGATGACATTCTTGTCTATTCAAGGAATGAAGAAGAACATGAGGAACATCTAAGGATGGTGTTGCAAGTCCTTAGAGAACACCAGTGGTATGCCAAGTTAAGAAAGTATGAATTCTATCAAAAGAACATGCAATATTTGGGTCATATCATTTCTAAAGAAGGAATTGTAGTGGATCCGGAGAATATTAATTCCATCATGGATTGGTCAACTCCAAGAATGTTTCAGATGTTAGATCTTTTATGGGTCTTGCTGGTTACTATAGAAGGTTTATTGAAGGATTCTCCAGGATAGCTCATCCGATCACTTCATTGCAAAGAAAGAATATTAAGTTTGTATGGTCAGAAAAGTGTGAGAAAAGCTTTCAGCAGTTAAAGGAGTTACTTACCAGTGCTCCTGTTTTGAAGATAGCAGATCCAAAGAAAGATTTTGTAGTATGCACGGATGCTTGCATTGAAGGACTGGGTGGATTTCTCATGCAAGAAGGAATTGTGATTTTATATGAGTTAAGAAAATTAAAAGAACATGAAAAGAATTATGCCACACATAATTTTGAATTAGTAGCCATAGTACATGCTCTCAAGATGTGGAGACATTATTTGATGGGAAGAAGATTCAAACTTAGGACCAACCACATGAGCTTAAAGTATTTGTTTGATCAACCAAACTTGAATACTAGGCAAGCTAGATGGATGGAGTTTGTTTGTAAATTTGATTTTGAAATTAAGCATGTAAAAGGGAAGGAGAATAAGGTTGCAGATGCTCTTAGCAAAAAATTTCATGTTGCAGTATTAAGCATGTGCAAATCAGATTTGAAGACAAGAGTTCTTGAAGCCCAAAACGGTGAGGAAAATTGCCTTCAAATTAAAGAGAAGTTGCAGCAAGGTAATGTGGATGAAAAGTGTGTGGAATATCAGCTTGGCGAAGACAATATAGTCATCTAAAAGGATAGACTATACATTCCAAATAGTGCAGATTTGAAGAAGCTAGTGATGGATTAAATACATCAGATGCCATACTCTGGACACCTAGGATATCAGAAGACTATAACAACAACAAGAAAGCAATACTTTTGGCATGGCATGAAGAAGAACATAGTTGAGTACATTGCTAGATGTTAGAAGTGCCAACAAGTCAAGGCAGAACACCAACATCCAGCAGGATTGTTGTAGCCCTTACCCATTCCGAAATGGAAGTGGGAAGTGATCTCTATGAATTTTATAACAAGTCTGCCCATGACAGTGAATAAGCATGATTCAATCATGGTTGTGGTGGACAAGCTATCAAAGGTAGCTCACTTTATTCTAGTCAAGTCCACTCACAATGCTAGTGACATTGCAAATATCTTCATGAGAGAGATATTCAAGTTGCATGGATTGCCTAAGGAAATAATTTATGATCATGACACAAAGTTCACTTCCAATTTCTGGAAGGGATTATTTCAGGAATTGAGAACTAAATTGAATTTCAGTACAGCATATCATCCTCAAACAGATGGCCAAACTGAGAGGGTGAATCAGGTTCTTGAAGACATGCTGAGAATGTATGTGATGGACAAACCATCCAAGTGGGGAGATTTCCTACACTTGGTAGAATTTGCATACAATAATGGACATCATGCATCCTTGGGAATGAGTCCATTTCAAGCATTGTATGGCAAGGGATGTAGGACTCCAGTGAATTGGGACAGCCCGGTGAACAGGGTAGTACTTGGACCAGAGATGATCAAGGAAATGGAACAAGAAGTTGCTAAGATCAGACAGAATTTAAAGGAAGCTAAGGACAGGAAAAAGAGTTATGCAAATTTCAAAAGAATGCATAAGGAATTCAAGATTGGGGATCATGTTTATTTGAGAGTAAAACCAAAGAAAAGTTCTCTCAAGTTGGGGAGTTGTGCCAAGTTGTCACCAAGATATCGTGGGCCATTTGAAGTCTTAGATAGGATATGGCCAGTTGCATATAGACTTGCATTGCCTGCTAACATAAGAGCTCATAATGTTTTCTATGTATCTTTGTTTAAGAAGTATGTACATGATCCTAATCATATGATTGATTGGAATGTGATACAGGTGGAACCCAAGGGAGATTTCCAAGTAGGAACCTATGTGCATCCTCAACAAGAAGGTCACTTTGCTCCGGAACAGAGCCATCGGGCTGGTAAAGGTCTAATGGGAGCACCTTAGTTCCGATGAGGCTACATGGGAGCTAGAGGATGCTATGAGAGAGGCATTCCCATTTTTGTTCAGTTTTGAGGACACCGAGGATGGTGTTGTTCTAAGGGGGAGGGGAATGTAATACCTCAATTTTGACCCTTGTGAAATATTGGCTTTTAACGTAAATATTGTATACATGCGTTGTATGTTTCCTTAGCATGGAGTTCAAGGCCAAGGCCCCGCTAGTGTATGTTCGGATTTTATTTAAAATAAGCAAGCATTTGACATGTTGTTACCCATGTGCTATTAAGCCATGGGATATTGTAAATTGATGTAAATATTTAATATTGTAGTCAAATACCAAAACTGGATATGGAAGCAGCCAATGAGAAGGGGCCATGTGTATCCACTAGGGAGTGGTGAGGGGGTTGTGGGGATGAACCATATGCTTCCAAATGTCATTGTGAGAATCCATTTGACTTTCCTTGATGACATTTATTTCTGTTGTAAGGAAGTAGTTGAAGATTTCAGTCCATGGCTTCAATGGAGCATGGGCAGCCCAGAAATTCGTATTGGCAGGTATGGGCTCTGTTTTCTTGTACCACAAGTCATTCTACCTCATGGTAGTTGCTTCTTTCTCATCCCCATTCCATTGTGGAATGGACCAGCATCAATTTTCATCCAAAAACGAATTGCCAGCAATGAGAAAAACCAGAAATCGCAACTTTGAAAGAACCCACGTTTTCAAGAGCCAAAAACACCCAGATTTGGTATTTAACAGTAAAATCTAATGGGGGATCCATAGATATGAACCTTGGGGTGAATTTGAGAGGATTAGATACCCTGAAATCCATTGGAAAACCCAGTTTTTATAGCCCAAAAAACCAGTGACGGGATTGAGTTATTTGATGAACAAAATTGTGAGAAATCCAATTGTGGATGACTGAGCATAGGTTGGGTTTACTTGATAAACCCAGTGAAGGCTAGAATCTCAAGGATTAGCAGCTGGACCTTTCTATGCCCACCTTGAAGAGCACTGGAGGGAAGGGACGCCTGAGGGACTATGCAGCAGAGAATGGGACCTTCCTTCTATTGGGTATGGTAGGTAATGTGGGTGCCTTGGTTGTTGAATTCATTTGAGATGCCTTTAGCTCTGTGGTTGAGCTCACTGGCTTATCATTGCCCTCCTTTGTCTTTCATATGCTTGAAAAACCCAACTATGTGTTGTCTTAGCATAGTTGTTGATTGAAACCATGCTTGTGAGTGAGCCCAGCTAGTTCCTCCTTAGTGGATACACAACCCAGCTCGAGGGTGATCTCTCAGCTGAAAGAATACAAACTAGACAGAGATCTATGGTTGGGTGGAACGTTGCTCTCACATAGCCAGTTGTTTGGACAGCTTCATCTTCAAGATAAGTGTTATCTGTGTTATAATTTATATGCATTATGTGTTCTGCATTGTGCTAATTCATAATGATATTTATTCATGATTAATGGAATTGGTATGAAGTCTGTGCATAGCATGAGAATGGGATGGATTCTTTTCCTGTTGATGCATCATTTGCTTGAGATAAATATGTTGATGTATGTCTGTTGTGTGTGTGCAATTATGTATTTTAATTCCACTGTGTAATTTAATTGTGCATTTTATCTAAATGGAAAAAATTTTACCATTATGGCTTTGGGGAAGAATTAGACACCTCATGTCATATTCATGTTCCCTCCTTTGCATTGGATTGATGGAAGGGGACGTGACAAATATCAATGGTGTCATCAATGCACAAGTAACAGTCAACCAGGTGTCAAACTAAGTCTAACTGAATGTAGGTAGGTGTAACTGGTGCATGGAGCACTACTGTACTGAATGAGAATCCAAGGAGGGCGCATGAGGAGCTGTATAGAGTCATAATAGTCAAGCTAGTCTCTATGGGTGTCCATCGGAGTGTTTTAGTCAGTTAACTAGTCAATATGTCCTCAAATCAAGGAACATATCCAAAAGTCAAGCAACTAACTGAGTGTGTCACTAGTGGTAGGTGAGAGAGGGCGCAATTTGTCTCAAGAGATGAAAACAAGGTGCATCACAGACTAGGAGGGCCGGAACTGAACAGAAATAAGCTTTTGGGGATAGAAAACTAGGAACTAGGTGGTGGGGGACACCATACTGATGACTGGGATACATGCAAAATGCATGCCTACATTCCTACATGATGCATGCAAACATAAAGATGATGGTGAGAATATCCTAACATATTATTCTGCATGCATCTCTTGTAATGGTTTCTTTTATTCCATAGATCCATTGTGTCGAATTTCATAAGTAGAATACAATACAATACAATAACAATGACTGAATAATTCGAATTAACCAAGGAGGTCATTCGAATAGCCTGCATGGTGTAGCATGTCTCCACTATGAGTCCTCATCATCAAATCATTGGTGTCATCAATGCACAAGTAACGGTCAACTAGGTGTCAAAATGAGTCTAACTGAATGTAGGTAGGTGTAACTGGTGCATGGAGCACTAATGTAGTGAAGAATAATCCAAGGAGGTCGCATGAGGAGCTGTCTGGAGTCAGAATAGTCAAACTAGTCTCTCTGGGTGTCCATTAGAGTGTTTCAGTCAGTTAACTAGTCAATATGTCCTCAAATAAAGGAACATGTCCACAAATCAAGCAACTAACTGAGTGTGTCACTGGTGGTAGGTGAGAGAGGGAAAAGTTTGTCTTAAGAGATAAAAATAAGGTGCATCATGGACTAGGAGGGTTGGAACTGAACAGAAATAAGCTCTCCGGGCTAGCAAACTAGGGACTAGGTGCTGGGGGACACCATATTGATGATTGGGATGCATGCAAAATGCATGGCTACATGATGCATGCAAACATAAAGATTATGGTGAGACTATCCTAACAACGTAGCCCAAGAAGGGTGAACTCTGTTATCATATGTTGTCTTTAATTTTTGGTTTGTATATCTATTTTAATTGCTTCTGTGTTTAATTTCAAGCAATTAGAATTCATCTTTTAAGCCAATTTTATGAGATTTAACATGCAAATTTCACATGCAAATTTATGGTTAAAAAGATCTTGAAATATTTTCAGATCATGCTAAATGCTCTCCTTTAAATTAACAATAAAGAGATGCAACAAATTATCCTTTGGAATGTTCTTCCTCTAAGACTTAACTTCTGAAATTGCTTATTATTCTTTGTAACTGGAATTTTTACTTGAAATTTATTAATTGGCTAAAGAAGGTGTTTCTCTTAATATCCCCATAATATGTTGTCAATTCATCTGTAAATGTATACCAAGAGACAATATAGTCCCTTTTACGGTCACAACGCCATTGATACCATAAATATTAATCAATCTCTAAATACAAGGATGCAGTAGTCACCTTTTGTAAAGTTGACACTTGGTGTATATCAAAGGTTTTCTCCATCACGTTATTATATCATTAATTCCATCAAACTTTCTCATATCAATCTTGGTAATGAAGTAGTTCCTTGGTCCTGAGTTGAACCCATGATGATGTGATGAATGATCAAATGTTAGGGACTCAAACCTTTTTTTTCTCCAAATATTTTTAAATTTTATCAATCTTCGAGTGGTATAAGTACCTCTTATTCTCCTTATCCTCTTCTTGAGGAGCTAAATTATGAAGAAAGAGATGTCTCATCTCATTTAGAATTACCCCCTTCGTAACTTCAAGAACATGCTTATTGGCCATCATTTGATCCATATTTTTCAACTCACTTTATATATAATTTTTTTTTTATCAATTCAACATGACCCATGTCACTGACCTATCACTCAATTTCTTAACTTTGGCCTTCAAATTGTATAAATGGTTACATGTTTCTTCATTTTCTTCATGAGTCATGGTTGAGCCCTCTAGAGGTTTAATTGGTGAATTATTTTTTGTAGATCCCCTTACCATGAGAGCCCAAAATAATATTTACCTATAATTTTTTTTTTATTTACTCTTTATCACACCTTTTGAATCACCCAAAATAGATATTTCAATCAAAATTTATGCAAGTTTCAAGTTAATGTACCTTTAGAAACATCGTTTTATAGGTTGTCTTGGTAGCCCACCTTGATCCTAAATTATCTCTAAAATTTAGGTCCCCATGAGTCTGAAATTTCATCCTGAAGTATCCCAATATGTATTTTATATAATGCCAAGTTTTTTACCCATTTATGATGTGCCAAGAGAGAGTTGTGATCACTTTCCCAAAACTTGTAATTTTTGTCTCTTTCAGAAGAGCGAAAAAGTACACACTAACAAGTGTCCTCTTTCTCCTATTTTTATTTTGAAATTTTTACCTCAAACACTATGGTCTATATTCCTTTTGATTCAGGGGTTTTCACTCAATTTGAATATCTAAATATTCAGATATAACAGTTTTACCCAAGACACCTATTTGAGACTAGTTTTTGGACTAGTCAAAAAACGTAACTTATATAGACTATAACTTTGAAATTACAATGAATTAGGACCTGAAATTTTTACCACATGTACTTTTCTATGTCTTTTGAGGATCTTGAAAATTTATCTATCTAAGGTGTCCCAAAAATTTTGTTATAGCAAAAATGGTTCTGATACCAAATGTTATGCACCAAATTCCCAAAATAGCATAAAATAAAAAGAAAGAGTAACCCAATTCCTTGAGAATGAAATAAAGAGATGAATAAGAATCCTCTTTGAGGGGGAAACCTCCTTATATAATGTATCAATTTACAATACAATATGAGATGATCAAGTAGGCATGCTTGGTATATATATAGAAGACAAATGGTACAATTACAATTAAGGTCTTAACCTACCAATAAATAAAATACCATTATAATAATAGAAATATAATGTCACAATATATAGGGATTAGCATAATTTTGAAAATTTACTATATCATGGATTTTTTCACATAAATCTGGTCCATATAGATAAGGCAACATGCTTTGCAAACATGTTGAGATATTGTCAAATTGACAACATTTTCAAATAATGTAAATATGTCAAATGGGCATGGAATATATCCTAAAATCATGGTGAGTATTCAAATGTTATTTTTTCCAACATGTCAATATTGAATATTGAGTAGCAAAATTTTACTAACACCAAACTAAAAATAGTTTATACATGTGCTAAATGGTCTTGCAAGTTGCACTTGTTCAGGGTTATGAGGCAAGGTTGAATATTTTATTTGGTACATAACAAGCATAATGACACTGATTCACAAGGTAAATAATATGGTAAACATTTACTCACATAAATATGATTTTTAGTTTGCACCAATATTTCCACTACAAGTCAATCAATATTAATTAAAATCTTGAGGGGGAACTATATGTTAATCATGGTGTGATGGTCATTTCATTCTAACAAATAACTAAGTAGGAATTTGTGAAGGAAAAAAGTTTCAAGTCACACCTTTAACATTAATATTCCTATGTTGATTTTAATGCTTCAAATAGAATCTCTCAAATTAAGATTCATGGTGAAGCCACCAATGTAAAAATCCAACTCGTGCATGTTGCATCCTTAACCTTCTTGATTGGACCTTTATTACTAAATTCTTAGTGGATTTGTCCCTCCCAGGCATGGATGTGGGAGGTGTTTTTTAGAAAAACAGGACCATAGAGAAATAACAATAAACAAGATGCAAATATAAATCACATAAACACATTTCAAGAAAGACACCAATATACGTGGTTCACCCAATATGGGATACATCCATAGAGAAATTTCTAGTCCTTTTATTATTATACCATATAACAATTGAAGGGATACAAAATGTAGCAGATCCGTTGCAACTTCCTCTTCACTCTCTCACAGTATCTCTTACACAATCATAGAGATATTTACAATGCTACAATACATTGCAAATTTGCATCACAATGTATTCCTTTTAAAGGGAAATCACCATGGGAAAATACTATGGGCTACCCAATACCATGGGCCTGTAAACTGTTGGCCAACAAAAAACCCAAAAAAAATATTTCGGGGGCTTCACCCCCAAACCCCTCACTGGGATGAGTGTACACTCCACCTGCACAACATATAAAAATGGGGTACAAACACAGCTGAAACAATAACATCTCTAAATTGGGAAGATCGGGCTCCATAACCAACAATTTCCCACTTGGAGACTAACACTAGTAGAAAATGAGATATAAGTGGCCAGGTGACCAAACAATTTGGTCACCACATCTTTTTCAAGGGATAAATGACCAAAATTGAGAAATTTTAAGTGAATTGACTAAAAATGACCAAGATAAATGACCAATTTGGTCATGGGATAAGAAGTAAACTAAAAATGACCAAGATAAATGACCAATTTAGTCAAGAGATAAGAACTAAACTAAAAATGACCACATAACAATTGGTCATTTTTAGTTGTGTCATTCCAGCAATGCTAAATTATAATTTTGATAATGAATTTGTATAATTTACTAAATTTTAACACTGCAGATTTCTAGGGGGTCTCTGAATCCATCTGCAGTGTTAAAATTTAGTAAATTGTAACATTAATAGTACACAACTTGGATTATTTTTCAATACATGTCTTCTAAAGGATTATTTCTTTGAGGCCATCCTAATACCTATTGTGTTGATGATAGGAGAATCATTGAGATGCTCATTTAGGGGTTTCTCTACTAATTAGTGCCTTGGGTGTGGTGAGTTGATATCTAGATAATACATCATGTCTTGCATATAGTTTATCAAGTGATCGATGAGTTCTTCTAGTACATGTGGTTGAGTCAAGTCTTAGATATTTGTCGTCTTCCCTTTTGGAATTGTCATGTCTTAGATTTAGTGTCACTCTGTTCAACTTGTTGTATTGGTTGTGTTCATATTTTGTTTCAACAAAACCATCGTCATTTGACCATCTCGACAGCCTGTTAAATTTTCATACACCAAATTAATATGTGGCTTGGTTTAGACCTTAAAAATAGATTATTATTATTATTACTCACATAAAAAAACAACATAAATACAAATATCCATACACAAATTCATAAAATTTTAAAACTTTAATTTTTTAAAATAATTTTCTACTATGTCGAAAAACACAAGAAATGATTCCTATGCGCTATTAAGTCCCATCATAATTTTTTAGCCAAATAAAAAACTTCAAATCATCAAATTTAAAAATTCACAAAACTATTTATATTTTTCAAAATACTAATAAGTTCAATATAAACATTAGGAAATGTTTCAGTGAGGGGATAAAGAAATAAGAAGTCAAGGTGCTTTGATTTGCCTACCTAAAATAAAATGAAGGAAATCAAGATGGTCTTTTATTGCTTCAAGAATTTACCTTCTCCATTGTGATTTTCAGGGATATTCATCTTCTTTATCCATGCCTATTGTCATGTCATGAGTTTCACACCATTTCGTTCGGCTCATCTCCCTAGTCTTGCTCATATTTTGTTTGGCAAAAATCGCTACCAATATTTGACCATTTCGGTAGTAAGTCAAAATTTCGGCAAGTTGGAGTAAAGTGTATCTTTTCAATAAGATTGCCACCAAAGTTGTGCCCTCCTAAATTTGCTAGTTTTTCCTACCATTGGTATGGTTGTCATGCCCATGTCTTAGAATTCAAATTATTCCTTGAGCACCTTATACATTACCAATATCCCATATTCTTTTAATACAAAGGGAAGCCCTTATTCCCTTTTCACATTATTAAAAAGCCCTTGACTATTATATATTATATTTGAAATAATTATAAGATATTTTTTCCTATATAATAATCTTTTACCCTTTTATTTATGAGCTCCGAAATCCTTCTTTCCCATTTAATCCCTTTCCCTAACTATGTCTCTCCCTTTATTTATCCCCTTCCCTTATTTCATTAAAAGAATAAATAAATATAAATATAAAGATTAAAACCTTCTCCATGAATATAAAATTATTCTTGCTTTCCCTTATCGTCACTAAAGCCCCCTTTTGAATCCCAAAGGAAGTTATAAACAAAAGAATCTTTTGATGGGGCTCTTAACCCTAACCCTAGATCGTTGTCCATGAATCGTTGGAGCAGAAGACACACATGTCATATCCTAGTCAAGGCCCAAATATTGGCAGGGAGGTTCAAGGTCCGAATATTGGTAGGGAGGTTGTAGACCGTAAAGGGGACATTATAGTCCAATGAAAACTTGGAAATGATATGCATTACAAAATGCAGAAATGACAGAGAGGACACCATTGGCACGAGGAAGCATTCCATACAAACCCTAGACCAAGTGGAGATGCTCTGAGTGACAGCTATGGGAAGAGTCTCAGCAGGTACACATAGTATGCAGGGGGTGAGTAGAGAACACCGTTGAGGGAATGAACGAAGAGGATCCCAACACGATTGGAATATCCCAGAAACCCTAGGCAAAAGAGGGAACGCTCGTCGAAATGATGTGAGAGTAATAAATGTTGCTACAAATAGGATAGACACACCAACAGGAGAAGATAGGTGTTACAAAGTAGGTAGACTAACAATCAGTCCACACAGAGGTAACTAAAACCTAGCACATATAATAAGCACAGGAAATCCCATAGTGTTGGATAGGCCAGAGAAGAGACAAGCAACCATTGGCAGGAAGGAGAGGGAAGAAAGAAAATGCTGGAAACTTAAAACCTAAACGATCGAAAGATACCAATGTTTCCATACTTGGCTGCTCCAACAATTAGCAAAACATCACACAAACACTAAATTGCATGAGGTGAAGGTAATGGTGAGGACCAAGCCAGGAATCCATGCATTGTGGACAGGAGATGGTTAGGGAAATCATACTCAGATAGAATGACTTTGTAGCTCATGGAAGGAGATGTCGAAGCCATACAAGCCACAGAAAATGAGAGAATGCTGAACTCACATAACTTGACCCAATGAAATGACCAAGGATTTTGACAGACGTGAAAAGGTTAAGTTTTTTTCCATTGGAACTCATTTTCAAAACTAATATATATAATATCTTCCATCTTTAGATCATCCTTCAAAACCCAGGTTGACATTTATTCCCCTTTTTCTTTCAATATACCTACAAATTTATTGTCTATTTATTTTGTAGGTTGGCTTCGCTAGTGAGGATACCTCACCTAGCTACATCATCAATAGAATCTGTTTAAGCATACATTGAAGAAGCAACCATGTCATAGCCAATTACATATGCATGTCTAGATCAAGTATTTGAATTTTCTTATAAAATAGTTTATTAGTTTGCACATTACATTTGTTTTTCAATGACCTAGAAGAGTATGGGATCTGTGGGAAGAATCATAGATAAATTAGCTAAAGACATGAAATGTCGTTTTAGTAGTAATAAATATCCATATTTCAGCTACTTTATGACACTACTACACAACGGGGTGGTTTAAGACATTTATTTAAGACGAAAGGTCTCAAAATTATCCTTAGGTATCAAACTTTCCCGTAATTTTATATTTTATATTTTTTAATTAAAATTTTCTTTGCTGCTAAAAAGGTTTTCGTGGGTTTCAAAGTGTATGAAAATAGGACGGCCTTGGTCTAATCCTTACAGATGGGATCACAAAGATTGAAAATGCTAATGTCAATATTTTTGCGTAGCGGACTGTCCTTGACATGGATGGCAATACATTCCTAGGAGCGGGACTCACCTGACGGTTACGAAAGAGAATTTAAAACATAGACAAAAGAGGGCAGAGTTCGTTCAGCTTGCTCCATTTTCATTACTCTTCACAACCAAATTTTATGTATTGTAGTAGCATCATAGAAGTAGTAACAGCACCACAGTTTCCACCAATGGCTTCTCTATATGTGGGAAATCTAGAACCAAATGTTACAGACGACCAGCTTGCTAAGCACTTCGAGCTTATGGGAAGCGTCCCCTCTGTTCGAGTCTTCCACGATAGCATGACCCAGCGCTCCCTTGGCTATGGATACGTTAGTTATTTTGACCCTAAATACGATGACCTTGGTCTAACCCTTGTAAATGGGATCACAGGCAATGGTTCACACTACATTGCACAGTAGGTATGGCGGACTGATAGAGATTGCAGGGACCTTGATGACATCATGCCAGAAGTAATTATTGATAATATAGTTATCTTCAACTTTGTATAAGGTGTTTACATCCATTGTCACACATCTCGGAATGGCCCTAGGGTTTCTACAAAAGTTTTTTTCCCGGATCACTATCTCAAGCATTTCCCCTCTTATTCCATCACAAAAAGATGGAACACCTTCTACTACTCCATTATTTATAACACCACCCATTTTACTTTGATTTCCCCAACCTCTGTAGACTCTGACTTTGATGGATGCAGGGGCATTGATACTTCCCTCGACCGCCAACCGATAGGTAGGGCATTTATCCACTCGATTTTTATGGTGAAAGAAGATACTGCGTGGTGTAGGTGCATCAATCAGGGTCGGGAGGGAAACTGTGGTTCCTTCTCATCGATTGAATTTGAATTCAAATTCTATAGCAAATACAACAGAGCAACAGAGGTGGACGAGAAACCCAAGAAATTTTGTAATACCAAGACAAGAATAATGCCAGAGAGAGAAATTTCTCAATGAATAAAAGAAGTTATATTCATGGGAGGACTGCCTCAAGTGCATCAAGAGGAGTAGAATCTTCAAAATCCATTCCTCAGAGAAATCGGTAGGGTTTGAACAACTTTTCTGAAATTTTTAGATATTTTCAAATTTCCATTGCTTGTGAAGGTTTAGCCAAAAGAGAAATTCATTCATGCTATAAAAAATAAGTGGATGCTTAATTTTCCTGTTTTGAAATTTTAATGGAAAATTTGCATAATACTTGTAATTTTGCCGTAATTTTTCTGTCTTGAAAGAATCTTTAGTATCCATGCCTCATAGAAATTGGTATGCTATGAACAAGTTTTCAGATTTTTTTAATGTTTTCAAATCTCCATTGCATTTCAGGGTTTAGCGAAAAGAGAAATCCATTGCTATAAAAATTTACTCAATGTTATAAATTTAATGGAAATTTTGCATAATACTTGAAATTTTTCCCTAATTTTTCTGTCTTGAAATTTTAGAGGAAAATTTGCACAATGCTTGAAATTTTTCCTTAATTTTTCTATCGATTAAAGGGTTACAATGAGTCCAACAAAATGTTTAAATTAAAAAAGTGTAGAAACAGAGTGAGTTATCCCAATAGCCCATCTCCAACTATAGTTCTTTCTTTCCCTATCTCAATTGTCCCATTTGAACTCTTGAATAGCTATCCTACCTGAGGGTGTAAAGGATGGCACCCCCGGTTCACGATGCGATGGTTGAGGGTTTTTTCTAGCTGTAAAGACAAAATGGTGAACTAAAACCCCAACTGATATAGGCTAGTTTCTGCTACTGAGGATGAATGACATCCAGTAGCCAATTGAACAATTCTCTATCAAAGGTCGAGGTTGTAAGGAAGGATAATCCATCAAATTGTTTGACTATTTTCTGGGTTAGCAAGTGTGGGCTCATAAATAATTACTTATACATATAAATTACGGTGTGAATTAATTTCCTGGCTCTGTGTAGACTGCATTTTGTGGGTTTGTAGCTTTCCATTATGTTCAACAATGTTCGGTGTTTTTATTGTTAGATCCTATTATTGGTTTCCTGCTAGGAACCTCCATAGATCTATTTTGCTAACTATAATTTTTATGTATGTCATTAATATTTGAGAATAGATTATTATCTCAGGTCTGATTGGGATTATAATGATAACATGAATACTCAAGTAGTGCCACTTAAAGCACTTGGAAACTTGAAGCGAAAGAGTTGATTATAGATAATTCAAGTATTTTTTTTAGAAGAGAGCACAGAATTATATTATATCCCCAACATATTTGATATATCTGGAAGCTTCTTTAATATTAGTCATGTTCCTCTGTTTTGTTGTAGAATATCATGTTGAAGGAATCACAGGTATGGGTGGCTTAAATTCTTTTGGTTCTGAGTTTTTTTTGAATTTATTTCTAAGTATGAAAGGTTTATGTAGACCAATGGAAGCGACGTGATTTTGTTTGAGACAGTTGTGCGTTTTTGCAATTTTATGTCTTGTTTGCAAGTGCTATCACTGTAATCAATTTTGCTGAACACTCTGTTGTATGTTTTCAAGGCACCACTAGCAACTTCTGGCATAGCTTCAGCTGCAACCTTACATCATTCATTGTCTTCATTTGGTGGACCTATATCACATTCTTCGGGTAATCCATTACAGGGTCAGATGCGCATTCCCTTTCCTTCAACACCACCTTCTTCAATAGTTGGTTCTCAGATCAAGACTCCAACAAAAAAGCCCCTAATTGGATAGAAAAAACCTTATGAGTTTGTTGGTCCTTCAGTACAACTTCGAAGATCAATATCAATATTGTTGGGTATTATTTGTTGCTCTGTTGTAGGCCATACATTAGATTCTATTATATTATATCTGGATACACTCATGATGCATGCACTTATTAAATCCATTTAATTCTTAATCTCAAGGGACATTGTCTCTTTTTGTGAAAATCCTCACAACAGATCTAGGAGATGATGTATACCTCACAAGAAAGAATTTAGAAATAATATTAAGAGTGGTCAATGCAGTAAGTTGAGCAACATAATAATAATGTAGTAGAACTTGGATAGAAGCAAAAATACTTCACACACACTAATTAATTAATCACAATATGGACAAATAAGTAGTACAATGCATGAGTATTCGAATGCCTAAGGTGGCAATTCAAATTAGCCTTCATGGAGTGATCAAAGGATCACTGGAGTGTCATCGGAGCACAACTGGTGTCATCAGAGCACAACTGGAAGTCTTCATCATCATCAGTGGAGTCATCAATGCTCAAGTAACTATCAATCGTTAGTCAAACTGATTCTAACTGAGTGTGGTTGGTGTAACTGAGTGTAACTGGCACATGGAGACACTAACTAAATGAAGGAGGCTCAATGGAGGGTGCATGAGGAGCTAACTGAAGTCAGAATGAGTAGTCTAGTCACACTGGAGGCTCATCGGAGTGGTAAGGTCAGTTAAGAGTGAGTCAAACCTAAAATCAAGGAGAGAACTCAGTTAACTGAAGACAACTAGATTGGTAGGTGAAGAAGGGTGCCTTTCTCAAGTGGATGGTGAAATGTGGGCGCATCACTGGCTAGGGGGGCTCAATCTGAGTGGAAATAAGCTCCTGAGTGATGGAATACTAGGGACTAGGTGTTGTAGGTGTCAACCTGATGACTGGGAGCATGCAGATGCATGTAATGCATGCAGAATGCATGTTGCATGCAGGAATGCATGCAACACTGAAAATGAAAAGGATGAAAATGCTAGTAGGACTAGGATGGAGTATAGGAATATCCTAACACCCCCCCTTAATCCATCCTGGGCCCTGGTAACTAAGACCAAAGCTCACCCAATACAATGAATAATAACAGTCAACAAACCGAGGAAATGGAGAAAACCTCATGGGAAAAATACCCCCCCTCAAAATAGACTGTAAGGCACACACAAAAATAAATGCTCCAAACTCAAGCAGGTGTGATGCTTGGTCATATGTCTAGAGGTATCTTCTTCTTGGGAAGAAGTGGATCATGCTCAAAAGGCATGTGCTTGTACTTTCTCTTCAGATCGAATGTGATGAGAACAAATCCAAAAGCATGAGGATGATCCTTGAACCTGTGATTCAAATTAGTTGAGGTAGGATCAAATATATAAATGTGCAGATAGTTTTTTGTCTTCTCCTTCGAACCATCATGGGTGAGATTATGCCAAAAATAACCATCACATGATTGCTTGAAATCCAAATCAGATTTAAGACTTGAAGAATAGTTTCTTGAGATCTCCTTTGAACCAGCAGGGGTGAGATCAAAACCATCATATGGATGAGAAATTATCCCAAGTAGTGATTGCTTAAATCCAAATTAGATCCAAGAATTGAATCATGGTTTCTTGAGATATCCTTTGAACCATTAGAGGTGGCATCAAAACCAGTAAGTGCATGAGAAATTTTCCCAAGCGAATGGCAATGGCCATAATCTTCAATAACTTTCTGAAAGCATGAAATAATGATCTTATAGAAGTACATAATAGGTGAGTGATCAAGGAGAGCAAATGAATTACCTCCAATGGCTGATTTTACCTCTAAAACATTCATGTGATCATGATGCAAACCAATAGACTCTGGTGCAAGAGAGGATTTAGGACCTTCTCCAATTTCTAGAGTGTGAGTTGGCACAAAATTCGAAATAGAAGAAATTTGGAGCATGAGTGTAGAATTTGCAAGTTCTTCTTTGTGGCTAACTTCAATATGAGATATGTTTGATACTGATTCATGATCAATGAGATCATCAAGGAGGGTGAATGCATCACTTTTCTTGCTCTTGAAAGGGTTTGGACCAATCCCTTCATTCTGCTTGCCAAATCTTTCATCCAGTTGGGCCCATATCTCTTTTGGAGATTCATCAATAGAATCAATGAAGAGGGGTCTCATGCATCGAGACATAGCAAACATCATTGTTGAAAAGACACTGTCACCTTTATTTAACCAGCCAATCTCTTCTTCAGAGGATTCGAACTCTCTTTCAAAACAATAATCAAAGAGATCATGGCTCTTCAAATGTGCTATCATTTTTGGTTTCCATTCATCATAGTTGAATGGCTAAAGAGGAGGGATTTCTTTTGAATTCATGGAAGCTGTAGAAGACCTACAAAAACAATAGAAAAGTATGCAACTGCTACTGCTGCAAAAGATGTAGAAACTGCTGCACTCGAATTCTTGATAATAACTTGCAAAAAAATCTCAGGAATGGAGATAAACAATACTCTCAACATGCTCTGATACCATGTGAAAATCCTCACAGTAGATCTAAGAGATGATGTATACCTCACAAGAAAGAATTTAGGAATAAGATTAAGAGTGGTCAATGCAGTATGATGAGCAACAGAATACTAATATAGTAGAACTCGGATAGAAGCAAAAATACTTCACACACACTAATTAATTAATCACAATATGGACAAATAAGTAGTACATTGCATGAGGATTTGAATGCCTAAGGTGGCAATTCAAATTATCCTTCATGGAGTGATCAAAGGATCACTGGAGTATCATCGGAGCACAACTGGTGTCATCGGAGCACAACTAGAAGTCTTCATCATCATCAGTGGAGTCATCAATACTCAAGTAACTGTCAACCATCAGTCAAACTGAGTCTAATTGAGTGTGGTAGGTGTAACTGAGTGTAACTTGAACTAACTGAATGAAGGAGGCTCAGTGGAGGATGCATGAGGAGCTAACTGAAGTCAGAATGAGCAGTCTAGTCACACTGGAGGTCCATCAAAGCGGTAAGGTCAGTTAAGAGTGAGTCAAGCCTAAAATCAAGGAGAGAACTTAGTTAACTAAAGACAACTGGACTGGTAGGTGAAGAAGGGCATCTTTGTCAAGTGGATGGTGAGATGTGGGTGCATCACTGGCTAGGAGGGCTCAATCTGAGTGGAAATAAGCTCCTAAGTGCTGGAAGACTAGGGACTAGGTGCTGGAGGTGTCAACCTGATGACTAGGCAGCATGCGGATGCATGCAGAATGCATGCTGCATGTAGGAATGCATGCAAGACTTAAAATGAAAAGGATGAAAATGCTAGTAGGACTAGGATGGAGTATAGGAATATCCTAACACTTTTTGTGTTTTGTCTTTTTAGAGGTTTAAATTTTATTCCATAATCATTATCTATTCTATTACATGCAGTAAAAAGTAGAAGACATCTAGGGGTTTCCTAGATCAAAGAATTGACAACTTAATGATGTTACTACTGTCAGTGGAGTGAACGTAAGGGTAATGTGTAGTTCTAAACAACAACTGATATGGATATTGCATTGGTTCACTAGTATATTTGAACCCAAAATCCGACAAGCAAATTCGACGACCTTTGACGAAATGGACTGTGTCGTCATATTTTTCTTTCAAAATTACTTTTTTTTTTTTTAATTTCGAGAGGTGTCCGTCAGATATCCAACGTAATTTTGAATATCCGACAAGGCTCATAGGCTATCCGACAGCTCTGTGAATATCCGACACCTATTCAGGTATCCGACGCTTTGGATGTCGGATAACCAACTCCATTTCGAACCCGAAGAGGTCGGATATTCGACAGATTTTTTCCCAACGGTAATTAGATTAGTGTCGTTGGATATCCGACATAGGTTTGACTTTTTGACTTTTAAAATTTATAAATATCAAACCATTCCGACATGTTTTCCATACCAGTGACGGTTTGCGGATGTTTTTTTTGTTCAGCGGACTGTTTTTCGTTGTTTTTGTTATTCAAGTGATCAAAGTACTCTGGAGCTTCATTTTCTAAGATCGATAATCTTCATTTTAGCTCTTTACAAGAAAATGTCAACTACGAATATTCCAGATCCAGACAAAAAAAATTGATAATTGCTTGCTAGATTGTGGGAAGGAGTTGAAAGAAGGGGTGATGGTAAATGATATTGTCCATGTAATCAATGCAGAGGCTTTAAGAGGAGAAGAATTTTGATTACAACAGCCACAAAACATTGTAGGGAGCATGGGCACGCCGAGGGGGGACATGAACACCATCCATTTGTAAGTTTTGCATTATATATGTTTTTATTTTGATTGCTTTTGTAAATTTATGTATTATTATAATATTTCTTATGTATTATTATAATATTTCTTATTTTTGACCAACAGTACAATTGGTCATTTTTCTTTTCATCCCAACAATACAAAATTTGTTAAATTTTTAATGTATCACATAAATTTTTACATTTTGCGTTTGAATTTATTATATGAACTTTTATCTATTGATTGTTTCATGTAATTATAAAGGAAAGACATCCTACAACATATCGTCTGGATTAGCAAGTGCTTCCAGAACAAGTACTGGAGGAACATGGAGCTATGGATATTAATGGAGAACAAGTTAATGATCACATTGAAGAAGATGATCATACTGATAACATAGTTGAAGATGATGTTACAAATACTTTGATCCATGATTCATTTAATGTTGGAATGGATGATGATCATGATCATGAAAATGATGAACATTTTGATGATATTCATGATATACCTCTTCTTGACAAGGCATACAAACTCCTTTATGATGGCTCCAAGACAAATCTTCTCTTTGTTATATTGTTGGTAATGAACTTGAAGGTTATGAATGGTCTTTCAAACATATCAGTCACGTGGATGTTAAGTTATGTAATATATTCCATCACAAAATATATATGATTGTCATGTATTTTATTGTTATTTCATATATAAGTCAAATTACTACGGATGAAATTTTTTTCATTAATATTATTTCTATATTATATTAACTAGATTTTTATTTTAATTTGTTGTAGCGTGATAGGTGAATATTTGTTACCACCTTCAAATATTTTACATCGCACATATCGAGATTTATCTGCCATCATGAAAGAAATTGGAATGCAGTATGAAGCAATTCATGCATGCCTCGATGATCATGTTCTTTATTACAACTAGCATGAATTTGCAACAAAATGACCTGAATGTCATATCAGTAGATATCACACAGATCAAGTAACTAAAAAGGTGGTTCGCAAGGTTCTACGTTATATTCCCATTATTCCTCATTTGCAACGACTGTTCAGGTGCAAAAATATATTGCAATTTATGGATTACCATGCACGGAATAGAAGTCAAGACAACATTATTCAGATGCCTGCAGATGGGTCTGCATTTAGAGATATGGAGGAAAAATGGACTCACTTTAAAGGTGAACCTCGTAATCTTAGGATTTCTTTGGCAGCAGATGGTGTCAATCCTTTTGCAGAGATGAGATCTATTTACTCGGTGTGGCCTATTTTTGTTATCAACAACAACATTCCTCCATGGTTGACAATAAAGAGGGAGCACATAATGTTGTCGATGATTATTCCAGGTACGAACACTGCAGTTTTTTTTTATTGCAGTGGTATATTCTCATTTGTCATTTTTTGTCTCATAATGTTATATATATATTTAAAGTTTTTCTATTGTGAAATATGGTTTATATATCTAAATGGTACGTCTCATAATCAAAATATTTATTTTATATGTTCAAATCAATCAGGTAAGTACCAAGTCAAAGATATGAATGTATATATCGAACCTCTTATTGACGAGCTACTGAAGTTATGGAATGTCATCACTATGTATGACTTATCTAGACCAATACAACAAAGGAAATTCCAATTCCATGCAATGCTTGTATGGACAATACATGATGCCCCAGGGTTAACCCATTTTTGTGGTATGTAATTATAAGTTCCACTTTACTTGCGTTTAATTTTAAGAACTACTAGTTAATATAATATGCATGCATGTTTTTCTAAATATTTCAGTCATTTTTTATATAATTATAATAGACATTAATATTGATATTCCATCTTTTTATTTAGGTCTTCAGACAAAGGGGAAATTTGCATGTCCAGTTTGTGGTTCTAAGATCAAATCTCGTCATTCAAAAAATTTAGGAAAGGAGGTGTTTGATGAGTATAGGCACTTCCTCTCCAAGAATCATAGGTATCGAACTACCAAAAAACATATTTTCAATGGAAAGCAAGATACTGCATTAAAACCAAAGAGAATGACACCTCAACTATGGAAGTTGCAATATAATAGAAATCGTCAAGGTACGTATAATCAATCATTGTATATGATCATATTGTATTTTATTATATTGTGTGTTGTTTAGTGTAATTGACATTGATTTAATATTTAATTTCATCATTGTCGTTCATGTGATCATCATGAAGGCATTAATGGGCTTCCACGAGGAATGAAAAGTTATCCTAGAAAATTTAGTAGGTTGCCCTAATATGAGCACCTACAAATTGCTCATCTATTTGATACAATGCATATCAGAAAGAATGTGACTGAAACATTATGGCGAATATTGGATGGAAGGAGTGACAAAGAAAAAATTGTCAAAATTTGCAAAGACATTCAAGATAACAACCATGCAATGAAAGACATCATTCAATTTCATAGCAACGGAGAGCAAATTAATATAAACTCACTTCCATGGATGTTAACAAACTAGCAAAGTAATGTTGTAAAAGAAGTCATTCGTAAAATTAAATTTCCCACTGGATTTTCTGCGAACATGAAGAATATCATAACAAAGAAAGGTGATTTCGTGGGGGTGAAAATGCACGATTGGCATGTCTTCATGAAGGTAATAATTAATATGGTATGCATTTAATAATTCTTTTTTTCTTTTTCTAGTACTCTTTTTCGATATACTAAAACTATTTGTATATTATTGTTACAGTATGTTCTGCCTCTCTCTATCCCGGACAACTTTGACAACAATGTCAAGCAAATAATATATAGTCTCGGGAAATACATGAGGTAAGTGGTGATTTTTCCATGTTCTTACTATTTGTTTAATTCAACATAGAACCTATTCTTAATTTGATTTTCATTCTCTACTTGATGTTACGTAATATAATGACTTTTTTCTTTAATCTCTTGATTGGTTGGTTGTCATGTCACTTGTAGATGGTTGTCATCTAAAGAATTCCATAAAGAAGACATAAAGTATTGGAGGAGATAAATTCCTCATCTCATGTGTGAAAAGAAGAAGCATCTACCTTCAGCATTTTTCAATGCACAGTAACACTACCTCATACACCAAGTTGAGGAGATTGAACTGTGTGGACCTGTGCACTCAAGGTCCATGTGGATGGTTGAGAGGCACTTGAAATTTATGAAGGGTTTGGTCAGACAATGAGCATATGCTGAGGATTCTATGATGGAGGGATATATGGTATACTAAAACATGTTGTACATTAGTGAATATCTTCCTATATTGGCGTCAAAGCTCAATTTACGTTGCATTTGTGATCCAGACTCCAAAAATGATTTCGAAGGGGAGTACCCAAAGGGGAAAGGTAGATCGAGGAAGGTGAAAGGTAATATAACACATTTCACTGGTGATTTTTATGTTTATATATCATACATATATATTCTATTTTTTTATTTAATATTTTGCATCATTTTATAGTGTAATTATATACCTTTTTAAGTGACTAATATACATTTTCATTGAATTTTAATTTTATTGTCATCAAATAGTTGGTCGAGAGTGGGTTGCAATTCATTTATACATCGCAAACAATCTTGATTGGATGAAGGTATGGATCGAAAAATGTGAACAATATGGTCATGGAATATCATGGGAAGGTGTGGCTTCATTGGTTAAAGCTCCACATTGCAATGGAGACACCAATCTAACACAAAGGGAAATCGATTTAGCAAGAGGTTTAAAAGATAAGCAGATAAGCATATTAATCAATGACACTATTTAGTTTTTTTTTAAATAATGTCATTGTACGTCACACTAGTTATTTTCCTTTTAAGGCATTATAGTAAACATGCACTACTTTATCATAAATATGGTGTCATTATGTAATCTTTTACTGTATGGCTTGTTGTACTAGGTAAAACACCATAAGGCTATGTGGTGCAATGGATATAGATATTGCATCAAAAAGTTGGATGAAACAAAGAAAACATCTGATTGTGGGATATCTGCAGTCTTTGAAGTGACCAATGTTTCTTCTAGAAGTGATAGACATCCATAACTATTTGAAAATCGATACTATGGGTATTTGGAAGACATTCTTCAGTGTGACTTTAAGTCCTTCAAGGTATATTTCTGTTCGTTGTCAAATGCTACAGGTGTCGATTGAATCAACGTGATCCCGATAGAACAATTATTGAACATGATAATGGTTTTACCATGGTAAATACAAGGTTGTTTGAGCCAGGAACGGAGCCTTATGTTCTTCCAACCCAATGTGAATAGGTATTTTACTCTTAGGTTCCAGGTAGAGCGGGTTGGTCATTTTCTGTGAGGCACGATCCAAGGGGAAGGTCGGTAAAGTATAACATTGATGAAGGTAATGAAGACGTTCCCGAAGAAGAAGACGATGCCGAAGATGATCATGATCAACATGAGTTAGATGATCATGGTCCAGAAGAAGATGTCAAAGAACTTATTGAATCAGATGATGTACTATCAGATAATGTCCATGAAGATGATATCGATAATGACATGTTGATTGTAACTAACATCGACGACGAGGATGATATGGCCAATCCTTACAATGTTGAATCTGGATCATCAGATGATAGTACAGACAATGACCCAGATGAAGACGATGATGAAGACCATTGAAGTTTACGAGGTATGTAGTAATAATAAATTAATTGTTTCGTAGTGAGTTTCCATTTTCCTATATGATATAATTAGAAGCATTGCTTGTTTTAGAGTATGTCAAGAAACACATTTAGATTTTCTAGTGTACATAGATATTTTTGTCGGGTTATGGGGAATTGAGAGTGATGTGAGGGGGTGTAGGGGCCATAAGAGATTCCACCTTCATGCAGTTGGCCCTGTTTAGTAGAGAATATTAAATTATTCTTGAAACAGAGAGAAGCTTAGTAAGGAAATGCACAATTATCAAGACTCAAACATCATCACCATCATCATCATCATTGTCATCATTGTGATCATGTTCATCATCATCATATTTTTTTCTTGATCATCATCTTGATCATCATCTTCATCATTGTCATCATCATCATTAGCAGCAGTAGCATGTTTATCATCGTCATCATGGCCACCATCATCATCATCATTGTGATCAGAATCATCATCATCATCCTCACCATCATCATCATCATCATCTTCCTCATCATCATCAGCAATATCTTCATCATCATCGTCATCATCATCGTCATCATCGGTCATCTTCATCATCATCGTCATCATCATCGTCATCATCGATCATCTTCATCATCATCGTCATCATCGATCTTCTTCATCATCATCGTCATCTTCATCATCGTCGTCATCATCATGATCTTCATCATGATCATCATCATTATATGATATTCGATGCATCTAGTACCTAGAAAAACCAACGGTGTTTGTCATCGGTGGTTTAGCGATCTCGTCAGATTAACGGTTAGACTAGATCAATGCATTGACGGTGTGGGAGGGTTTCTAGACTCAAAAATGATTGACACCAACCATTAATGGAGCATTAAAAACCATGTAATGATACTTAACAAGGAGTAATTTGATCATCATGGTTTCACTCTGAAATAACTTATTTTTTTGTGGACTCGCTAGTACCATTGCTTATAGACCCTGACAAGGAAATCCTCTTAGGTCATTGATTGTGTTGGGATAAATCATCACTAACCTCTTTGATGGACCTAATGGTCCCATGATAAACACTCATAACATGTAAACTATAGAGGACATACAAAAAGTGGTTGATTCTCTCACCTAATTAGCTAGCAAAATGGAAACCAAGAATCACTTCTCATTTTCTGACCCTTCCAATAGTATGACGCCTCATTTTTCTGAAGTAATTCTAAACAAGTTTGGAGGGTCAGATCCAATTGGTTTGTTCGATCGATCAAATGAAGTACTAACTTTCCCTTAATGTAATATTTTATTACCCAATGAAATTCATTATAGGAGTCATCAAAGTTCATTTGTTTTTTCATAAAAATTAATTGATTATTTTATAAGCAATTCCTTATTAGTGGTCTTAAAGAGGAAATTAAACCCCAGTTAGAGGTGAACCACCCTACTACTTGGTTGTGTTAAGATTTAATATGCTAAGACAGAAAATAGCAGCATTACATTCCATTTCACAATAATAGCATATACAGGATCACTGAAGAAACAACAAGCACAACATAAACACAAGAGACAGAGATTTATCCTGGGAAACCCTCATGGGGTAGAAAACCCAGCAAAGCTTCCTCAATATAGATGACCAACAATATACAAAGATGAAACCCTGAGACATGATCTCCTCCTCCACAATAGCAGACCTCTCCTCCACAAGTGCGCTATCCTCAAGTGAGTGTGTGTGTCAAATGAGGAACACACCTCCTCTATTTATACACTACACTGACATGTATTTTACATAGGTACACGTAGGCTCGTATTTAACCAATGGGTTAAATACCCCACTACAACTGACTGGGCCGACCCCTCTAGGGTGGTCTAATAACCCTTTGACCCACATAACACATACAGGGCCGACCCCCACTAGGGAAGTCTAATAACCTGAGTTACCACATTCCGACGGAGGAATAAACATCTCCAGATATACAATAAGATCTTCACGGAGGAATGAATCATCTCCGGAATAATAAAGTACAAATATAATATTCTTTGAAGTTACAATATCTCAACAGGTTGGAGGACAATGATATTTATTTTCATGCCTGTGTTATATCATATGCTCAGTCCAAAATCCCCAACTTTATTTCATCTCCTTTCCCCAACTATGGTGGCTCTTCAACAACCTCTTCCACCTTTCAAGGTCCATAAGTTGGCATAGGACAAAATGGAGGAACATCAACTTAAGGTTCTATGCTACAATTGTAATGAAAAACATTCTCTTGAGCATAGATGTAAGGAACATCAATTATTTGTGGACATATTTGAGGACATTTATGATGTTGAACTTGATGGAAGAACTCAAAAGGAATCCCCTCCCATCATTGAGGAAGTTTTTCTTCCTAACCCTGTGAAGAACCCTATATCTCCCTTAATTATTTGACTAGTAATTATTCTCCTCATTAATGTTCAACATGGTTGGCTATATCAAGAAGATAAAATTCATTATCTTGATTAATGGCAGAACCACCCATATTTCATTCATCATTGAGTTTCCCAAGAAACCAATTGAAATCATTGTTACTAACAAATTTTAGATAATGATTATTGATGGGAGCTCTATGAAATATGGTGGAAGTTGTGAAAATGTGATGCTTCAAATGGGTGATTACTCCCGGAAAACTAACATGTTTTCCATTGAAACGGGTGGGCGTGATATTGTTCTCGGTGTGAATGGATAATAAGATCATGTCATATCACCATGGATTTATTGGAATTACAAATGAGAGAGCATGATCATAGCATCTCATTTCTTCATCATATCCTCCCATCCAATGTGTGATCATATTGTCATACTTTTGAAAAAAATAATATATGAAATTAAAAATATTGTATTGTTGTTCTTAGCTATTGGTATCATTCATCCTAGTACCAACCTGTACTCTTCTTTGTTTGTCATGGTCCTTAAAAAACAAGTCACTTGGCACATGCATCCCAATTTTTTTATCTCTTAACTCCTTGATAGTGAAAGATAAATTTCTCATTCCAGTCATTAATTATCTCTTATATGATACATGGAGATAAATTCTTCATTGAGCTTGACCTTCGCTCTAGTTATCACCAAATTCACATGAATGAAGAAAATATTCCTAAAATATCTTTTCATAGTCATTGAGGTCAACATGAGTTTTTGGTGATTCCTTTTATCCTTTGCAATGACCCTTCCACTTTTCAGACCCTGGCATGAACCATATTTTTTAAGCCCCTTCTTGAAAGTACGAGGAGGAAGGGTGCATATTATCCTTATCTTCCCTAGTAGCCAATTGGCTATAGGAGGTAGTTAAGAATGGTCAACATATACCAAGATCATGATGATGGCAATGATTATGTAACAAACAATAAAAAAAACATTATATATATAACAATTAGATAATAATTAAAAAAACATTATATATAAGAATTAAAAAAAAACATTATATATAACAAAAAAAACCAATTAAAATTAAAAAAATGAATATATAATAAATAAAATTAAAACATGAATATATAAAAATGGTTTTTTAAATTTGTTTTTAATTAAATATATATGTACCATTATATATAACAATTAAAATTTATTTGTTATATATAATGTTATATATAGATTTAATTAAAAACAAATTTAAAAAAACCAAAAAACAAACATTATATAAAATATATATAGAACAAATAGAAAAAGCCCATATGTATTTCATAAACCACACCCATAAACCCTGTGCGATTTAGACCTGCTCTCGACCTGCTATCAATTTGGAGTGACCTGCTCTCGATTTGGACCTGCTCTCAACCTGAGACTTGAGGCATTTTCTGATTGTGGCGGGGGAGAGGGAGTGACCCTATGAGCAAGCAGTGGGATTGACCCGACAAGTAAGCAGTGGGGGAGGTGGTTTGGACCTACTCTTGACCTGCTATCGATTTGGAGTGACTTTCTCTCGATTTGGACCTGCTCTCAACCTGAGACCTGAGGCATTTTCTGATTGAAGCGGGGGAGAGGGAGTGACCCTATGAGCAAGCAGTGGGATTGAACTAACAAGCAAGAAGTGGGGGAGGTGGTTTGGACCAATGGATAGTTGGAGTTTTCAGAGGCGGATTGGACTAGTGTTCGATAGTGGGAGAGGTGGTTTGTGATTGTGGTAGGGGAGAGGGAGTGACCCAATGATCAAGCAATGGGAGTGACCCAACGAGCAAGCATTGGGAGAGGTGGTTTGGACCAGTGGATAGTGGGAGAGGCAGTTTGCAATTATGGAAGGGGGCAGGGATTCCAAGCAAAGAAACTATAAGAGGAGCCAAAAATGCCTCCCAAGTCCGTGAGTACCAAGCCCTAAATTGTTTTGATTTGACAAATTTAAAAATTAGGTAGCAAATCACTGTGGTTTCATTGCTAATTCAATCTTCCAAGAGGGTTTCATTGCTAATTCAATCTACATTGGGGTAGAACCTTTCAATCTACATTGGGGTATTTTTATCTTATTGCATCTAGTGTTTTTTTTAGTTTGATGGGTGAACCCTCACCTCTTTGTCATTTCCCATGGAAGCTATTATGCTTCTCATCATCCAGAAAGATGGTTGAAAATGTGGATGGTACAAATTTGGAAGCAGGACTGACAATTCATTATTCCTGGTTCTGAAAACAAATGACTTATATGAAATGAAAATGACCTTAATATCTCATAGCAAAAAGAATGTAGTGACTTTTTCTTATTTCCTTGCGTTTTGATTCTGGAAGGGCCTTCATCAGAATGAGAATACTATGGTTTACGAACATAGGCTTGTTGTCCTCGGGAAGAGGAATCAATGTTCAACCTTTGTTGAAGCCGAGCACTGTGACCAATATCATGAAATAGATGTATTAGATCAAAAAGTTGAGGTTCAACATTCCAAACAGATGATTGCCTATGTTGATTCAAAATAAGATCCACATAGCATCCAACAAAAGTTGGCAAGTGATCATCAATTTCATTTGCATGCGCATCCAAATCAGTTGTGACACTACTAGAAACATTGCCATCATCTTTCTTTAGCAGTGCCTTTGAATCCTCAGTAAGTGCAAAATTGCCACAGTATTTCTTGATGTATCATCCCAATATCAAGAATCACATTCCTTCTATCATTTCCAAACTCTGTCGTTAATGCTACCAACCATCGATTCTCTTTAGTATCATCAGCTAGAAAGACAAACAATTGTACCACAAACAAGCACCAAAATACTTTCTAATTCAGTCCATCTTTTGCAGCTAATAAATTAGTCCCTGCAACATGATCCAAAACATTTAATGTAGTCTTGATATGTTCCTTCAGATGAGCACAAAATACCCTTGCAAGGGAAACTGAGTCTTGTTGTGTGAATGCTTTGCAAACTGCAACCATGTGCACAGCTACAGACATCCCTTTTGAAGATAGCAGAATACTTGTAAGAGTCAAGAACCTCATAGCTATCACATCACACCACTCTTCACTCTTCACTCTAGCTCTCATGCTTAGAATTCATGTGCACCTCCTTCACTTTTGTAGAACAAAAGATATAGGAGTTACAAGTTACATTTTAAATAGAAATCAGCTCTAGAAAAATCAAATTAGCATACTGAATATGCACCAACAATCACTTGTCTTTCTATTATAGTAGAAAAGAGAATTACATAATCCAAAATTAGAGTCTCCCAAGCTTACTATACAAAACCAACCACCTTCTCACAACCTCATAAAGCAATACACTTTAAATAGAATACCCTAGCTATCACATCACACCACTCTTCACTCTAGCTCTCATGCTTAGAAGCCATGTGCACCTCCTTCTCTTTTCTGGAACAATAGAGAGGGGATTTACAGGTAAAAACATTATACTAGGTCCACAAAAGAGAATGGGTCCACAAGTGGATCACTCCACCTTAACAACGTCCATTTTAACGGTTAACATAACCAACTCATGCACCTCACGTGGGCTAAGGTATGTGGTGAAATGAAAACTTGTGCCAAGCATGCTTCTCCAAGTAACTAACTCAAGTAGCTCACCCCACATGTGTCAAGGTGGGAAGCTGAAAGTTTCAGTTATTTTGAAATTGTAAGTGTGTATTCTTAGTGCATAATAAAGGAAAGTGTAGCAATATTTATTTTGTATCATTTCTTCCATCTCCATGTGATGTTGCTGCACATAATATTTTCTCTGTGTGTTGTTCCTGTAGCTACAATTCCATGCTTTTTTGTGTAGGTTCCCATGAAGGCTAGGGAGTGCAAGGCTTATCCTCCATAGTGATACATTGCTCCTTGTTGCAATCACTACCCTAGCTTGAATTTTTGTTTGATGCTGGACAATCTATATTCCACACATCGATTTCCCTATCCAGTTTAACTAATGCTCTAGATATAGGTTGGTATAGAGGTATTTTCTGTCCAAGGGAACAATATTAGTGCCTATTGGCTTGAACCTTGATGAAGTATCACGTCCTTTGTATCCAAACTACAGAGAATTGTTCTTAGTTTGTTTCCATATGTGCAACTTTGAGTTTTTATCCCATGTATCCTAACCTTACTATCTAAGGATGGTATGTTTCTCGATGTTATTAGCCGAGCCAATAAATGGGAAAGGAATTGAATACCATTCTTGTTAGGAGTGTGTGTGTAATGTGTGAAGTTTGCAAAATGACAAAAGAATAAGTGGACAAATTCTAGGTGTGCATATGAGTGAATAGGAAATGATAGGCCATTTCGGAAACAAAGGGATGAATTTGATTCATAAAAGATCCAAATCACTAAATGGTCTATCCCTTATCTCAAGCTTACATATGTTTATACAACTTGATAGAACACATTGCATCCCAATGTCACTATAACCAACAAAAGCAACACTAAGCCTCTCCAAACACTTTACGTAAGTACCAGACGACCAAAAGTCCTTATTTTTATGCATACCACTGAAAGACAAACATACCTGAGTGAGAAGTAAGCATTTTTGTTTCTTGCAATAGTGACTAATGTTGCATTTGTTGTTTCATAATAAAAAAACATAGTACATAGGTGATCCTAGGATAAGAGCTTGAAGTATCCATAAGGCCTTCCTCTATGACAATGCCTTAATCATTAGGTCTGATGGAAAAACATGCAATTCCTACAAATGTTTGCAAGTTGAGGAGACAATTTCAAGCCCTTTATCTTAATTTTAATCCAATACATGTAGTTGCTGACAATTATAAGCCTAATGTGTAGCCAAGATAAAACTAGAATTTGAGATACAACTAGTGAACTTCGAAATAGATTGGTGGGATATCTTGCTAGTGAAATTCTGAATTTACAACATATGATAAGCACTTTAATCCCATAGTGCTCATCATTTCCTCCCTGCTTAATGTTGATGTATATGTAACTTTGGAATGTATTTCACATATATGTATATTGTATTCCTATAGAGATGTTATTATTCCTCTATACAGAAGTGTCGTTATTTATATTGTAAGTGTCGTAACTTATACTTGATGGGTTATTAGACCACTATAATATCCCTTTTTCAAATTTTATTAAAATGCCAATTTTTCAACTTTTTCCCCAATTTCGACCTTTGACTAGTTTAACTGTTTTGACCTCCAAATCATCCCAAATGCTCCCAAAGCTTCTGTATGAGTGTATTAATGGTATTTAGACTTGAATATCAGGTTCAGGGATGTTTTATGGACCTCCAAATACTGCTGCAAACTTGATTTGTATTCTGATCAATATAGGTAATTTTGACTAGTAATTTGTGCATCAAATCCCCCCCGGGTAACACTGAAAATGGCCTTCCAAATGCCTCCAAACTCCCACAAATTTATGAACAGAGGTATATAATGTGTTAAGTATGTTATTGAGGTCTCATATGCACCATTAATTGATTTTTACTACTGTTATAACTCTCTCACATTCAACAGCAAAAACCCCCAATTCGACCCTTGGGGAAATGGCACTATTTCATCTCCCAATACAACTAAACTGAGTAAAAATGCTTCAAATGCTCAAGTAAAGTACATGAAACTTGTATAAGACATCCATGGCATTATATTTATCACAAATATATCATAGAATCATCCATCCATTCGAAATAATCAACATTATAGTGTCATACATCAATGCATTGGGGAAATGGACATTGTTTGCTCATTAATCAATAGTTTTGCATACAACCAGTGGGTATTTCGACCTGAGACTTTCTGAATATGAATAACAGAGGATATGAAGCTATTACAATCATAAATATATAATGAGAAGCTCTCTCAAGAAGCACAAGTGCTCACCAAAAACACCCTCCCTCAAGGAGCATGAATATGCCTTCAAAACTGGAAACGGTGGAGAGAAAGTGATGCACTAAACCAAACCATGAAACTTCCTGTAGCTGATACCTGCAAATAAAAACTCCATTAAAGCACCATGAAAGACCTGAGTGGCCTCTCCAAACACCAACTTGGATGGGAATCTTTCACCCTCGAAATTGGCTAAGGCAAGAAACTAGTCATCCACTAGCTCTCTCTTCACAAATGCAATTTTTCTCAAATCATCAAAAGCCATTCTCATACTTGATTTCTACATTTTATAACCAACATTAGCCTTCAAGGGGTCGAAATCCTCTCAATAGATTCAATAATTTTCCATTTAGGAAATATTCCTCATTTGCCACTTGTCTCCTAGTTCCAACCTTCCATCTTCTCCCAAATTCGAATTTGAGTCTCTTTGGATTCCTCCAACTCCATGAGCGCCTTCCTTGAGCCTATTTTTGGGGCTGACATGTCATAATGGTCAGGTGTAAGAAGTCAGGTCTGAATTTTGTCATAAATGTCATAGATGCTTCATTATTGTTGTCATAAAACTAGGGAATCTAGCCCAAGTGTCCACTAGTCTCCATTTGACTCTTCCTCTCCCATGGAGGTTACTATTCCATCCCATTTCGACCTAAGATGCTCAATGCCATGTGTTATGACTTACCAACTCACCCAAGAGTGTTCACCTTCCCATGAATTCGAATTGGCAAGAGAGAGCTGCCATGTGTCATTGAAAAATCAAGCTAGTGTGGGTCCCACCACCTCCATATGTCTCCAAAACCACTTGCCACCTAGAATTTCTCTTGAATTTATTTATTCATCATATTTATTAAATACTTGAACCCTTCTAATGTCTAAATATCATTTATTAGCTTCCTTATTACCATCCCACATGTTCCCATCCAACCTAGGAAACTAGTAGGATTGATGGGATTGTCTTACTATGCACTTATTTGAATGGGGACATTACAGTCCTCCCCACCCAAGATTGCTTGTCCTCAAGCAATTTCAAATTTGGATGCTGCAAAATCTTCTCCTCTTCCCATGTGGCATCTTCATTTGGTAAGTCCTTCCATTGCACTAAATATTCTTTGATGATTCTACTCCTCAACCTTCTTTCCCGTGTCTTCAAAATCTTTTCCGGAACAAGTGTGAGCTGACCTTCATCATCCAAAGGAGGAAGTATTTCTGAAGTGATGATTTGCTGACCAAGAGCTTTCTTAAGACAAGAAACATGAAATACATTGTGGATTTTACTCCCTTCCGGAAGTTCTAGTTCATATGCTACTTCTCCAACCTTCCGCACTACCTTGTATGGCCCATAGTACCTTGGTTTTAATTTTTCTGCTCCATTCTTTTTGAGAGATGTTTGTTTATAGGGCTGCAACCTTAAATATACTAAATTATTGACTTGAAAGGTTCTCTCTTCTCTATGTCTATCAGCATATTGTTTTTGCTGATTTTGAGCAACCTGCAAATTGTCTTTCAAGAGCTTTAAAATTTCTTGGCTCTCTTCCACCCAACCTTTAGCCTTTGGGGCTCTACTATCACCAAATATAATGTCAGCAAATGTAAGTGCATCATAACCATATAATGCTTTGAAAGGAGACATTCCTATTGACATATGATAAGTGGTGTTGTAGCAAAACTCACCCAAGTGTAGCCATTTTGCCCATGCTTTTTGCTGCCCTCCCACATAGTTTCTTAGGTATCCTTCTAACCATTGGTTTACCCTCTCTGTTTTTCCATCAGTTTGTGGATGATAGCTGGTACTTGGAGTAAATTGAGTGCCTACCAATCTAAAAATTTCTTTCCAAAAAGCACCCATGAATCTACTATCTCTATCACTGACAATGCTCTTGGGAAGCCCATGCAATCTGAAGATTTCTTTGAAAAAAATATCAGCCACTTGTGCAGCACTAAAAGATGATGTAACAGAAAAAAAATGAGCAAATTTTGTCAACCTATCAACTACCACATAGATACAATCCTTACCCAAGGATTTAGGCAATCCGGTGATGAAATCCATGGAAATACTGTCCCATTTTTGCTCCGGAATGGGCAATGGTTGTAATAGGCCGGCTGGACATGTAAGTTCTGATTTGTTTTGTTGACATGCTTTACATTCATTCACATACTTCTGAACATCTTCCTTCAGCCCCTTCCAAAATTTTTTTTGCCTCAACTGTCTATAAGTTTTGAAGATCCCCGGATGGCCCGCTAGTGGGGAATCATGTGCTTCTTGCAAAATTCGGTACTTGAGCTTGGAGTTATGAACTAAATAAATTCTTCCCTTATAATATATCATCCCATTCAAAATCCTATAATTATCATCCCCTTTGATTCCATCCAACACATCACAAGCAAATTTGTCTTTGGCATATTCAACTAGTAGCATGTTTTTCCAATCCTTGGCAATATCCATGAGAGAAAAAGAAGGCCTTCTTGACAAAGCATCTGCTACTATATTATTCTTTCCTTTGACATATTCAATATCAAAATCATAATCTTGAATCTTGCTTACCCACTTTTGTTGCCTTTCATTTAGATCTTTTTGGGTGAGAAAGTGTCTTAGACTATTGTGGTCAGTTTTCACCACAAACTTGCTGCCCACCAAGTATTGTCTGAATTTGGCCAATGCATGCATAATGGCCAGCATTTCTTTATCATAAATGGAGTAAAGTTTTTCATGAGGCTGCAACTTTCTGCTCTCAAAGGCTATGGGGTGTTGGCCTTGCTTTAGGACAGCCCCTATTCCTCCACCTGAAGCATCACATTCCACAACAAAAGGTTTAGTAAAATCAGGAAGTGCAAGTATGGGACAACTACTCATTACCTCTTTCATTTTTTGGAAGGCCTTTTCAGCCTCTTCATCCCACTTGAAAGCATCCTTCTTAGTCAAATCAGTGAGTGGAGAAGTCAACTTGGAGAATCCTTTCACAAATTTTCTGTAGTAGGTGCATATGCCAATAAAGCCTCTCAATTCGGTAATATTTTTTGGTGATGGCCATTCCAAGATAGCCCTGATTTTTTCCATGTGTACCTTCACTCCTTCTTGCCCAATAATGTGCCCAATATACAGTAGTTCTTTCATTCCAAATTCACATTTTGATAATTTAGCAAATAAGGACTCTTCTTGCAAGATTTTCAACACAATCTCTAACTGCTGCAAATGCTCTTCCCATGTTTTACTGTAAATGAGAATATCATCAAAGAAAACCAAAACAAACCTTCTTAGTTGCTTGAAAAATATCCTATTCATACATGCTTGAAAGGTGGCTGGAGCATTTGTTAACCCAAAAGGCATGACAAGAAATTCAAAGTGGCCAAAATGACATCGAAAAGCGGTCTTTTGCACATCTTCATCTTTCATTCGAATTTGGTGATACCCTGATCTAAGGTCAATTTTTGAGAAGTATTTGGCCCCATGCAGCTCATCCATGAGCTCATCAATCCTAGGAATAGGATACCTATTCTTTATAGTCTTTTTGTTCAAGGCTCTAAAATCTATGCACATTCTCAATGTTCCATCTTTTTTCTTCACTAGCACAACTGAAGAAGCATAAGGGCTAGAGCTTGGTCTAATGAGTCCCAACTCTAGGAGTTCTTGGATAGCTTTTTCAATCTCATCTCTAAACCTTTTAGGATGTCTATAAGGTGGTATCTGAATGGGTGAAGTACCCTCCTCCAAAACAATACTGTGCTCAACCCCCCTATCCGGTGGCCTACCATGTGGAAGGTCTCTAAAAACCTTTTCATATTTTTGCAAGAGTCTCTCTATCTCCTTTGGGTGTTTGACAATATTTATAGTTGGCTTGGGAGATGTAATATGACATTCAGTAGCCCATTCTATATCCCCATGCCTCAATATAGATCTCATGCTATTGCAAGTCACTACTTGATTTGGATAAGTGTGTTTCCCTCTCACAACTCTTTGTACTCCTTTTGAATCTTGGAATTTCATTTCGGGAATTTGATAATTTACTGTATGCTCTCCTATTGAATACAACCATTGCACTCCCAAAACCACATTAGTATCAGCAACATCAACCACATAAAAAATATCAACAAAAGTATAGTTACCTACGGTGACTTGCAGCTTTGGAACCCATGTTTTGCATTGCATTGTGTTGTGACCGGGAATGACAACTGTGAAGCCATCAAATGGTTCAATAGGTATCTTTCTTTTCTCTACCATCTCTGCATCAATGAAGTTATGAGTGGCTCCTCCATCTACCAAAACTGAAGTTCTTTGTCCTTGTACCACACCTTTGCAGCGGATAGTATGATAGCGAGGTACTGCTGAAAGCACTGCCATTCTTGCTTTGTCCGGTGAAGGCTGATTTTCTTCTTGTCTTTCCTCTTCTACTGCTGTCTCATATGCCTCTTCTTGATCTGAAATATGTCCATCTTCATCCATGCCCCCATCATACCCCTCATTATCAGAAAATACTTCTATGTATTGAGCCTTTCCTTTGGTACATTTGTGCCCCGGTGTCCATGGTTGGAAGCATGTGAAGCATAGTTTCTTTTTTCTAAGTTCATCCCTGTTTAGTCCCTCTTTTTTATTCCTCTCAAATGACTCTCTTTGCCAAGGTTTCTTATCATATCCATCCCTTTTCCAAGGTTTCTTTTCAAATTTATAGCTAGGCTTAGGAGGAAATCTCGTTCTAGGAAGCACATTCTGGAGATCCCTAGTCAAGCTCATTGCATCTTTTAATGTAGTTGGCTTGTGGGCTTTGACCAAACCTCTTAAGGGTTCAGCCAAACCTTCAGTGAACAGCAATACTAATCTTCCCATAGATACATCAGCCACCTTGACTGATAATTTTTGAAAGTCCAACATATATTCAGTAGGGGACCCAGTTTGCTTCAATTGAGCTAGTTCTTTGAAAGGCAATTCTGGATCTTTTTGTTCAAATCTTTCTAGTACCCTGTCAACAAATTCTCCATATGTTTTAACCTGATTATGAACCAAGGTTTTCAGCCCACGAAACCACCATTCATTGGCATCTCCTTCCAAATGCAAAATGGCCATTTTTAATGCATCCTCTTCCAACATAGGATTCAGCTGAAAATATACATCCAATTTTTGCACCCAAGTGTTAGCAGAATTTTGAGAAGAACCATCAAAAGTAGGAAGTGACATTTTTCCAATAGCACTATTTAATTCTTTGTTTTGGAATAGACTCCTATTGTCTCCCTTCCTATTAATCTTTTGCATATCATCAATGTAGTCACTGAGTGGTACACCTCTTTTACACTCTTCATTCAAATCATTCCAATCATTTACTAGTTTCTTGTAATCCAATGCAAGATTGGGCTCTTCTTTGGGTGTGAGAAATTTAGGTGCAGTATGCCTTTGTGTGCTTTGAAATTCATCAGGTCTATTATGAGGTCCTGTACTTGAGAAAATATGCTCATTCCCTTTCATCTTTTCCCCTGAGTGTGAACCGCTATTATCTCCTATTATCCCTTTGCTTTGAAGCTGGCTAATCAACAATTCAAATCCTTGCAACAATTTATCACCTATCCTATCCATGTTTGCTGAAAGTTTAGAGAAACATGGATCTAAGGTTGCAATAAGTTCCTCCTTATGTTTTAATTTGTCATCCTCCTCTCTACCCATGGTTTCAGCAAAAGACTCCTCTTCTTCTACTACCTCTTCTTCAACAAAAACCTCTTCAACTACTGGTTCAAAGGGTGGTGGATTATTCTTTTGAATTCTTGTTAGGACCATTAGGTGCCAAGAACATGCTCTGATACCACTTGTAATATCCCTTTTTCAAATTTTATTAAAATGCCAATTTTTCAACTTTTTCCCCAATTTCGACCTTTGACTAGTTTAACTGTTTTGACCTCCAAATCATCCCAAATGCTCCCAAATCTTCTGTATGAGTTTATTAATGGTATTTAGACTTGAATATCAGGTTCAGGGATGTTTTATGGACCTCCAAATACTGCTGCAAACTTGATTTGTATTCTGATCAATATAGGTAATTTTGACTAGTAATTTGTGCATCAAATCCCCCCCGGGTAACACTGAAAATGGCCTTCCAAATGCCTCCAAACTCCCACAAATTTATGAACAGAGGTATATAATGTGTTAAGTATGTTATTGAGGTCTCATATGCACCATTAATTGATTTTTACTACTGTTATAACTCTCTCACATTCAACAGCAAAAACCCCCAATTCGACCCTTGGGGAAATGGCACTATTTCATCTCCCAATACAACTAAACTGAGTAAAAATGCTTCAAATGCTCAAGTACAGTACATGAAACTTGTATAAGACATCCATGGAATTATATTTATCACAAATATATCAGAGAATCATCCATCCATTCGAAATAATCAAAATTATAGTGTCATACATCAATGCATTGGGGAAATGGACATTGTTTGCTCATTAATCAATAGTTTTGCATACAACCAGTGGGTATTTCGACCTGAGACTTTCTGAATATGAGTAACAGAGGATATGAAGCTATTACAATCATAAATATATAATGAGAAGCTCTCTCAAGAAGCACAAGTGCTCACCAAAAACGCCCTCCCTCAAGGAGCATGAATATGCCTTCAAAACTGGAAACGGTGGAGAGAAAGTGCTGCACTAAACCAAACCATGAAACTTCCTGTAGATGATACCTGCAAATAAAAACTCCATTAAAGCACCATGAAAGACCTGAGTGGCCTCTCCAAACACCAACTTGGATGGGAATCTTTCACCCTCGAAATTGGCTAAGGCAAGAAACTAGTCATCCACTAGCTCTCTCTTCACAAATGCAATTTTTCTCAAATCATCAAAAGCCATTCTCATACTTGATTTCTACATTTTATAACCAACATTAGCCTTCAAGGGGTCGAAATCCTCTCAATAGATTCAATAATTTTCCATTTAGGAAATATTCCTCATTTGCCACTTGTCTCCTAGTTCCAACCTTCCATCTTCTCCCAAATTCGAATTTGAGTCTCTTTGGATTCCTCCAACTCCATGAGCGCCTTCCTTGAGCCTATTTTTGGGGCTGACATGTCATAATGGTCAGGTGTAAGAAGTCAGGTCTGAATTTTGTCATAAATGTCATAGATGCTTCATTATTGTTGTCATAAAACTAGGGAATCTAGCCCAAGTGTCCACTAGTCTCCAATTTGACTCTTCCTCTCCCATGGAGGTTACTATTCCATCCCATTTCGACCTAAGATGCTCAATGCCATGTGTTATGACTTACCAACTCACCCAAGAGTGTTCACCTTCCCATGAATTCGAATTGGCAAGAGAGAGCTGCCATGTGTCATTGAAAAATCAAGCTAGTGTGGGTCCCACCACCTCCATATGTCTCCAAAACCACTTGCCACCTAGAATTTCTCTTGAATTTATTTATTCATCATATTTATTAAATACTTGAACCCTTCTAATGTCTAAATATCATTTATTAGCTTACTTATTACCATCCCACATGTTCCCATCCAACCTAGGAAACTAGTAGGATTGATGGGATTGTCTTACTATGCACTGATTTGAATGGGGACATTACAACCACCTTGTTGGGGTCAGCCCTGTATAAGTCATGTGGGTCAAGGGTTTATTAGACCACCCTATTGGGGGTCGGCCATGTGGGTCAAAGGGTTATTAGACCACCCTATTGGGGGTCGACCCAGTCAGCATTATGTTATGTGGTTAAGTTCGAGCCTACATGAGTTAGGTAAAAAGGCAAGTCAAGTCAAGTATAAATAGAGTGCGGGAGGCACTCTATTTACTCACTCACTTCTCACTCATGCACTCAAGGAGGAGTCGTGCACTTATGGAGGAGGAGGATCTGCTGCTAGGTTATGTCTATCTCTCATGGTTGGTTGTATCATTGCTCTATCTATCTCTGAGGAAGTTATTGGGGTTTTTCACCTTTATTGTTTTCCCCAAGTAAATCTTTGTGTCTCTTGTGTGCTTGCATTATTGTCTCCATGATTGATATGTTGTAGATATGCTGTACATGTTGTTCTCTCAATTAAGATCCTAGATCATATTGAAGTAAATTTTGAAAATTTAACACTTAAGAAGAAATTGTCCCCAGTTTCTATTGTAGATGGAAAAGTTGTTGCTTGAATGTGTACTAGGACTTGGGAGATCCATTTATCTTGCAAAGGCAGGTTTCCTTTTCTTTCAATAGAATATGCCTTTTAAAGGATCCAATTTTGCACTTCCACATTGTATCAACACCTTTGTACTTAGGGGTCTCGTTGACCTAATTTTGTAATTAACTTATCCTACCTTCCGGCTTTGAATTTTCCATTTTGCTTATGCATGTTTGACTGTGGACCCTAGCAATCATGATCCCTTTTGTTGTACTTGTACTACACCACATAACTTGAGCTATAGTAGAAGTGATTTGAATTTGGTGAATAGATTTTGGATTGTGACAAATATTCTTGGGCTTATACTTATGAGATCATTCTGTAATTTAAGTCTCCTAGCGTACATTAAATGGGTGTTAAATTGAAATAATGTGTCCTACCATACACGATTATTCACAATATCACAATGTCATGCTTATGCGGTCTAATTAGGTTTAAACATTGTCATGCATTTTAGTCATTAGAAGTAGAAGAAAGTTATTGTTAATGGATTCATTTAATTTGAAAGAGTAGTTATAGTTTGAAAGAACTCTCTCCTTACCTTAGCTAGCATTCATTGAAAGGAAAGGCTTATTTTATTCATATGCATTTGCATGGTTTGAGTCAGTCATCACACCATGAGTTTCACTTCCATCACCCGATTGAGTAATACGACCACTAAAATCTACATCCCCTAACTAAACACACCATAACCTCACTTGAGGAGAAAAAGAATTTGCTAGTTAGGTAGGACACCGAGGATAGGCATCCAAATAATTCCCCCTTGTCATTATCATCTGAGACATAGTTGTTGTCCTCTAGGGTACCAAAATCCTCTAGTATTTGTTGACAGGGTCATAAAACAGTTTGTGGAGGGGCCTCCTGTTGTTTAAGGGGTTAAACCGCCACGAGATCGAGAATTGGATGGAATATGTGGAATGCCGCACTCCACTTAGCCCTAAGGCAACATCGATCATTGTCTTCCTTGTATTCTCTGGCCACCATACTGGTGATACAAGGGTGATAAGGCAGAAGCACCAAAAACCTTTTCCGATGTGTCATGAATGAGGTAGCTTAGTGACTTTTCTACTATGGATCTTTTACCCAGGATCCCTTTCGGTAGAGGGATATCCTTCAAATTTGGTCTCTCACTTCGTATTGTTCAACTTGGATTTCATCACCTTGCGAAGGATACAATTTGTCGAGGTATCCAGCTCCTAGTTAGGAAGTTTGCTTGTATTTTCACCTTTTTAGAGGGTCTTTTTCTTTTTAGTGCTACTTGTTGGCATTCTGGCCACTTTTGTTTCAGCTCACTTACTGTGACATCGGTCCTAGTACAGTTTTTTGAGCTTGTTTTCTTGGCCTACGAGCCTTGTCTTTTCATAGCTCCCCTTCTGCATGCTCGATTGCTTTAGGATTTTTGAGTTCATACATGGTAGTTACCAATACTTATTTGATTATGTGTGATGTCATCTTCTCCTAGGTCTTCGAGATGGTTGAGTTAGATGGTCTTCTGAAGGGACTTAACACCCCTTCATGGAGCCACTAATGCTTGATCATAGGAGTAGTCTAGAGGATGACCGTAGGAGTAGTCTAGAGGACCACGTGATCAAATCATCCGTGTGGACTTTTCCATTTACTGTGATGATGGTCTTTCATGTTATATGGAACAATGGTACATTTGAGAAAGAGATGAATGGTTGTACCCCACCTTGGTTGATTGTCTTATGGTCCTTTCATTTTGTCGATAATATTTTTGTGGTACCTTGCCTTTTAGCTTTTGGGTGTTTTAATGATATTGGGATATCTTGTGATTTGTACCACCTTTTATGTTTTAGGTCTTGTGGGTACTATGGTAGTTTGTCCACATTTGAGGTACACCCACTTTCTCCAAATTGTTATGAGTCTTTATACCCACTTCGTACCACCCTCTTGACCTTAGTTAGGAAGATTGCATGCTATCATACCTTTTGGTGGTACTATTTGAGTTACATGAGGTAGTTACAAGGAGCTATTGCATATATGAGGTAGTTACAAGGAGATATTGCATATATTGATTTCTACCTCCTTTTATGTTTTTGGTCTTGTGGTTATAACTATGGTAGTTTGTCCACGTTTGAGGTAGTGTACACCCCCTTACTCCCAAGGGTTATGAGTCTTTATACCCATTCTTTTTTTTTTTACTTGTACCTTACTGGTTGGTCTTTGTACTGAGCCTTTTTACTGTCACTGAATTTCTTTGATTGATCGTACCATAGCCCAGTCATCTCTCTCTCTCTGTTTTGTACTAGCCCTATCATAGGGTCACTTGGTTTCTAGAGTTGATTGGCCTCTAAGAGGCACATTCATTTCTGAAAGTAACTCTTCTGAGTATATTACAGGAAACGTCGACACTAAGGTAATCAAATATGTGTTAAATAGTTTTCATTAAGTAGCTAGGAATTGTAGCATTAGAGGAGATATTGTAACGTGTATGTGTAGTGTTTCATGTGTGTTACATGTGTGATGTAGCGTTAAATCAAATAGTAAAAAACAACTCATAAATATTGCATGACTTTTTACTCTTAAGAAAGATAAATTGGTCATCTTCCGATCATCACTTGAATGCCTACATGTTGACAAAGGGAATGAGGATCAAGTAAAATTATAAAAGGCGATACATGTCAACTTTTAAGAGGCACTATGCCTTGCGGTCGAATCTAAACTTTTTTCCAATGGTGCAGGTAGAACCAAACAGGTATTTTTCTGATCTGTCTTCCTCGAGCGAGGGGAGTTTAGGAATGCTAGAGGAAAGTGAGACATCCAGTAGGTCTAGAAGAATTGTATCAGCTAGATGTCAAAAAAACAAAAGAAGATTCCATAGATGTAATGAATTTTTTCACTATCAAGGGGGGCATGTTCCTATGGTGATGAGACAAAAGACGAAGAAGAGGTGCCCTTGAGGTACAGACATTTAGTGAAACAATGGGTACCGAAGGATCTTCCTCCACCGAACACTAATTTTTGTGTGAATGAGAGGAGTTATTGAATTGCACTGTCATTGATACATGGTTTCAGGTTGTTTTCCATGGATTGCATCTTGGTCGGTTACGGGACATGTACAGAATTGATGGAGTATGTTGGACCCATATACAAATACAACGATTGGATGCACCTTGTCCGATATACAAAAAGTATGTGTAGCTATGGATTGTCAACAAACTATTTACAATTGAAAGACAAAAATCAAAATAAAGGAGGAATGTTGTACATGGATGGAAGGCCAAAGGCCACAGGGAATATTGCAGGGTTTATAAACAGTTCACAAACATGGTCTACAATTAAGCAACTAGACTGTGAATTTGAGGGGCGTGAAGGAAATCGTGTTTTTGTAGTTACTATTAAAACAATATCTGCAGGGGACAAGTTGCTTATTAATTACCCTGTGAACCGAGTAGATACAAACAAGGTTACTATAAAACATTTTACCCAACCTTTTAGTAATAAATTAAACATCATAAGGATTTTTTGTTAGTTTATTTCATTTAAATTTCCCATATTTACTTTGCATGCCAGTCATCGGGATAAATCCCTGCCAACAAATGGTCGAAGGAGTACTTCTTCCTCGACGGAGCAGGTATACATCTCTCTAATAGTACAAATATAATAAGAAAAAAGAGTTTTTATTTGCTTTGTTTTTCCATTGTTAATAACTTGGTTTGTTTTATATAATGTTATTTATATTTGATGTAGAACGTTGATCGGGAAATACACCCGTTGAATGTTGATTAGATGACAACACCCTCGGGGCAACAGGTAGACCTGATTTGAATTGTACAATTAAAATATGTCAAAATGTTTTAGCATTATATTAATGTTTTAATGAATATTTTTGTTTCGTTTACATAATTTTCTAGTGTATGTTTTTGATGCAGGCCAGTTCCGTAAGGTTAGCCACACTAGGGTCTGCGCAACGGGTATACATCTTTGTAATATTAAAAATATAATATGAATAATAATTTTTTTGATGTGTTTTCTCATGAATAGTTTTGGAATCATTTAGGTGACTTTCAATATGTTTTTTTATTAGGGTGTTGTTAGGGGCAACTCCCAAATATTAGCAGATCAGGGCAAGTCACCTATGACCATTGATCCAATGAGTGGATCGTGATCCTCGAGGTTGCAGGTATAATTCATTTCAATTGTACCAATATAATACGTAGCATAATGTTAATTTTGTTATGTATTTTTCGTGTGTATACTGGTTTCATTATGATAATGTAAACCGTGTTGTAATTTTACAAATCTATCATGATAGATATGTTACGTTAATATAAAATTTGGAATCTATCAATAGAGAAATCAATAGTGCTTTATATATGTTTGTTGCAACCCACAAGTGAATTGCAGTATGAATTAGCATTGCAAGGTTTTCCGTTAGAACCTGAAGTGGCAGAGGTGCTTCACGATTGCGAAAAAATTGGTGAAGCCACACACCCGCTAAAGATGGCAGAGAAATTGTTGAATAGATATACTGTGGAAATCCTTTCTCTATTACATAAAGGATTGCATTGTTGGAACATAGATCTAACAACTTGCGAGTAAGTTGAGGAATCTTGAATCATAGAATAATTCATTTTAATCTTTATAATGTTCTCTTTTATATGATAGTATTTAACGTATAAGACGTGGTGTGTATTTACAGAATTATAAGGGACCACACAATAGTGGTCAAGGTGGTGTTGTCCCTAGCGAGGCTCGTGTAGAGACTTCGCATCACGACCAAACGACTCCACGTAGTTCGAATCCTTCTCCATTGTTGTCGACCAAACAGTCGGAAACACGTTCCGAAACACCACGGACCCCTGCTATGAGCGCAGCAACCGCTACTGACCAACACACAACGGATCGTCCACAAGAAGGGGTCGACATCGAGTCCCCTATCAATTTTGATGTCGAAGAAGCTAAATTTCCAGGATCTTCCCATGTCAAAAGCATGGGAACACTGGAGACAACATTTTTGGTAAACGAAGATCTCGTCCCAATAAAGATATCGACGATCCCATGTAATTAATCATAGTTGATCAGGTTAATTAGTGTTTATAATTTCATTGTAATATACCGATAAAATGCTTTTTATCAACTAATTATGATCATGACATGATTGTTGTGTACGAAACAATGTTTTCTATAAACATATGAATGAATTTTGCTTGGAGATCTTCGGGCCCACCATCCGAACAAGGTGGGATAAACAACCAAAACATTTAAAAGATGAACTCACTAATCAGTTGGTTGGCCTGTTCGGGGAGAAAACCTTCAATCATGCCAATGTCTTGAAAAAGGCTTGTCAACATGTGAAGGTTGTCCGAGACCAATATAGGACACACCTAAAAAAAAACTAGAGGTATGAGTTCCCACCAATGATTCCAGCAATGGAGTGGAGAGCTCTAATGGAATATGGAAAGGAGAAGGCTCTGAGAAGAGAAGGAAAGCTAACACGAGGCACTAGGAGGTATGCAATACTTTCCGCAATGTAATTCTAAACCTTATTATCCTTGATTTCTATATCGAACGTGGAACATCTAACGTATTTCAACACTTGCATAGGCTATCAGACACATCAAAGGCCACAAAGGAAAGACTAGAAAAAAAAGGTCAACACAAGCTTGGCCCTGGTGGTTATTCGAATTTGGCGGCATGGATTGTAAGTTTCGAGAAACCAACAATGAATACAAATAATAAATTGAAAATTATTTTTCATTTTATTGCACCGTAGAATGTTAATTAACGACGATAAGCAAATATGCATGCTGATCGATTCAATGAAGTACCCACAGAGGAAGACATGAAGCTTGGCTTCCAGGAAGGCTTTGGAGCTGTTGTTGAATGTCGAAGAAGCTTATCTGGGCAAACATAGTTTTGTGGTACCAATCCATCCAGTGCACAGGTATATAGAATCCATATATTTTAATGAATATTTGTCACTTGTGGAATATTTTCATTACAAATACTTGATGTAAAATATTGACTCTGTTTTTAATAGGAAAGAAATGATCCCATTAGTGTCGAGGAGGGACAACAACAAATCGATGATCAAGCTTCGAATCCCGGTAATGAATTTATTCATATGCTACAATTTTATGTATAGCATTGCAAATGGTGACTATTAATTGTAGTTCACCGTATTTCAACTGCAGAGCATGCAGAGGGTGAAACTGTACAGGTTGAGACTGGACAAGAACATCAACAACATGATTTGGTCACACCTGGTAAAAAAACACCTTCGTAATGAATGTTTTTAAATGAAAAAGTTGTCATTACAATAGGAAAATATAATGATGTAACATTTTCACATCATTGCAGCAAATCCAAACCCCTTGCTGCAAAATCCACGTCTAGAACAACAATCAGCTAGGATATTGAAAACATCACCAAAAGCACCTGCTAAAGAACCAAGAACTGGAAGAGAAAGTCCAAATGATGTAGATGGTCCTCTTATAGATTATATACCACTCAAGAGAAGAAAAACATATAAAAAGAAGGACGAGAAAAACAAAGTCTAAATATTTTTGATAACAATATATCGTCCACAATTTTTGGTCTAATGAATGAATGAATGGTTTAATGAATGTTCTAATGTTTTAATGATTCAGTGTAGTAAACTATTACATTCATTTAATTTAAACTTTTATTGAATGAATGTGTTGACTGAATGATTAATGAATGGTGTATTGAATGTTATCTTTTATTGAATGAATGTGTTGATCGATTGAAACGATGGTTTAGTGAATGTTAGCATTTATTGAATGAATAATGGATGAAAGATCATGATGAAATATGGATGAATTTGCACATATTTGTTTTTTTCAAGTACATGCATTGGGTATGGGGAATTGAGAGTGATGTGAGGGGGGGGGGGGGCATAAGAGCTTCCACCTTCACGTGGTTGGCCTTGTTCAGTAGAGAATATGAAATTATTCTCGAAACAGAGAGAAGCTGAATGAATGGCTACGATGCCAGCTTTCTACAACCCACTCGTGTGTCGTCTAAAATTTGTCAATTTCTTGGAGCTTGTTGTGATTTTTGGTTGCTCCTCATAACCAATTTCGATTTTCCACATGATGAAATATGGATGAATTTGCACATATATGGATGAAAGTTAATGATGAAATATGGATGAATTTGCACATATTTGTTTTTTTCAAGTGCATGCATTGGGTATGGGGAATTGAGAGTGATGTGAGGGGGGGGAGGGGCCATAAGAGCTTCCACCTTCACGTGGTTGGCCCTGTTCAGTAGAGAATATGAAATTATTCTCGAAACAAAGAGGAGCTTATTGAATGGCTACGATGTTGGCTTTCTATAACCCACTCGCGTGTTGTCTAAATTTTGACAATTTCTTCGAGCTTGTTGTGATTTTTGGTTTCTCCTCATAACTAGTTTCCAGTTTCCACAACTTCAAAGGTTGAGCAAATGATGCACTGGAATCAATATCCTTAACCTTCTCTTTAATTTCCTTGGAATCAATATCCTTAACCTCACATTAAACCCTTCCAAATTGGTATATTTACCATTCAAGGCTGGCTTCTTCTGAAGCATGATATTTGCAACTAAGCTAGCATACATCGACAACAATTAGAGACATGCTGCTTGTTTTCAATGTTCATTTTTTTTTAGAAATGCAACTTGACCATAATGGATCCTCGTATGCTAGGGAATTAAAGTCAACAGTAAATTAAAGAAAACATATAGTTTGCATCGAAAAAATAACAGGGTACGAATTGAACTAAGGAGATTCGAACCTGTGACCTATGTCTAGTCCCAAGGCTACCACCTTGAAGCTTGAAGTGCAGCTGGCAAGGGAGACCACCTTCAATCTCGATTCATACTGCATTCATTTCACAATGGGAGATGGCAGGCTACCACATTCAACCTTGATTCATTTTGTATGCATTTCACTATGCAATCGTCATAGATTCTCGTTGCATTTTCCCTCTATTAGTTTATCAATTCAGTATGACCCACGCCCGCCGTCTGAGGAGTGTTTCCGCGGTCTTGAGTTCCATCCTGACAACGGTGCCGATTCATTTTATATTTACATTTCCCTTAAGCTGCAATATGGCAAACTCATAGTTCACTATCAAGATTTCTCTGACCATCAGCTTTGTCAGACAAACCTTAATAATGAACTATGAGTTTGTCATTTGCAGCTAAAGGGAAATGTAATACCATGAATCGTTAACCATTATCAGGATGAAACTGAAGACTGCAGAAACACTCATTGGATGACGGACGTGGGTCATACTGAATTGATAAACTAATTGATGGAAAATGCAATGGGAATTTAAGACGGTTGCATAGTGAAATGCATGCAGAATAAATGAAGAGTGGGTGTCGAGAGAAATGGTTTTGGGACGTTGTATGAGAGGAAATGGCGATGGGAATTGATTGATAAGGTCAAGCTTGAATGTGGTATCCTTGGGACTAGACATAGGTCGCAGGTTCAAATCTTGTATAAATATTTTTGATAACAATATATCGTCCATGATTTTTGGCCTAATTAATGAATGAATGGTTTAATGAATTTTCTAATGTTTTAATGATTCAGTGTAGTAAATTGTTACCTTTATTGAATTTCAACTTTTATTGAATGAATGTGTTGACTGAATGATTAATAAATGGTTTATTGAATGTTATCTTTTATTGAATGAATGTGTGGATCGATAGAAACAATGGTTTAGTGAATGTTAGCATTTATTGAATGAATAATGGATGAAAGGTCATGATAAAATATGGATGAATTTGCACATATTTGTTTTTTTCAAGTGCATGCATTGGGTATGGGGAATTGAGAGTGATGTGAGGGGGGGGAGGGGCCATAAGAGCTTCCACCTTCATGTGGTTGTCCCTGTTCAGTAGAGAATATGAAATTATTCTCAAAATAAAGAGGAGCTCAATGAATGGCTACGATGCTGGCTTTCTACAACCCACTCGCGTGTCGTTTAAATTTTGACAATTTCTTGGAGCTTGTTGTGATTTTTGGTTGCTCCTCATAACCAATTTTGAGTTTCCATAACTTCAAAGGTTGATTAAATGATGCACTAGAATCAATATCCTTAACCTTCTCTTTAATTTCCTTGGAATCAATATCTAGCTTAACCTCAAATAAATATAAGTGAACAAAAGAAAATGCAAGAAAGAGATTAAACTTCCAAAATATAACACTTATATTAATAAATTCAAAAAGAGAGAGTAATGTTCATGGGCCTCTTCGAGAGGATGAGATCCTTTGAGCAAAGCTTCAATACAATACCAATCTTTGACAAAACAATGTACATCCTTCTAGCACTATAAATAGTTTCTAAATAACTACCAAAACCCTAACTACATGCAATCTCAAAATTAATGACTACCAACCACTTGCTAGTTCCTATTTAATAAAAATGAGCCTTTTACATTAAGTAACTACCCATTAACTATCTAATTAGCCTTATTCAAAGAATATGATCTCATACATGAATATACAAACTCCTCAGTATACCAAATTAGAGAAGTTAGGTAAGAGTACCTTGACACAATGGAAGCACACTACCAACCATCTCTTTGTGACGAATATGCCATAGAGTTACATAAGCATAGGGATTAGAGAACATGTATTCAATATGAAAAGTTTTATTTCAAAAATGTTATTTTTTTTTTTTAAATGTATTGGGTAGTCGCTTAACCGATGAACTAATCCCGACGACCGCAAGGTAATATCCAACGGTTTTGCAATACTTCCGATGGCTCGGAACGTCGAATCCTTTTTTTTTTGTATGGCATCCATGTTGCTTAACCGATGACCTATCCGACGATCGCAGGGTAATATCCGACGCTTGTGCCATACTTCTGATGGCTCAGAATGTCGGATCTGCCTTTTTTTGTATGGCATACATGTCGCTTAACCGACGACTGAACCAACGCATAATCGATGGCAAAAGGATGGTATCCGATCGATATTGGAAGTTAACGCTGTCGCTTATTTGACTACTTGTGAAGCTGGAGGAAGTCGGTTAACTGACGAGGTAGGGTAGTCGAATATCCAACGTCTTCAACTATGTCGGATTTTAGCCGATATCCCACCGACGATAAAAAAAGACTAGAATTGTCGGATAGGTGACCATAGGTTGTAGCAAATTCGACTTTTTTCCGTCAAGTTTTGGGTCAAAAAAACTTAGTGGTTGGATTTCCTTGGTGTCCTCATGAAATCTTGGAAATATTGATGGCTAACTTAAATATAGTTTACATGTCAATTTTTTTTGAATTTGACAATACTCTGGTTTCTTTGCTCTGGTCTAGGAAGAGGAGGAACAATTATTTGCTGGGATGAAAGAAGAAATCCATGATACAGAGGCAATGAGAAGGGTTGTGCAAGATGAGGAGGATATAATGTTCTTACAAAAGGGACCACTGTGTGCCAAATTAGATGGAATCAGTTACATTTCTTCTTATCTTTCTCCTAGTTAGTTGGAAAACATGATGGTTATTGCATACATATCTCTTAATGATTGTAGCCTCATTCATTGAAACACTCTTAAATGCATCTGTTTTTAAACTGTTGTGCTTTATGCTATCCCATCATGCATAAAATCAAAAGATTTTTTTGCATATTCCAAATAATCTTCATTATCTATGGCAGTGGAAAAGTGTGGTATAAAAAATGTAAGCAGTGACATTGAGCGCTGCTTATCACTGGTAAGAAATTGTTTTTGAATTCTTTTTGTGGTGTTAACTTATTGTATTATTTTTTATTGGTGTTTTTCAGGCTCAGTTTTCTCAATTGCGGAATCCAGTTGGCATGGCACTAGTTGTTCCTGCTCATGTTCCTATGTACCCTCCTGGAGGTCCTATACTAAACCAATAGTTATTTTATGGAAAAACAGAGGATGTCACAAGCATATTTGCATCGCCAAGACCATCTAACCTTCCCCGTAACATTAGAGAGAAAGTATCCATAACTTCAAACTCTTGTTCCCTTTATGATTCCATATCATATTTATCTTGGAAGTGAAATCACACATACTTTCACTAACTACAGCTACTAAATATGGTAACTGCAAACACCATCGCAAGAGGTAAAACACCATCTCTAGAAATTTTGACAATCCAATAAGATAAATGATTGAAAACACATTATCCTTTTTTATATTCCAATGACCATGCTATATGAATAACACAAAATCTAGAACAAGTTATGATAAAATGTTTGAATCAATCTGGGAAGTCAAACACCATCCTGGGAAATTTTGACAACATTATTGACAACATATGACAATAAGACCAGCTCTATAAAACTAACATCTCCCAACATGAAAGACTTACGATGATTTGTAAACTGTATTTCCAAGTAGCATAACCATAATATAAAAATGACCAGTATTGTAAGACTGCTAAGTGCTAACCCTCCTTAACATGCCATATTATACCTAGTATTAAATATGTTACAAAGGTCATTATCATGAATTGACTACCTTCACTCTCCCCAAAGATTCTCTCATAAGGAAACAACATTTGTAATTTAGTTTGCACTTCTTTGGATCACAAGTTGGAAATTTTTCAGTGTGTGCCTTTATTCATTATCTATGAATAAATTTGGCAAAGCAGAGGATGTCACAATCATATTTGCATTACATCACCAAGAGCATATAACCTTGCCCGTAACATTAGAGATTAACTATCCATAAATTACAACCCTTGTTAACCTTTATGATTCCATATCATATTTATCTTGGAAGTGAAAACACACATATGTTCACTAACTACAACTACTAAATCTGGTAACTACACTATCAAGTGTATATGCTACTTCTATACTATGATACTTCACGCTCCCTCCCAATTGCATCTATTTGAGAAAAGAATGGAAAACAATACAATAAATAAGGTTGTACAAGAAACCACATCAGGAAAGGCTTGACTAATACTTTTTGTACAAAGGATTACAAATTATATTAGTTGTCAAACCTAAACAAATAACTTGGGACCTTTATGACCGCATGGCAATCAATAGCTTTCTTACTATTGAAAATTTCCAGTTGTGCCTTTCATGCCTACCTAAATAATGCGAGTTAAGCCAGGACCATTTTGAGCAGTTGGTCCTAGTCCAGCTACAATACCCTGAGGAATTTGAATTCCAGACACTGATGGTTGAAAAAGCACACATGTTGAAGGCTGTAATGTATTAGGAATATGTGAAACAAGAGTTGACTGGATATAAGGATGTTGTCTTGAAACAAATGGTGCAGCTACACAATACTGCATCCCATGAACTGTAGTTTCTGCAAATTCCAAACATGCATAATTAATATAAAATATTTCAGAGAACTAATGTACTTAAATGATCATGAAAGAAAAACCAATCACATGGATACTAGATATGAAGGGGATTGTTTCCTGGTCCATAAACTACTGAAGCTATGCCTCTAGATAGCTCATCACAATTGATCTTAATTTCTTGAAAATAATTCTGCTACTACTTCCAGTGTTCACATACACAACTAGCTTTTTCTTTTCACAACATGAGATACTAGTTGTAGAAAATAAATTAGAAAATACATGGAAATGTAAACAAAAGCAAACAAACAACAACAAAATTTACGCTGGAAAAAACTTCAATCAAAGAAAGACTCCAACATTAAAATGCACAGTTTTATTAATCACACAACAAATTAAAAATCCCCAAACACTATCCAAACTAAGAAGTTGTGTCTTAATGAGCCAAACAATTACATTATAAAGGCCTCCTATCCATTTAACTCATTTTTCTTTTTCCCTCCTCCTAGACAAGTTTACTAGGACAAGATGGAACAGAGGAAAAGCTCTTGACAGTTTCAATCTTATACTCTACATTGAATGCCATAGGATCAACATCTAGGATATTTGCTTAATAGGTTTCTTTTGTTGTTACAGAATGTGGGTGCCAGATATTATTGGAAGAAGTTGGAATCGAACCATGGCCTGGCTTGGAGCACAACTGCCATAGTGGAACTTCCTCATGTAAGTACTCCATTTTAGGGATCTTGCAGTTCATAATTATTGAAGAGGCATTGAAATTGGGGGCATCCTTAGCTTACCAAGTTCAAGATAACACTCAATGTAATCTGCATTCGAATTTTGATTGGGTCTTGATTTGAGTATTTCCTGGAAATTCCAACAGTCTCGCTTCACTCTGTTCCTAGATGTGCTCCATCTTTATAGCCTTTAATTGGTTTCTTTGACCTATCTCAGCCCATTGACATTGAAATGGAAAGTGATAGTATTCATTAAATCAAGAAAATTCTTAGACAGATGACTCACCAACTTGAGGGCATGAAGCAATTCATATAATACTTAAGTATTCATATGAAAAATCAGGCCAATATAAAATTAAGTTGCAAGAATTGAACATTAATTATGATAAACTAAGTTTATAATTAGAATAAACATTACATTATCATCATGGGCTTGGCTAGAGGTTCATAGTTAACTATAGGTTTTCCTCATGTTTCAGTGTCTACGGTGAAGGAACATTTTACTGATGAAGACATAGCTCAAGAAATAGTCTTGGATTTTACTGAGCACAATAGGAATCATGAGGACAATATAATCATGGGCTTCGCTACAGGTTCACAATTAGATATAGTTTTTCCTCATGTTTCAGTTTCTTTGGTAAAGGAACATGTGACTAATGAAAACATAGCATAGCTCAACACACATTGAAAGCAGAGAATTCCCTTCCACTCTCCTCAAAAGAAAAAATGGATTGTAACACTTCCCATATGGTCCTTTGTTGTGGGGAAAATGCACAACTTTGTTCTTAAGGGGGATGAGGGTCTCCATTCCTCCAGCATAACTTTGTAATTGGGCTTAGTCCATCACATGGCCCTTCTACCCTCCTTATATAGTCAGTGAGGAAGAGGAAAAGAAGTTATAACCGCTCAAGAGGTTTCCCAACCAACTTAACTTACTCGAATTTCAAGATTTTGACCAAAACAGGGGTGTACGCTACTCTACAATAGACAAAGTCACGTACACATGGCATTGAGTGCTACTATTGCACAATGGAGTCGTGTACACATGCTACTATTTCAACAGTGGAGTTGCGTTCATGTTAAAAAATGGCCAAAAACAGGCTTTTCTGCTCATTTTCAGGAGATGGTTTGGTTTGGAAAAGTGTTCCTAAGGGTCATATACATCAAATGGGTCAAGAATGAGGTAATTTCAACCATTTTTAGTGTCCCAAATGACTCCTCTATCCACAAATGTCCTGTTATGTGATTGAACTTGTTCTCAAGAAGTGTCGTCATGCGACCAAGGGAAGCAAGTGTCGTCAAGGATGGAGAGGTGTCATTTCAAGCTATAAAAGATGCCCCCTAATGTATGAGGTCAGAGGGAGTGTGGGAAACGATGGCTGAAATACATTATAAATAACAAAGAGTTGAATCATGGAGGAATGGAGAAACCAAGAATCATAGGCTCAAATGTAGTACCTGAAAGCAAAGGCAATGTCAGACAAACTTATCCTTGGGGTAATTGTCCATGTTCAAATGGTGGAACATGACCTCCAAAAGGATACAATAATGATCCAAATACTGATGCATATATCATGGCCACTAAAATACAAGCGTGGATCCATGAGGAACATAAGTGTAAACATAGCCACATAAATATAAGGTGGATCTATGTCAAAACTTGAGAACATAGCCATAGAGAACAAGCTAGATCTATGTCTCATCAAGAGCCAAAAAGAGTGTGGCTTAGTCTTGCGCAACTTGGTCGATAACATAAATGAGGTGATGCTGTTGAGGATCCCAAGGTCTTCATCCAAAAAACAACCCAAGGTACAAACCTATCCATGCGAATAAATGAGTTAATGTCGAACATGGGAGGTATCGTTTGATTACCATTCATTGATGTATACCGTTAACAAACGCGAGGGTGTCCACCAATAATGAAAATGGAACCCAAGGTACCTAGTACATTCAAGCAAGTGCGAATAAGTGGTCTTGTTGTCGAACACTTGAAGAATCCATCGGATAGGATACATTGATGTATTCCCATCTATCCAATAGCGAGGGAAACTGCCATTAATGACTGCAATCCCCAAGGTACTAACCGAAACTCTAAACTTCATTCCCAGAGTACAATGAGTTGAAGTCGATGGGAAGAAGTCCACTGGAAGGGAGGCCTTAATGCATCCTCCATCATCCAACACGAGGGACACTCAACAGGTATGAGCTGATTTGGAGTAGGACTGAACATATGATGAAACATACTGACACCAAGGAATGGCCGACACAGGTTGTATCCTTGAACAATGAGCACGACACAAGAGTGACTTAGGCAGCTTCTAACACAAAGGGACCACAACGCAAGTTTGCAATGTAGGAGACATTAACAGATTTTCCATATGATTGGAAAACTAACCAAACAGAGGAGTAGGAACTCTAAGATCAGGTTTATCCTAAGGCCAATGCTAGAACCCAACTTGTTTGATAGATTCAAAACAGGTGCTTTGTTCAAGGAGATAGTTGACTTGCTGCCATCATATTGAAAGATATTTTAACATTCTTCCCTTCCCTTTCCTTTTTCATTTTTTAATGAGCTTGACAAAGAACTAAAGCATGCTCGATGGTATTTTCATATTTAAGGAGTCTGAAAAACCTAGAAGAAAACTCCATACACCTATCCGTGGATTTTATATCGAGCCCGGATTGGTCTGTGCTCGACTGTGTTTTCTTGCTTATAGAGTTGAAAAACTTAAACAGTCCTCTATACACCTATCCGTGGATTTTATATCGATCCCGGATTGGTATGTGCTCGCTTGGTGTTTTCACATTTCGAGAGTCTAAAAACCCTAAAGACGACTCCAAAGGTCCTTTTTCGTAAAGTTAGTCTCCTTTCTCGAAAAAGTATAAAATGATGGAAGAAGAACTCTTCTAGCGCATACAAGAGTATACCTAGAGTATACCTTTTCCGTAATTTATCCACCAAGTCCCGGAAAAGGGGTAATTCTATACGTAAGTGGATGTCGGTTCAGTTATTTTAACGAGCCCGAAAAGACAACTATGCTTGGCAAACTTTTCCTATTTAAGGAGTCTGAAAAGGGCTTAAAACAACTCCATATGGATCTTTTCCGTAAAGGTTTAATGAGTCCGAAAAAGTAAACTCATGACCTCCTCACTGTTTTTAATGAGCTCAAAGGAGATATAGAAAATGCTCATAACTTCCTTACTGTTTTTAATGAGCTCGAAGTGAAGATGAAAGAAATGCTCATAACCTACTTACTGTTTTTAACGAGCTCGAAGTAAAAGAAGAATGCACAAAATGGGAGGAGACGAGTGTCAGGGACATGCAAAACTAGCTCCAAGCGCATGGAACAAAGCTATGCCTAATGCAAGGAACATGAGAAAGATAAGGACACTCAGGGTGTGTCTCCTCCAAGTAAAAGGTGTCAAATTGCGAAGGCAAAATGATACAAGGTTTAGCAGAAATGAGATCAGAGATGGAGGCTTATATAACGAGCTAAAAGCGTGGAAGCCAGCATCAGGATCATTAGCACAAGCGAGATCATAACAGATGCATATGCAATTTGAACACAAAGATGGGAGCCTTATTAGGGATGGCGAGAAATATATAAGGAAGAAAGATATGAGGCTTCTTCTCAAAGTCATGGTAAATCTAAAAAGGCTCCCGAGCCTATGAGGAAAACTCAGCATGGGCACCAGAATGGCATAAGGGTGCTAACTAGGGTGACCCATGTTAGGTAGGCTCTGCTGTCGGATTGGTGCACAATGCATAAAGAGATGACTAATACACCAATATCCAACAGGTTCGACCCTGTGGTGAATTCGGATGGAAAAAGGTTCAAATGCACATAGCAGCGGGGAAGCCTAAACCTATATGCAAGGTTCTGAATGTACCTGACATGGTCTCACAAGGTGTCGAAAAGGATCAGTAAGCAAGTATACATCCCGCTAAGAATCCTGTCTCCAAGAAACATTAGTACCAGGATCATATCTAAAACATATGTAAGGAAAGACCCGATACAAGTCACTGTGGTAGAAATACTTCCAACTTCACTATCATCAACAACAGGCATAAACAAGGCAGAGTTTTCAAATGAAGACTCTACGGTACCCAAGCCCGAGGAATTACAATCAACAAGATTGACTTCAGGATGAAGATCAAAGTTGAAGGGCATGGTGGAATCTGCAGAAACAAATTCATCATCACGAGAGTTGAAAATTCTAGAAGCAGAATCAAACTCAGCAGGAACACTGATTTGTGGATCTATAGGAGAGTCCAAAGACTCAACAGTAGGAAGATCAGACTTTAAGGTCAAACCGGGGTTGGACATAACTGCGACTGGATCAACATCCAAATAAATGGCAGACTGTACTATAGAATCTAGGAAAACTTCATCGGAAGGAAGTATATTATCCCAGATAGAACACATATCTAAACATTCATATGGAGGTGTCACTTGGTCAAAAGCTGGGACCAAGTCCCGAGAAGGTAAGCATGAATTCAGAGACTTCTTCTCAGTAGCATTTGAACTCAAGGAACAATATGCCACAACATTCCCATGTGACATAGTAGTGCCTAATGAGGAGGGATCCGACTGGTCTACAGTTGGGTAATAAGGAGGATCAACGAATGCAAGCTGGTCGATGGTGACAATGTTTTCATTATGAGGGAAATGCATCACACGAAAAAATGCAGACACCACAGCATGCATAGCATAAATGTAATCACACTTGAGGATCATATCAAAGTCCATAGGGTCCTTTAAAACCATAAAATCAACTAAGACTGTTTTTCCACCCAAAGTAACAGGTGCCTGACGGAGGAATCCAAACGGTTCACTAGGTCTTCTATCGAAGGTCAACGGCCAATTAACAGCTGGAATAACATTAGGGAAACCCAAATCTCTCCAAGCATAAGCGAATAAGATACTAACAGAAGCACCTTCATCAATAATGCATCGATCAACCGTATGGTTCTCGATATCAACCTTTATCTGGAAAGGTGTCGAAGAAGGAAGACGAGGCTCGACTAGACTATTCCAATCAAAGGAAACAATCTTAGGGCTTGGTAGGGGTTCACATGGCACAGATGAAGTGCCCCCTTTTTTAGGAATATCCAAACTGGTAATGTAGAAGACTTCAGCAGTAGGTGCATCAATCTCCGAAGGACTGATGGGATCGATCGAAGATTGCATCGATTCGATCACTTCACTCTCCGAAGGAAGAGTGGGATCGACCAAAGATTGCATTGGTTCAACCACTTTATCAACCAAAGGTTGATCTGACTGTATAGACAACTCAGGAACAGAGGTTCCTTCAGACATGGACCACACTCTTCGTGCCTCTAGAATGGCAAGGCATTGGTGAGTAAGGTGATCTCCCTTGCAAAGTTTACAAGGGAACTTTGGTTTCCGTCCTATAGGTTTAGACTCCTTTACAACGTCAATACTCTCAGCATGAATAGCATTGGCTGACAGCTTGCCCCTAGCATGACTTGCAGTGGCTGGTTTCTCAGAAGCAGAATAATTTTGAACTAAGGACCACACTTTTTGGACTTCTGGAAGTACAAGGCACAAGTAAGTAAGGTGATCTCCCTCGCAAAACTTACAAGGGAACTTAAGATTCTGTTTGTTTGGTTTGTCGACAATGTCAACTCCCTCAGCATGACTTGCAGTGTCTGATCTGGTGTCTCCAGTATGACTCACAGTAACTGGTGACTTGTCATTAATATGACTAGCAGTGATCAATGACGTGTCCTCAACATGATTGATAGTGGTTGAAGACAAACTTTCGATATGATTTTCAGTGACTAAAAGTTTTCTCCCAGCATGACCTCCAGAGGCTGGGTAGGTGCCCCTTGCATGACTTGTAGAGGAAGAGTGCTTGCCCCTAGCATGACTTGCAGAGGATGGGTTACTGCCCCCTTGTTTTGGCATCTTCTTCCTATTCTTCCCCCGTCTATTCCTTTTAGACTGCTGGCTACTAGTATTGCTACTTTTGCCACATGAGGTAGAAAGAGGAGGAGAAGATGTTATTGGCAAAGGAGGCACAGGGTTCTGATGCTCTTGATTTGAGGTGCTCACAAAAGAAGCATCAGGAGCGTGCAAGGCATTCGGAGTGGAAAACAACCAAACCGGCAGCCCAATAGTGAATCCAGGAAGATTCAAAGTAGCCATTAAGGGAGCACCAATGTTTCCAATGAATGGAATAGCAAAAGGATCCCCCGGAACAGGGGTACCTTGATTGGCACTCACCGGAATGCTAGACATAGTTTCTCGCTCAAATGAACAAGAAGTTCTCTAAGGAAAACTAAAACAAGTAGCACAAAGAACACACCACTAAAAAAGGTCCTAGGTAAATCAAACCGGGAAAACAGATGCCTTCCGGAGAAGAGTCTGGGATGATGAGGGCCCAGAACAGATCAATGAAGGATGAAGAATAGTTACCCGGGGTCCACAATACAATGACTAAGGGTGCAAGCGCTGGAATCACCCAACTGCCCTCCCAAAGACTTCCAAGGGATTTCCTCCCACGTCTGTCCTAGGTACAACAGATATACCCTCCGCTGTCACCTGTGTATGAACCTATGGTCAGATACTAAGGATACCACAACGCCGAAAACTCCTGGGGGAATAGTCGCTGGTTGAATCAGAAGGCGTGGGCAGGGTAACCGAGCCCAAAACTCGAAAGAGTCCCCAATACGCAATCCAATCCTGCCGTATGCTCGAACATAAAGTAGGAGGAGTATTCCCAACAATCTGATCTCACAATGACCTACTGCATAGATCCCAGGCAAGTTTTGAGTGAAATGGGTTCACCTGTGATAGTCCAACTACGATTTTTGCGTAATGTGTGATCTTGGGTGGTTTAAGGTGTTTTAAACCCAAGATCCTAACCAAGACTAGTTGGTGTAGTGTAACCTAGAAAAGAAAATGTTGCTAGTACATTTTATTAGAGTTCATTTTAAAGGTTAATTGCTTACTCAAAAAGGTAGTGGGTGTGTTAGAGTGGTTATAATAGAGATAGAGTACTGAAAATGAAATATTTACCACCAAACAAATCTTTTTCTTTTCAATGCAAGTCTTAAAATTCTGATCTAGAATGCATGTGCAAATGCAATTTTTAATCTTTCGAATGCAAAAAAGGTAAAAATAAAGTCTAAATGTACAAAAATAAGCTCAAAACCTAAGAATGTAGTGACTCAAGCAACTAGGTATGCAAAAGAAAACTTTTCTTTTTGATGCAAAGCACTCTAAAATATTTTAAGCCACTTGCAAGGTACTCTATTCAGAAAATGAATCAAAATTCTTTATGCTTTCAAAGGTAAGAAACAAAACTGAAACTAACCTATTATCAAAGCAAAGCAAAGAAACTTTCAGGTTCTCTTTATGAAACAGTAAAAGCTACCAAATATGACTTTCAAATTCTTATTGATGTAAGCATGCCAAGCATTGGGAAAAGAGTACAAAAACTACTTTTAGACCCAAATGAAGCAAATGACCTACAAAGAAGTATGGTTTGGTAAAGTCAGGTCTGCACATAAACAATGCTAACAAGGTCTTGAACAACAGCCAAAACACTTGAGCTTTCACTACAAAAGAAAAACTAAAAGCATAAGGGAGGATAAGAAACCAACCTAAAAGAGAAATTTCACTCAAATAGATACAAACAGGGTCAAGAAGACTCAAGAGGTTTCAAATCCAGTGGAAATGGAGCAAGCAAGTTCAGTCAGACTCAAATTAGGGTACAAAACACCAAATGGGTCCACAACCCCCCAACTTGGGTCAACAAGCCGCAAAACTTTCCAAACAAGCCCAAATTGATCAAAGAGGTTCAAATCATGAATGTAGGATTAGTACAAGGATGGGAGACCACTTATAGGGTTTTAACACAGACCTAGGGTCATCAGGGACCACAAAAATGCAGCCAGAACCCCCAGATTTGGGTCCACAACCCAAAAAACTCAAAAAATTAAACCCAGATTTTGAGCGCTACTGTGTATGAAGGAAACTAGCGCCAATAGCAGGATGGGCGCTACTATGCAGGGGTAAAGTAGCGTATGGGCACTACTGTGTTGTACAAACAGTAGCGTACAGGTGGAAAAAGTTGGGAAAATGGGGTTAAAACCACCACACCCGGGTCCACAAGGGTTTGCAAGGGCTAGGAAGGGTCTGTAAGAGCCAAGGAGGGTCAAACAGAGCCTACTAACTGATCCTAATCAATAAAATGAACAAAGACCATCAAAGAAGACTGAAGAAATGACCTTGGATACCCCTAAGCAGTTAGGCTTTCCCCAGCGGATTCGCCATTCTGTTGTGGGGAAAATGCACTTATAGTTCAGGGGAGAAACTACCAACTTACGGTGATAAAGATAGACTTACAAGCATTCTGCAAGTACAACAAATAAATGAAGAGATTAGGGTTTAGAGATGTAGGCACCTCATTCAGAAGGTTGATCCTAGCTTTACCTCCCTCGCTCTTCAATGCTTATCCAGTGTCACAATGCCCAGACCTGCAAAACAACTTGATACCTTTCTCAAATGCATTTGACTACATATATAAGACTGATATTCATAATAGAAGACATCAGATTATAAACAAACTGTAATCAAATCTAATATACATTAATAGGTCATATTTGGAAAGAGAAGAACGTCTGATCTTTATTAATGAATGAAAGCAAGTACATAAAGTTATACCTTCTTTCAAGCTTGGCACTTCACGAAACCTAGATTCAAGGTCTCCTGCTTCCGTTCTCCAAGGATTCCAGCCTCTAATCAACTGTGCTAGGGTTTACCAAAATTGAAGCACAAGAGAGGGGGATGAGGGTCTCCATTCCTCCAGCATAACTTTGTAATTGGGCTTAGTCCATGACATGGCCCTTCTACCCTCCTTATATAGTCAGTGAGGAAGAGGAAAAGAAGTTATAACCGCTCAAGAGGTTTCCCAACTAACTTAACTTACTCAAATTTCAATATTTTGACCAAAACAGGGGTGTACGCTACTCTACAATAGACAAAGTCGCGTACACATGGCATTGAGCACTACTATTGCACAATGGAGTTGCGTACACATGCTACTATTTCAACAGTGGAGTCGCGCTCATGTTAAAAAATGGCCAAAAACAGGCTTTTCTGCTTATTTTCAGGAGATGGTTTGGTCTGGAAAAATGTTCCTAAGGGTCATATACATCAAATGGGTCAAGAATGAGGTAATTTCAACCATTTTTAGTGTCCCAAATGACTCCTCTATCCACAAATGTGCTGTTGTGTGATTGAACTTGTTCTCAAGAAGTGTCTTCATGTGACCAAGGGAAGCAAGTGTCGTCACGGACGGAGAGGTGTCATTTCAAGCTATAACATCCTTTTTCTTTGTCTCTCCACTCTTTTATGAAGTTTTTTGGAGAAGCTATCAACATTAACTAAATCAACCCATTGAGTGCCTTGTTTCATAAAGTTGATTTTCTATTCTTTTTGTCAGCACTAGATTATAGTGTCTAGATACTACAATCCTTTGTTTAATATCTAGTTTTTGTTAATACGTCTAGTTATGAGAATAGACTTGTCATAACTCATCACTATGAATCTATGTGCTTCTGATTTAAATGGTGTTAACTGCGTGTTTCTTACCTACTTATGTGACCCTTTTCCAGAATTTGGCAAGATGGTGTTAACTGTTTGGAAATTTTATTCTCATATAAATCCATAAGGAATTATATTTAAGGGTGCTAGCTTAATGGTCAAGCACCTTCCTTATAGGCAGGAGGTTGGTGGTTTGATTCCTTCATGCCCTGTTTATATTCTGAAACCACTAAAAAGAGATAAATGACTAAGAAAATGACCACCAGCACAACATGAGAGATAAGTGACCAAAAAAATGACCAAAATATGCATATAAATGACCACTTTTGAGTTGACGATTGCTGGTAGCAAATTAGTAGTCATTTATCATGTGACAAAAAATGTGGTCATAAATTTTTGTCATTAACTGTGACAATTAATGACCAAATATACGACCAAATATATGACCACAATATAAGCTATAAATGACCAAGCTAAATATGACCACATTTTTGGTCGCATGATATATGGCCACTAATTTGCTCCCAGTGGTCACCAACTCAAAAGTGGTCATTTATATGCCGATTTTGGTCATTTTTTTGGACACTTATCTCTCATTTTGTACTAGTGTAATCACAGCAACTCCACCGATGTTGCACTTGATGGACTATGCTATGAACCTTGGACTTGAAAATTTCTCATATTCACCTTCATGCTTGAAGGCCAACTGGAACTGAGCAGGAACTCAGTTTCTCTCTAGTTACTACTTTTGTCAACATGTCTGCAGGATACTGGCTAGTGTGTATCTTTTCCAGCTTCAACGGTTCGTATTCCAGAACAGACCGTATGAAATTATACTTGAGTTATATATGTTTAGTCTTAGAACGAAACACTGAGTTATTTACAAGAAGAACAACACTGTGGTTGTCATTGTACAACCTGTTATTCTCCTTCTTATTACCCAATTCCTCCATGAACCTCTGTAACCAAATCATCTATTAACTAGCCTCTATAGTAGCAACATACTCTACTTCCATTGTTAAAAGTGCAACAACCCTTTTTAGTTTCAAAATCCAACTTATTATTGTTCCACCTACAATAAAGACATACCATGAGGTGCTTCTCCTACTATCTTTATCACCTTCCATATATGCATCAACATATACCTGTAGAATAGTGTATGGACCTCAAAAACATAATGCATGAATGGTAGTACCTCTCAAATACCTAAGAATCCATTGAACTGCCTTCCAATGTTCTTTACCTAGATTGTTCATATACTTACTCATGACTGCCACTACATGTGCAATATCTAGTCTTGTGCACACCATGGAATACATAAAGCTTCCAATTTCTGATGAATAGGGAACCTTAGACATGTAATCTATCTCTTCATGTGTCTTGCGACACATCTCTTTACTTTGTTTAAAATGGTTTTCCAAAGTTGTACTAACTGGTTTTTCATTATGCATTCTATACCTATCCAACACCTTTTGTATATACTCACCTTGAGATAATGTCAATTTACGATTTTTCTTGTCTCTTGTTATTCTCATACCAAGGATTTGCTTTGTAGCACCTAAATCCTTCATCCAAAATGAATTAGATAAGTTCCTTTTGAGCACATTTTTATCCCGCATGTTAAACCCTACAACAAGCATGTCATCCACATACAATAACAAGATAATATATTCCATTATCTAACCTCTTGAAATAAACACAATGGTGAGAATGCCATCTACTATAACCTTGTTTTGTCATAAACCTGACAAATTTCAAATACCACTGCCTTGGAGCTTGATTCAAGCCATTCAAGCTTTTCTTCAACCTATCAGAACTATATATCTAACTAAACTAGCTTACATATCTTAGCAATCAATAACATATCAAGATAAATAAGAATAGAAAGAGAACAAGGAAAAGAATACACTAGATATGCGTAGTTTACCCCATTGGGCTATGTTGTAAGAAAAATGCACCTATAGTTTAGGGGAGAAACTACCAACTTACGGTGAGAAAGATAGACTTACAAGCATTCTGCAAGTAGAACAAATAAGTGAAGAGATTAGGGTTTAGAGATGTATGCACTTTATTCAGAAGGTTGATCCTAGCTTTGCCTCCCTCGCTCTTCAATGCTTATCCAGTGTCACAATGCCCAGACCTGCAAAACAACTTGATACCTTTCTCAAATACATTTGACTACTTATATAAAACTGATATTCATGATAGAAGAAGACATCAGACTATTAATGAATGAAAGAAAGTACATAAATTTATACCTTCTTTCAAGCTTGGCACTTCATGAAACCTAGATTCAAAGTCTTCTGCTTCTGTTCTCCAAGGATCCCAGCCTCTAATCAACTGTTCTAGGGTTTATCAAAACTGAGGCACAAGAGAGGGGAATGAGAGTCTCCATTCCTCCAGCATAACTTTGTTATAGGGTTGGTCCCTTCACATGGCCCTTCTACCTTCCTTATATAGTCAATGAAGGAGAGGAAAAGTAGTTATAACTGAGTAGGAGGTTCCCCAACCAAATTAACTTACTGTTGTAATCCCGAGGTTCACATAGTTATCATAGATACATTACACAATATAAGCAAGCATACATAATGACACAGATACAAGAGATGAGACAGATAGAGAGAATAATCTTTGTATTAACCAGCAATAGCAGAACAATATGATAGAATCAATCTCTACTAGTTTATCAGCTCACCACCCTAGATATATATATATATATGTAGATACAGTTACATAACCATCTTTCAGTTTATCCAACCGACCCTACCTATAATAGTCGACATATGCTGCAGAATGGTCAGGCAGAGGGCCTAGTCGACAAGTGGACCTAGGCCCCTCCAACATCTCCCCCACTTCAAAATCTTTCTTCGTCCCGAAGAAATGGAGAGATCAAAATTAAAAACTGAATTACAGAAACAGATATGTCAGAAAATCCATAACATCAGGAATATGGAGACAAGCTTCAATGATAACTTCAGCAGAGACAGAGAGATGGTGCTGGAACTCTTCCCAAGTGCGTAGCATATTTTGGATGTCTACAGTCAGAGTGGTGAGTTTCGACAGATTTTCCATCTTGTTGTGAGTGGATGTAGCCTACAAATGGATCATGTCGGGACCAAATGTGTTAATTGTATTGTCGGCAGCGGTAAGTAACTGATTGAATCTAGGCTGAATTTCTTCAAGTTTGTCGAGGACTCCTCGGGCTTGTGACATCCACTGAATTTCCTGTTTTTCTAACTTTTCCAATTACTTGTTTTCCAGGATGATCTGATTATCAAGTATTTCAATATGGGATTCATCTGCGATGAAGCGCTATTGTTGAAGCTTGCTTAGCAATGCTCTTGTTTTCTGAAGATTTTTCTAGACATCACCATAGTAGACATACCAATTATTGAGAAATGAGGCAAGTTTTTCTGCCTGATTAGCGTACTGCTTGAGTGCTTTGGAGGCTTCTAAAAAGGCTGTAAACTAATTTTTCATCAGGGAAGCTACCTCAGTAGCTTGACCATGCTGTTTCTTGAGAAGCTCATATTGTAACATCGACACGACAAATTCTAGTAACTAGTATGCTTTGTCTAGAGGTGGTGTCATGTCAGAAGGAGCTAAGTGAAATGGGACAGTAGACGGAGAGGCAAAAATGGGTTGTTGGATGAACATCTTGCGCGAGTTAGGACAAAATATCGGAACGTTTGCAATGAATGTATTCAAGGCGGAGTCTTCTATGACAGGGGGAACAGGTAATGCTAAAAGACTTCTTTCTTCTTTGACTGTAGTTGGGGAATGGGGAGGGGACTGGATGGTTAGATCAACATCAGGTACGACTGAAATTTTGGGTCTCTTAACAATGATTTGCGAGTATGGACACTTATCTTTTTCTAAGAACTTTCTGAATTGTTCTTCGACTGGCAGTTTATTCTTTGCTGCATCTTCAAGGATTTGGGTAGTGTTGAGATATTGTAACTTCAAAGAATATTATAATTGTACTTTATTATTCCGGAGATGTTTCATTCCTCCGTAAAGATCTTATTGTATATCCGGAGATGTTTATTCCTCCGTCAGAATGTGGTAACTCGGGTTATTAGACTTCCCTAGTGGAGGTCGGCCCTTTATGTGTTATATGGGTCAAAGGGTTATTAGACCACCCTAGAGGGGTCGGCCCAGTTAGTTGTAGTGGGGTATTTAACCCATTGGTTAAATACGAGCCTACGTGTACTTGTGTAAAATACATATCAGTGAAGAGTATAAATAGAGGAGGTGTGTTCCTCATTTGACACACTCACTCACTTGAGAAAGGCGCATTTGTGGAGGAGAGGTATGCTATGGAGGAGAAGGAGCTTATGCTCAGGGTTTGCATCTTTGTATATTGCTGGTCATCTATATTGAGGAAGCTTTGCTGGGTTTTCTACCCCATGAGGGTTTCCCAGGATAAATCTCTGTCTCTTGTGTTTATGCTATGCTTGTTGTTTCTTCAGTGATCCTGTATATGCTATTATTGTGAAATGGAATGTAATGCTGCTATTTTCTGTCTTATCATATTTAATTTTAACATGGTATCAGAGCTAACCTGAAGGAAGACAAGGTATGGCACTAACGACACTTGCTTTACTTACGACAATTTGAAGGCTAGGGTTTTATATAGCAAAAACCAGTCATCGTAGAACTTTCGCTATAAATCCGTTTTGGAGAAGTTTTCGGATCTGAAATTGTTACAGGATGAAGATTAAATCTCCAGGTACCTTGTGTCCAAAGGACAACCTCTAATTCGTTGTACTTTGTGATTTATGGTCTGTACAATATAGGGTTTCTGCCTCTTCCAGATCTGAGTCAAAATCAGGTGACCTTGGGAAAAAGGTCATATCTTGGGCTAGGAAGCTCCAAATGAAATTTCGTAAAAAGTGATAGGTATTAAACAGTCTGTACTATCTCAGAAAACTTTTTTAGAGGCCGAAGTTGAACCAGTGACACGTGGAACTCCGTACAAGTGCGCTCTCCTGTATTATCCCATAAACAGGTCACGTTGCGACATTTGGAATAACTCTCTCTCAGAGAGTCCAATTGAGGTCAGACCTGTCAGGATGGAAAGGTAACAGGCCGAGCTATCTCAGGAAAATTTTTCAGAGGCCGAAGTTAAAATAGTGACACGTGGCACGCCGTACAAGTTCGCTCTCCTGTTTTATCCCAAAACAGGTCACGTTGCGACATTTGGCATAACTCTCTCTCAGAGAATCCAATTGAGGTCAGACCTATCAGGATGGAAATATAACAGGTCAGGATATCTCAGGAAACTTTTTCAGACCCTGTGGATCAAAAATTTCGGAGTTACACCAGAAACATTCAGGTACATATTTCTGTCAAAACATAATTATTTTTTGGTACCTTCATTCATGGCTTCCGGAATTTAGGGCTTTGGAGAAAATTGGAATTTTTTGTAATCGGAAACCACGGCTGGATGCTACTCATCAAAATAGAAATTTAGAGACCAAGATCAGAATTTTTGGTTGGGCAGAAGGCCGGGTTTGATTAGACCCTAGTTCGGGACTTTGATCAGAAAAGTGGAAAATTAGGGCTTCTGTAAAAATGGGAATTTTTTGAAATCTGTGACCATGGCTGGAAGCTCCTCAGAAAAATAGAAGCTTAGAGCTTTGGATCAAACATTTTGATTGGGCAGAAGAGTGGGATTCATCAAACCCCAGTTCAGGGTCACGTCCAGGGAATTCGGAAGTTTCAAAGGCAAAATTGAGGAGTGAAACTTTGCAGTTTTCAAATTCTAAATATATCAGTTTGATCAGCTCATCAAGGCGCATATTTCTATCCTTTCGGAAGTTTGAAATTCAAAGTTTGAATTTTTGGGGTTTCTCTAACAAACCCATATCCAGCTCCAGGTCCAATTCTTGCAAATCAAGTGGATAGGGTTAATCCTAGAAGAAGATGGATTGGTCACCTGCATAAGTGAAGGAGTTCCTATTTCAAAGGGAGATGAGGCTAAAACTTTACATAAGGAGATTACAAGCGATCTCGACAGGTATGACTCATCGAGGTATGTTTTGATTAAGTTTATGGTATGTTTGTACAATATTGATTTTAGATTTGTTGTATCACCTTAACAAAATTATGAATGCATGATAGAAGATATTCATTGGTTAGGGTGTTGACACTTATGATTGTACTAATGCATTATGATGTTGTGTGAGGTTGATGTTGTTTGCTAACAAGATACAGGTACATCACAAAAGAGAAATCAGGTTCCATGACCATGAAAACATGAAGACAAAGACTCATCCATAATCTTTGTTCTACTTACGAGGTATGTATGACTTTGTTATATTATAACCTATGAGACATGTAGGTTCTAGCTTAGGATCTCTAAATCATTGAAAATATTGTTTAGGTGTGTTGTACATAACCAAGTAGGTATACTAATCCAGGTATGTTTCCCATGAATCTTACCTTGTGTTAGGATCCCTTATATAAGTATACTTGGTATGATTGGTTATGCTTATTCATAAAGTTAGTAATCAAGGGATTATGCATATTATGTCTTTTATCTTGATTGATGATATGCATGAGTAAAAGAAGACTTCCCTGAAATCTTGAATACTAATGTTTATTAACTATAATCATGACTATACATTCTCAATATTATTTAGAACTATAATGTTTTGATAACATTTAGAACATACTAATGGGTATATGTTTGTGTATGAGATCATGAGGATGACACTTGAACATGCACAGTGGTACATAATGAATAGAAGTTCAAAAGACATACAGAAGATCAAGCGGGAGGCAACCACTCAAACATAAAATATAAGTATTTGAGTTGTTATTTGAAATAGTAAATGATATTGCCTGTAATAGGTCGTATGCATATTTTTATTCCTATAATATATCATGCTAAGTGTAAATATTCATAGAACATTGAACAGTATACTACTAATATGAATATGATTGGTAAGTTGGACAAACATTCCATTGTTGCTTGTCTAGAATGAAACCTCTTTGCTGACATGCTGAGAGTTGTGCACACTCTCGATAGTATGTTCTGGTAGAGATGGAAGGCATCTAGATAGCCACTATATGCATACAGGATATGGGAAAGTGCTGTGCCAAAGTATTGGTCAAGATAGTTGCATAACTATGTAAATGATATCTGTATGCATAATAGGTTATCATGTCAATATGATTTGATGATTATGAAGTATTACTAATCATGTACCTAATTTTGATTTGTAGGAAAAATCATGATGAATGATGAACAAGCGATGGATGTTCAACAAAAGGATTTACAAATCAAACACACTATAGAAAGCTTATGGTTAAGAGATTATCTTAGAAAGAGGAAGAGGATCATGATGAGATGTTTTGCTCCAAGGGACTAGATAATACCATTCTCTTAATGATGTAATTAAAGAAGAAGTGTGAATCAGGTTCTATATGGGTACCCAGGATCGGTAGTCAATTGATGAGCTTAATCATCATCATGGGTGATGTGGATCTCAACCTTTGCTACAAGGTTGAATATGGCTTCTATACACATATGACATGGATGCAAGAAGGAACTCACCACAGAGTTCATTTGATTTTGAGGCTCATATTAGTAGACCCATCTGACGAGAGATGGCACAGATAGATATGCAGAAGATCACTCAATGCAGAGTGTGAATAATGGTAAATTGATAGCTTCATGACAAAGCTTGGGCCTTACCAAAAGTAAAGCTATTCCTAAACCTTGAGGTTGTGGATGATGAACCTATCATACCATTATTGCATGACGATGATCTCTTTCTGACAAAGAATGAGAAACAGGTCATGAAAATGGCTGCAGAAATGAAAATGAAAGATCTCGGATTAATGCATTACTTCTTAGAAGTATGGCAAGATCCAAAAGGAATCTTTTAAATCAAGGTAAGTATGCTGTGAAGTTTCTAAAAAAAATTTGATATGTTGGAGTATAAATCCATGGCCACTCCCATGGAATCCAACTTGAAGTTATTAGTTAATGACTCATCGTATTTAGTGGACCCAACTCTATATAAACAATTCATTGGGTCATACTAGGCCAGATATATGCTTTGGTGTAATTACCCTAAGTCAGTATCTACTAGAATCTAGAAAGGTTCACTTAATAACTACAAAGCATGTAGTGAGGAACCTAAAAGGTACAATAGATTTTGGTCCATATTATCTTGAAGGTCATGAACTCCGTTTACATGGTTACTCAGACTCTGATTGGGCAGGAAGTGCCTCAGATAGAAAGAGTACATCAGGTGGATGTTATAGTCTTGAATCTGCCATGATCTCATGGTTCAGCAAGAAACAATCTAGTGTGGCTCTCAGTACTGCTGAAGCAGAACATATGGCTGTCTGCTCTGCCAGCTGTGAAGCAGTATGGCTTCAGAAGCTTTGGAGTGTTTGACTTAGAAATGGATCCCACTGTGTTTATGTGACTGAAAATCTTGTGTTCCACGATAAGTCAAAACACATAGAGATCTGGTACTTCTATATACAAGATATGGTGCAAAGAGGAGCTATCAAGCTTGTATATATAAGCACTAAGGATCAGATTGCTGATATCTTGACTAAACCTCTGTCTCGAGTAAAGTTCAAACACTTCCGAGACAAGCTTGGTATAGGACCCTCCTCGAAAGGGGGAGTAGCATAGTATCCGATAACAAGTCTATCTCATCAATGATGAGGTTACCTTTTTACTACACTTAGAATTATTTAGATTTAGGACTCTTATATTCTTTATTTTGATAAATAGATGTATACATGCTTTTGATATTAGTTTCTGATGATAGATGTATACATTCTTTTGATGTTAGTAGATGTATACATTCTTTTGATGTTAGTTTCTGATGACTAGATGTATACATGCTTTTGATGATAGATGTATACATGTTTTGATGATGATGATACATGTTGTGATATTGATGATACATGTTGTGATTATATATGTTTTGATGTTGATGATACATGTTGTGGTTATACATGTTTTGATGTTGATGATACATGTTGTGGTTATACATGTTTTGATGTTGATGATACATGTTGTGGTGATACATGTTATGATGATGAGGATACATGTTCTTGATGAACAGTTGAGGGGATTGAGATCATCCCTGGACTTTCAGTCCTAAAGAGAGCCGTAGACGTGAGGTCTCCGAGAATGAAGTCCTTAGTGGACAGTTGAGGGGATTGAGATCATCCCTGGACTTTCAGTCCTAAAGAGAGCCGTAGACGTGAGGTCTCCGAGAATGAAGTCCTTAGTGGACAGTTGAGGGGATTGAGATCATCCCTGGACTTTCAGTCCTAAAGAGAGCCGTAGACGTGAGGTCTCCGATAATGAAGGGATTTGGATCATCCCTGGACTTTCAGTCCTAAAGAGAGCCGTAGACGTGAGGTATCCGATAATGAAGGGATTGGGATCATCCCTGGACTTTCAGTCCTAAAGAGAGCCGTAGACGTGAGGTCTCCGATAATGAAGGGATTGGGATCATTCCTGGACTTCAGTCCGAAAGAAGAGCCATAGACGTATGTCTCCAATAATGAAGGGATTGGGATCATTCCTGGACTTCAGTCCGAAAGAAGAGCCGTAGACGTATGTCTCCGATAATGAAGGGATTGGGATCATTCCTGGACTTCAGTCCGAAAGAAGAGCCGTAGACGTATGTCTCCGATAATGAAGGGATTGGGATCATTCCTGGACTTCAGTCCGAAAGAAGAGCCGTAGACGTATGTCTCCGATAATGAAGGGATTGGATCATTCCTGGACTTCAGTCCGAAAGAAGAGCCGTAGACGTATGTATTCGAGAATTAAGGGATTGGATCATTCCTGGACTTCAGTCCGAAAGAAGAGCCGTAGACGTATGTCTTCGAGAATGAAGGGATTGGATCATTCCTGGACTTCAGTCCGAAAGAAGAACCGTAGACGTATGTATTCGAGAATGAAGGGATTGGATCATTCCTGGACTTCAGTCCGAAAGAAGAGCCGTAGACGTATGTCTTCGATAAAGAAGGGATTGGATCATTCCTGGACTTCAGTCCGAAAGAAGAGCCGTAGACGTATGTCTTCAAGAATGAAGTCCTTGGTGGACGGTTGAGGATTAAGTCATCCTTGGACGTAGGTCCTAAAAGCACGGTGAAGGATTGGATCATCCTTGGACTTTGGACCTGTAAACTGAGCCGTAGACGTGAGGTCTCTGAGAACATGATAGGACTGGATCATCCCTGGACTTCGGTTCAAAAGGTACATGACTGGTTTACATCATTCCTTGACGATGACGATGATCGTGTGATGACAATGCCGATGATCGTGTGATGACGATGCTGATGATCGTGTGATGACGATGCTGATGATCGTGTGATGACGATGCCGATGATCGTGTGATGACGATTCTGATGATCGTGTGATGACGATGTTGATGATCGTGCGATGACGATGCTGATGATCGTGTGATGACGATGCTGATGATCGTGCGATGACGATACTGATGATCGTGCGATGACGATGCTGATGATCGTGTGATGATGATGATGATCGTGATGCTGATGACGATGTTGATAATCGTGTGATGATGATGCTGATGATCATGTGATGATGATGTTGATCATGATGCTGTTGATCGTGTGATGATGATGTTGATCGTGATGCTGATGATCGTATGATGACGATGCTGTTGATCGTGTGTTGACGATGCTGATGATTGAGTACTATCAACTCTGATCATGTTGATGTTCCAGTATTGAAGATGTTCCAGTAACTGGTTGAGTTACTGATGATGTTGAGAAAGCTTCCAATGATTTATAGATGTATCATGTATGATGTTGATGACTCCTTGCTCGTGCAGATACTGTTATAATATCCTTCTCGTTAAGGGGGAGTGTTGAGATATTGTAACTTCAAAGAATATTATAATTGTACTTTATTATTCCGGAGATGTTTCATTCCTCCGTAAAGATCTTATTGTATATCCGGAGATGTTTATTCCTCCGTCAGAATGTGGTAACTCGGGTTATTAGACTTCCCTAGTGGAGGTCGGCCCTTTATGTGTTATATGGGTCAAAGGGTTATTAGACCACCCTAGAGGGGTCGGCCCAGTTAGTTGTAGTGGGGTATTTAACCCATTGGTTAAATACGAGCCTACGTGTACTTGTGTAAAATACATATCAGTGAAGAGTATAAATAGAGGAGGTGTGTTCCTCATTTGACACACTCACTCACTTGAGAAAGGCGCATTTGTGGAGGAGAGGTCTGCTATGGAGGAGAAGGAGCTTATGCTCAGGGTTTGCATCTTTGTATATTGCTGGTCATCTATATTGAGGAAGCTTTGCTGGGTTTTCTACCCCATGACGGTTTCCCAGGATAAATCTCTGTCTCTTGTGTTTATGCTATGCTTGTTGTTTCTTCAGTGATCCTGTATATGCTATTATTGTGAAATGGAATGTAATGCTGCTATTTTCTGTCTTAGCATATTGAATTTTAACAGGTAGCACTGTCGTATAGCTCGATCTCATCTGTTATTGATGGTTCTTTAATTGTTACTTGTCTTTTCCCTTTCCCTTTTGTGGATATTACTCGGTTCTGTTGGGATATGATGATTTTAGCTGCTACCTTCTAGATATTATCGTCTGTCAGAAGATGTTTTGGATTGTCAGATTCTGTATCACTGTTCGACTGCTCTCCGGCTTCTATGTTTGGAGTCTGGGTGATTGCTAACATCTTAGTGTTAGGTGTTGGCCCAGGCTAATAGTTGAAAGTGTTCATGTACAACCGACTTTCATATGCTTCTTCTTGTTCCATGTCGGATAGAGGTTTGACATATTTGACGTTGGTTTTCATGGCTTGTGCCGGAAAGGGTAGTACTTGATTAGACTGACGTCTTAATTCTGAGAATATTTTGCTTACTGAGGGATAATAGTTGAGTTGTTTTGCTGGACCCGCTGCTCCTTCCATGTACCATACTGCTGTGTCATCCAAAGATAGTTGGATGTGGGTTGCCAGGGGCAGGCTTCGACAGACATTCTATGGTACCCTCCATCTTGTTGCTATTTCATTAAGGTCAGCAAACCATGCTTCAAGCTAAAGCTTGACTGTTGAAGGTCCATGTCGGTTTGTTCGAGGTGAAAAACAGTGGAAATTTTCCATCATGACGAGTTGGACTTTTGTGAAATATTTGTTTCCTTTTGGTCGGAAATGGGTCATAGCAATCCAAATGAGTAGAGATGGGTAGCGGATGTTAGCTCCCTCGTCCTGGCACTTCTGGCATGTATATTTGAGAATGTCGGCCAAATAATCTGTCCAGTTGTATACCTTGCCATTTATAGCCATATTTTTAACAGCTTCTAGCATTTCAGGCTTCAGGTTTGAACCTCTACCTGTCTGTGAAAGCGCATGTGATACAATCTTGGTAGCAGTTTTGTAATTGCCAAAGACAATCTGACTCACGACTATACGTCGTGAATTCTTTCCAGCAGGAGAATCAACAAACTAATCAACCAAGTTTGCACCTGACCTTGTTGGTATAGCATCTCCTTTATGTGAAAGGCTAGTGACTTTGTGGATGATTTCACCATTGATTTCAACCGAAATGTCAAGGTAAATCTTGCCATTGTGATATTTGCTAATGATGAACTGTGCAATGACTTCCTTCAATCCTCCAAAGTTATCTAGTAAAGGTGCTTTCAGGTAGTGCAAGATTGTGGCTATCTACAACCATTTTGCTTCCTGTCTCCAGTGATCGTTTGATTCCTTGCCCCAATATTCAACACTTCTCCATGATTTCTTCCAGGTGGGTTCCAATGCCTTTGCATTCTGAATCAACTAGAGTCTAGTTTCTAGTGGCATCTATTCTTTCTCCAATTCTCTAACTGTTGTTGCGGCGGCTCTGCTAGAGGTTAAAGTTTTTCGGGGAGCCATGGCAGATTCAGGGTGCGAGGTTGTGAGAATGGTTTCAACAGAGTCAGGAAATTCTGTTTCTTGGAGTTCAATTTCTTGGTAGAAGAGTACCTAAGAATCCTCGAGCTTCGTATTTATGGCAAAATTACTTGGCACAGGCGAATGAGACATAGATGCCTGTATTAATGGCTGATGTGATGGAGTTATTAAATTAGGATGGCTGGATATCGGTGCTTCGTCATGTGCATTAATTTTGGAAGTGCGATTAACTTTAACCTTTATTGCTTTATCATCATGGTGCTGTGACATCTTGTTCATTGTGTTAGGTCGACGGGGTTCTCTATTTATGCTTGGACGGTCCGAGCTCCAATACTTTTGCTGTGTCAAGTTTTCTTCTGTAAACCATCGATGTTCTTGTCAGTGTCTGTAATATCGATGATTATGAGTCGGACTTCTTTCTCTGCTGTTTCCTTGCTTCCTCTGCCATTCTTTCACCATCTCTGCTTTTTGCCACGATTTTCTATATTTGGTTGATTGCTTTATATTACTCTCGTTCGCTTATTTCTAACCATTTTTTTTTCATGTTCATGATTTTATACCTTTTAAGTTGGCCACCATTTACGACTTTCTTGAAAATATTTCCTTGTAATGTTTTTAGTAGGACTGATCCATTGGGGTTTAACTTTTCGATGATGTAGGGTCCCATCCATTCTGTATGCAACTTTTTGGGTTTCCCTTTTACTCTACTATTATACAGGAGTGCTAATTCTCCAACTGACAGATTTTTTTGTTTGATATTTCTATCATGACATGCTTTCTATTGTTGTTTTTGAACTTTCTGATGTTCTAATGCCAACTGTCAACTTTCATACAGCTTTGACAGCTGTAATAGTCGTTCATGTCGAGTATCTTCGACGTCGATATGTAGAGCTGTTGCAATGGTCGATACTTGTCGACGAAAATGTAACAGGATGATAGCCTCTTGCCCATAGACAAGTGAGAATGGTGTTTGTCCTGTCATTTTCTTGTATGTTGTTTTATATGCCCAAAGGATAGTAGGTATTTTATTGTCACAGTCATCTTTCTCTATATTGCAGATTTTTGTCAGTCCTTTTGTAAGTGTTTTATTGAATGATTCTACTGCGTCGTTCAACTGAGGGTGATATGCTGTGCTTATTCTATGATCAACTGAAAACTCCTTAATCAATGCTTTAATGGTTTTACATACAAAGTGTGTGCCTTGGTCACTTATCAATGTTATGGGGCATCCAAAGCGTGTTATGATGTTTTCATAAATGAATTTAGCAGCAACTTCACTTGAACATGTATCGATTGGTTCTGCTTCTGCCCACTTGGTAACGTATTCGATAGCAGTAATAATATACCAAGCACCTGTTCGTCTTCCCAATACTGGAAATGGTCCAATAAAATCAATAGCCCATATTTAAAATGTTCAACTAGGGTGATTGGAAACAATGGCATTTCTGTTCCTTGTAGAGGTCGGCCCATGCACTGACATTTATCACACTTAGATACAAACTCTCGGCAGTCTTTATGAATTGTTGCCCACTAGAGTCCTACCTGCAGGATTTTTCTGGCTGTTATATCTGCATGATTGTGTCCTCCCGCTGGTCCAGCATGGGCTTCTGTAACTATATCCTATCGTTCATGCTCAAGTGCACATCGACATAATATATCATCCAGACCAAGTTTATAGAGAAAACTGTTGATCAAAGTGTAGGGGATGCTTTCATTGCTAATATCTTCCTCTTTTTCTCATTCATTCCCTCAGGAGCTTGCCCATTTTCTACAAATTGTGCATTTTCCATAAGTTCTGAAGGTACTGCTTCAATGTGAAACAAGTGTGCATCCAGTAAGTCATGTTCAATTCCTGTCGGTTCTTCTCCTATGTCGATTCTCGATAGGTGGTCTGGTCTGACATTAACTTTTCCAGGTCGGATGATCACTTCAAATTCAAATTCTTGAAACAGTAATAACCAGCAACATCATCTCCCGTGATACAATGGCTTATTGACTAAGTATTTTAAAGCTTGGTGATCTGTATAAAATATAAAGGGATTAGCCAATAAATAATGGCAGTATTTCTGAAGGGCAAATACCATACCTAATGCTTCTCTTTCGGTCATAGAATAATTTCTTTCAGCTTTATTCAATTTCCGACTGTTGAATGCATTATGATAATCCATATTATCATCTCTAGGTTGTGTTAGGATGGCTCCCACTGCTATTCCGTATGCATCAATATGTACATGAACATGGATACCTTTTATGTGCGTTGACCATTTTTCTTTTCAATGTGTTAAATGAGATGTCGCATTCCTCTGTCCATTTATAATCTCAATCTTCTTTTATCAATTCTTATAGAGGATAAGTCATATTAGAATAGTGTCTGATAAATTTCCTGTAATACCCAGTATGACCTAACAGGATTCGTACTTGTTTCGGATTTACTGGAGGCTTTATGTCGAGAATGATTTTGATCTTCGCGTATTCAACCTTAATACCTTCTTTGCACATGACATGGCCAAGTAATATGCTGATAGGTGTTGCGAAGATGCATTTTTTAATGTTCAGGGATAGTTGTATCTGTCGGTATCTTTCCAACATTAGTCTGAGACATTTGCAATGATCTTTCAGCATTGTATAAATTGTCCAATCATCAAAGTATACAACCATGGTTTTGTAAATATATTCTTGGAATGCTTTGACGACAATTCTTGAGAAGACCGCAGGTGCGTTCTTCAAACCAAAAGGCATAACTTTATATGCGAATGACCCGAATTCGCACACAAATGTTGTCTTTTTCTGGTCTTCTTTTGCTATAGGTACTTGGTTGTACCCCGAGAATCCATCCATGAAAGAATAGCACTCATGCCCTGCAACTTCATTGATGATTTCATCTACAAAGGGTGTAGGGAAGGGATCTGTTAGAGTTACCTTGTTCATCTCTCGAAAGTCGACACAGATTCTCAGTCGAGTCGGATCCTGTTTCTTTGGCTGAACGACCATTGGGCTTGCCCATTCCGACTGGTCAATAGGATATATTATTCCTACAACAAGCATGTTATCAATCTCCTTTTTGACAATATCCTTATATTTGTGAGCAAGTTTGTAGGGTCTTTGGTTCACGGGTCCGGCATCAAGTTTAATGCCAATTTTCATCTCACCCATTTCCTTTACAAGCCCTTTCAAATATTTATAGTCTCGAGCAAAAACGTCTTGGAATTCTTTGAGAATACTAGAGATTTCTGCTGTCTATTCCTCATTCCAGTAATTGCCAATTTTTTCCATTTTTGGTCGATCATCCTTTGAAATATCTACTTCCTTTATTTTAATCTTTGTGTCCATCCATTCTGGTGCACGGCTATTACTTATCTGTCTTTCACCTTCTTTGATTTGTGTGAAAGTTGGTGGGAAGTCTTTTTATGATAATCTTTCAGGTTCATCTTTTTCTATGATCTCTGTACTTAAGATTGTTCTTATGGGCTTCGACACACTGGGATGATCCTTTCTCCATTGAAAACTTTTCCCTACCGACATCTTTGTTTCTAGGCTCAGTCTTGTCGAGTGCTATTTTTCTGTCATCTTTATACTGTAGCAATTGTTAGGTGGGTGCACATTCTCTTCTTTGTTTCTGATTGTTAGAGTTTCTATTGGCTGCAAAAATTCTTTGATGCTTTTTCTTGCTTCGACCAATCTCTTATCCTGCAGAGAAAACTTTAAATCCTTAATAAAATTTTCTTTTAGATCTTTCCAAAGGAAATTTTCTCCTCTTGCTTCTTCCATCTTGTACCACTTGTTAGGTAGATCGTTGAGTGTTCTAGGAAAGAGGTGAGGCCATTTTCTTACATCTTTATAGCCTAATTTTCTCCATTCTTTCTTGCAATGGTCAATGTGAGCTTCGGGGTTTTATCCTTGTGTAAACAAGGGAATGTTAGCTTGAGTTGTCAAGTTTCTTCGTCCAAACCTTTCTATGAAAGATGTTGATGCTGTATTCCAATTTTGAAGTTTTGACTGATGAGTGTCCCACCATCTCATAGCTTGACCAGTAAATGTCTCTACCAAACTTTGTAGACAACCTTGTTCTCTGACATGTTTTGATACCTGTTCGACACGTACATAAGGTAAATCACGTTCTTTATATCTTAATGTTGAGCTACTATATTCTACATTTTTAACTGGAGCAAGTGTTGGATATGCTCTTATTTTTCATTCGAAAAACTTTAGTGTATAAGATACAGAGAGACACTTCTATATTTGTTTCCTCGAGATGGCTTCCACATTCCAGCATTCTTTTGCATGTAGATCATAGTTCTCTATTTGCGAGTCATAGATTTCTGCATCGAAATTGTATCCAAGCAAGATAGGATCTCCGAGATGAAGTTCTCCTTGTTTGTTTGGCTCAATGCGATCTTCATTATTGTCTATTCGGTAAAGCTGTCGGATATCATTATCAACTTCTACAGGTTCCGACCAAGGTTCTCCTTGTGATGGAAAGATTGGCACGATAACCTTCTGGCCATTACCTTTCAACTTGATGCGGCTTTTGTCCAAAGAAATTGAATCCTTCATCTTCTATCCCCATGGTTGACTGACCAAAGCAGGTAAGGAGCTTGCATCATCTTTTGGTACAATGATTTCAAAATCTGCTGATGTCGTGATACCTTTAATGGAAGTTTCGACTCCTTTCCATACTCCAATCGGTTCAATTAATCCTTGATCTGCGAGCTTTAAGTAGATTCCTGATTCATGTAGTTGAGGTCGACCGAGTTGGTCCCAAGTATCACGAGTCATGATATTCACTTGGGATCCAAAATCAAGTACAACTTGATGTACATGATATCCATTTATGTCGAGATCGACTAATGGGTTGGCATCATTTTTCTCTTTTTGTTTTAGTCGGCAAATGTTTTTAGTTTGTTTTTGCTCGACGTGTTTTACTTTATGCAACAAATCAATCATTTTTCCTACAGCTTCTTCTTTTGAAAGTAATTTGAGCAATTCATTAAAAGTTTCTTCATGTGTTGCTAAATCATGAAATATGTCAAACACATCTTTGTACACAGATTTTTGTTTATAGGATTTGGATAATCCTCCTTATCGACAATTCTAGTTATCTAAGGTTTATCTTGACCAATATGAGTGCCTTGCCTTGTTATAATTTGCAAGTTTTTTGTATGAAGCACATCATTTTTTTGAACACAAGATAAAACATGAACATTTTTTTTATTATTTATTTTCTCGATCATGGTAGGGCAATCCTCTAAATAGTGATCGCCTACCCCGCACTTTGTACAAAATTTGAGATCAGATCTTTCCTTATAAGGGCAGTCTGTGTGTCGATGATTCTCGCTGAAGCATGTAAAGCATGCACCAGGTCGACCATATCGAAAGCCTCGACCTACACTGCCACGACCATGACTCTGGTATCCACCACGCCTATTGTAGCCATTATATTGCCAATCGTTCTGTCGATCATTATACCTTTGGTATCTATCATTCATGTTTTGATTGTACTGGTTATTTCTTCCATCATTTCTCCCAAATCTATTGTTTTCTAGATTTTTGTCTTGGTTCTGCTCAACAGAATTTGCTTGGTATTTACTTCAGATGACATTCTTCGATTGAATGTGTATTTACTTCACAAATTTGACACCATCTTGCCTTCTTATTTTTCAGATTGTATGGACAATCATTTGTGGTATGTAAATCATATTCTTTGCATAAATCATAGAAACATCTGGATTGGATGAGTTTTACATCTTGTCGTCGATCATCATTTCGACAAGAATCTTTGGTATGTCCTGAGGTTCGACAAGTTGTACACCATAGCTCTGGCCCTTTTATCGGCATATTCCAGATAGCTTGCTCCATACTTTCAAGTCATTCATCGACATGTTTGTCCATGGATATTAGAGGGTATTCATCATCCATTTCGATTTCTAGTGCTACTCTTAGTGCATCTGCATATGTATTAACATTTTGTTGACGGACAAGTATTCTGATTTTATTGATTAGACCAGCAATAAACCATTTGATTAATAGTTTTTCTTCAATTTCATAGTCTAATTTGCCCAGGAGGTCTTTAAACCTCTTTTCGTACTCCTTGACAGTTTCTATCGACTTTTGGACTGTTGTATTCAGTTGTTCTGCTGCTAGGTATGTCGCTTCTTCAATCATAAAGAAGGCAAAAAAGCTTTGTTTGATTTGTGCTTTTATTGCATTTGGTGTTTTTCCTATGTACCCCATGTACCAAGTCAGTGCTCTCTTTCTTAATGAACCAACAAATTGAGCAATTTGTCTATCTTCATTGGTAATTTGATTAGCTATCCAGATTGCTTCGCACACAAACCAATGTCTTCTTGGGTCTTCGTCTCCTTCGTAGAACGAAAGGTGTGTTGTAGTGTGTGCCATGTCTACTATTGTGTTATTCTGAGAATCTGGTGGAGGTGTGGGTGGGTTATTTCCACAATCAATACTTGGTGCTTTGTTAGTATGAATTATCTGTCTTTCTGGACTTGGTTATCTATCTCTAGAATCAATGACTGTATCTCCTTCGATGTCGCTAGTTCTGCCTTTGTCAATTACTTCTGTCGAAATCCAGTTAAAGTTTTGCTCAAACCAGATTTCGCTAAATCTCGGGCTTTCTGATGTGCTTGTCAAATCACTCAAATTTGGTATTGGCGGGGGGGTGCTTCTTCATGCTCTATGTACACTAGATGAAAAATTCTATTTGAAAACTCAGGTTGAAAAGATATCCAATTCCCTTTTTCCGGTCGATGAATTAATAGTCTATTGATATCATCACCTTCTACATTTCGACAACTCCAAACTCCCTACTGACCAGCATGGAGACCAAGGTTTTCTTCGACAATTTCTTCCACCTGAATGCTTTTTGTTAAACGGAATGGAGATGGAGGTGCTACCGTTTTTGGTATTTAAACATGGAGAGCTCTACCACGCTCTATCCACAAGTCTTCATCCATCGGCGACAGTTCTTCTTCAACATCCCAATAATCGTAGACTCAGCTTGATTCTCACAGATTCCCTTCTGCATCTGTCGCAACATTTGATCCTTGCATCCTTTGGAGCACAATTTCCTACTCCTGCAGCTCTTCACGTCGTTGCCTCCTTTTTTCTCTTTCAATTTTTTCAATATCTAGGGTGCTTTTATGACTTAAAAGTCTGTCTTTGTCGGATTTTTTTCCACTGCTAGTCATGTCATTTGTCATATGTCAAGTTTCATCAAACTAGGTACATCAGAGCATGCTTCATCACCCCCCCAATGCTGACCCGATGGTTTCTAGACTATTGGGGAAGTGTAGACCATCACTTGTTCAAGAAAAATTCCCATTCGCGCTCCTTTACAAATTTTTCCCACTTACCTTCTTTCTCCTCCCAGTTAGAGTTTGGAAGGGGCGGGGTCAGCAACGGTCTTGTTTCGACAATATGTGCGACACCTTTGTCGATCAAAAGTTTAAACAATAATGTCAGCAGAGAACACAGAAATTGATCAGCTAATTTGGTGAAGAACTTTCTTCTTATTTCATCTACCAATACTCGATTTTCGATCGCCTGTTCTTCATAGAAATCTTCTGCAATCTTTTCGCACCATTCTGAGAGATTTGTACGACCTCCATTGATTAGCTTCGATACTAATTTACGCTCTGCTTCATTAACTGGTCTGTTCATCCAGAAGTTTCTTCAAGGCGGTTGACACAGATTCTACAAATCGCTCATTAGTCTCAGAGAAGAATCAATCTCTTGCTTGGTTAATCGTTAGGTTGTTATGTTGTGCATAATTCTATAGGTAATTCATGATTTTCTTCTCCCACCAGTCTCTAATCTCGTGTTCTGAAATCATGGGTCATGCTGCTAGTAATTTTTCATGTATCAACCGGCAACGGAACCAAATGTTGTAATCTTGAGGTTCACATAGTTATCATAGACACATTACACAATATAAGCAAGCATACACAATGACACAGATACAAGAGACGAGACAGATAGAGAGAATAGTCTTTGTATTAACTAGCAATAGCAAAACAATATGATAGAATCAATCTCTACTAGTCTATCGGCTCACCAGCCTAGATATATATATATATGTAGATACAATTACATAACTATTTGTCGGTTTATCCAACTGACCTGACCTATACTAGTCGACGTGATTAGTAAACATATGATGCAGAATGGTCTAGTGGAGAGCCTAGTCGACAAGCCGACCTAGGCCCCTCCAACACTTACCCAAAATTTGAGATTTTGACTAGTACCGAAAAATTCCCTACTTTGCAGTAGACAAACTAGCACATTTTTCAAGCTATGTGCTACTTTATTGAAGTAGAGTCGTGCACATGCACTACTATTATGCTTGTGTACCAGCTCACATGTGAAAAAATGGCCAAAAACAGGCTTTTCTGCTCATTTTCAAGAGATGGTTTGGTCTGGAAAAATGTTCCTAAGGGTTGTAATCATCAAATGGGTCAATAATGAGGTAATTTCAACCATTTTTAGTGTCCCAAATGACCCCTCAATCCACAAGTGTCCTGTTGTGTGACTGAACTTGATCTCAAGAAGTGTCGTCATGGGACCAAGGAATGCAAGTGTCGTCATGGACAGAGAGGTGTCATTTTAAGCTATAACAGATGCCTCCTAATGTATGAGGTCAGAGGGAGTGTGGGAAACGATGGCCCAAATACATTATACATAACAAAGAGTTGAATCATGGAGGAACTGGAGAAACCAAGAATCATAGGATCAAATGAAGTACCTAAAAGCAAAGGCAATGTCAGACAAACTTATCCTTGGGGTAACTGTCCATGTTGAAATAGTTGAACATGACCTCCAAGAGGATACAATAATGATCCAAATACTGATGCATATATCATGGCCACTAAAATACAAGTGTGGATCCATGAGGAACATAAGTGTAAACATAGCCACATAAATACAAGGTGGATCAATGTCAAAACCTGAAAGCATAGCCATAGAGAACAAACTGGATATATGTCTCATCAAGAGCCAAAAAGAGTGTGGCTTAGTCTTGCACAACTTGGGCGATAACATAAATAAGGTGATTCTATCGAGGATCCCAAGGTCTTCATCCAAAAACAACCCAAGGTACAAACCTATCCATGCGAATAAATGAGTTGATGTTGAACATGGGAGGTATCGTTTGATTACCGGTCATTGATGTATACCATTAACAAATGCGAGGGTGTCAACCAATAATGAAAATGGAACCCAAGGTACCTAGTACATTCAAGCAAGTGCAAATAAATGGTCTTGCCGTCGAACACTTGAAGAATCCATCGGATAGGAGACATTGATGTATTCCCATCTATCCAATAGCGAGGGAAACTGCCACTGATGACTGCAATCCCCAAGGTACTAACTGAAACTCTAAACTTCATTCCCATAGCACAATGAATTGATGTCAATGGGAAGAAGTCCGTTGGAAGGGAGGCCTTAAGGCATCCTCCATCATCCAACACGAGCGACACTCAACAAATATTAGCTGATTTGGAGTAGAACTGAACACATGATGAAACATACTGACACCAAGGAATGGCCGACGCGTGAGGTCAAGGAAACTGCAGAATGGTCGACACAGGTTATATCCTTGAACAGTGAGCATGACACAAGAGTGACTTAGGTAGCTTTGAACACAAAGAGGCCATGATGCAAATCTGCAATGTAGGAGACATTAACAAATTCTCCATATGATTGTAAAACTAACCAATCGGAGGAGTAAGAAATCTAAGATCAGGTTTCTCCTAAGGCCAACACTAGAACCCAACTTGTTTGATAGACACAAAACAGGTGCTTTGTTTAAGGAGATAGTTGACTTGCTGCCATCATATTGAAAGATATTTTAACATTCTTCCCTTCCCTTTCCTTTTTCATTTTTTAACGAGCTTGACAAAGAACTAAAGCATGCTCGACAGTATTTTCATATTTAAGGAGTCTGAAAAACCTAGAAGAAAACTCCATACACCTATCCGTGGATTTTATATTGAGCCTGGATTGGTGTGTGCTCGACGGTGTTTTCTTGCTTATAGAGTTGAAAAACTTAAACAGTCCTCTATCAACCATCTTGTAAATTTCACATCAAGCCTGAGTAGGTGAATGCTTGCTTGGTGTTTTCACATTTTGAGAGTGTGAAAACCCTAAAGATGACTCCGAAGGTCCTTTTTCGTAAAGTTAGTCTCCTTCCCCCCAAAAATGTAAAATAATGGAAGAAGAACTCTTCTAGCGCATACCAGAGTATACCTAGAGTATACCTTTTCTGTAAATTATCCACCAAGGCCCGAGAAAGGGGTTATTCTATACCTAAGTGGATGTCGGTTCATTTATTTTAATGAGCCCGAAAAGACAACTATGCTAGGCAAACTTTTCCTATTTAAGGAGTCTGAAAAGGGCTTAAAAGAACTACATGGGATCTTTTCCGTAAAGGTTTCACGATTCCGAAAAAGTAAACTCATGACCTCCTTACTGTTTTTAACGAGATCAAAAAAGATACAGAAAAATGCTCATAACTTCCTTACTGTTTTTAATGAGCTCGAAGTGAATATGAAAGAAATGCTCAAAGACTCCTTACTATTTTTAACGAGCTCGAAGGAAAGGTGGAAGACTGGTCATAACCTACTTACTATTTTTAGCGAGCTCGAAGTAAAGGTAGAAGAATGCTCGTAACCTACTTATTGTTTTTAACGAGCTCGAAGTAAAAGAAGAATGCTCGAAATGGGAGGAGACGAGTGTCAGGGACATGCAACACTAGCTCCAAGCGCATGGAACAAAGCTACACCTAATGCAAGGAACATGAGCAAGATAAGGAAACTCAGGGTGTGTCTCCTCCAGGTAAAAGGTGTCAAATTGCGAAGGCAAAATGATACAGGGCTTAGCGGAAATGAGATAGATATGGAGGCTTATATAATGAGCTAAAAGCGTGGAAGTCGGCATCAGGCTCATTAGCACAAGCGGGATCATAACAGATGCATATGCAACTTGAACACAAAGATGGGAGCCTTGTTAGGGATGGCCAGAAATATATGAGGAAGAAAGATATGAGGATTCTTCTCAAAGTAATGGTAAATCTAAAAAGGCTCCCAAGCATATGAGAAAAACTCAGCATGGGTACCAAAATGACATAAGGGTCCTAACTAGGGTGACCCATGTTAGCTAGGATCTGCTATCGGACTGGTGCACAATGCATAAAGAGACGACTAACACATCAATATCCAACAGGTTCGACACTATGGCAAATTCGGATGACAAAAGGTTCAAATGCAACATAATAGTAGGGAAGCCTAAACCTACATGCAAGGTTCCGAATATACCTGACATGGTTGCACAAGGTGTCGAAAAGGACCAGTAAGAAAGTATACATCTAGCTAAGAATCCTATCTCCAAGAAACATCAGTACCAAGATCATATCTAAAACATATGTAAAGAAAGACCCGATACAAGTCACTGTGGTAGAAATACTTTCAACTTCACTATCATCAACAACAGGCATAAACAAGGCAGAGATTTCAAATGAAGACTCTATGGTACCCAAGCCCGAGGACTTACCATCAACAAGATCAAATTCAAGATGAAGATCAAAGTTGCGTGACATGATGGAATCTACAGAAACAAATTCATCATCACAGGAGTTGAAAATTCTAGAAGCATAATCAAACTCAGCAGGAACACCGATTTCTGGATCTATAGGAGAGTCCAAAGACTCAACAGTAGGAAGATCGGACTTTAAGGTCAAACTGGGGCTGGACATAACTGCGAATGGATCAACATCCAAATGAGTGGCATACTGTACTATGGACTCTAGGAAAACTTCATTGGAAGGAAGTACATCATCCTAGATAGAACACATATCTAAACAATCAGATGGAAGTGTCACTTGGTCAAAAGCTGGGACTAAGTCACGAGAAGGTAAGCATGAACTCAGAGACCTCTTCTCAGTAGTAGTTGAACTCAAAGAACAATATGTCACATAAGTATCATGTGACATAGTAGTGCCTAATGACGAGGGATCTGACTAGTCTATAGTTGGGTAATAAGGAGGATCAACGAATGCAAGCTGGTTGATAGTGACGATGATTTCGTTATGAGGAAAATGCATCACACGAAAGAGCGTAGACACCATAGCATGCATAGAATAAACATAATCATGCCTGAGGATCATATCAAAATCCATAGGGTCCTTTAAACCATAAAATCAACTAAGACTGTTTTTCCACCCAAAGTAACAGGTGCCTGAAGGAGGAATCCGAATGGTTCACTAGGTATTTTATTGAAGGTCAACGGCCAATTAGTAGCTGGAATAACATTAGGGAAACCCAAATCTCTCCAAGCATAAGCAGATAAGATACTAACAGAAGCACCTTCATCAACAATGAATTGATCAACATTATGGTTCTCGATATAAACCTTTATCAAGAAAGGTGTCGAAGAAGGAAGATGAGGCTCGGCTAGACTATTCCAATCAAGGGAAACAGTCCTAGGGCTTGGTAGGGGTTCACATGGCATAGATGAAGTACCCCCTTTTTCAAGAACATCCATACTGGTAATGCAGAAGACTTCAGGGACAGGTGCACCAGTCTCCAAAGGACTGATGGGATTGGTCAAAAATTGCATCGATTCGATCACTTCACTCTCCGAAGGAAGAGTGGGGCTGACCAAAGATTGCATTGGTTCAACCACTTTATCAACCAAAGGTTGATCTGACTATAGGGAATCTATAGACAACTCAAGAATAGAGGTTCCTTCAGACATGGACCACACTCTTCATGCTTCTGGAATGGCAGGGCATCGGTGAGTAAGGTGATCTCCCTTACAAAGTTTACAAGGGAACTTTGGTTTCCGTCCTATAGGTCAAGACTCCTTTACAATGTTAGTACTCTTAGCATGACTAGCATTAGCTGATAGCTTTACACCAGCATGACTTACAGTGGCTAGGTGCTCAGAAGCAAAAGACTTTTGAACTAAGGACCACACTTTTTGCACTTCTGGAAGTACAGGGCACAAGTAAGTAAGGTGATCTCCCTCACAAAACTTATAAGGGAACTTAAGCTTCTATTTGTTGGGTTTGTCGACAATGTAAACTCCCTCAGCGTGACTTGCAGTGGCTGATCTGGTGTGTCCAATATGACTCACAGGAACTGGTGACTTGTCATTAATATGACTAGCAGTGATCAATGACGTGTCCTCGACATGACTGACAATGGTTGAAGACAAACTTTCAGTATGATTTTCAGTGACTAAAATTTTCCACCCAGCATGACCTCCAGTGGTTGGGTAGGTTCCACCTACATGATTTGCAGAGGCAGGGTGATTTCCCCCAGCATGACTTACAGAGGCTGGGTTGCTGCCCCCTTGTTTTGGCATCTTCTTATCATTCTTCCTCCGTCTATTCCTTTTAGACTACTGGTTACTAGTATTGCTACTTTTACCACATGAGGCAGAAAGAGGAGGAGAAGATGTTACTGGAAAGGGAGGCACAAGGTTCTGATGCTCTTGATTTGAGGTGCTCACAAAAGAAGCGTCACGAGCATGCAAGGAATTCGAAGTGGAAAACAACCAAACTGACAGCCCTATGGTGAATCCAGGAAGATTCAGAGTAGCCATTAAGGGAGTGCCAATGTTTCCAATGAATGGAATGTTGATGTATATGTAACTTTGGAATGTATTTCATATATATTTATTGTACCCTTATAAGAGATGTGTTATTCCTCTATAAGGAAGTGTTGTCATGTGGATTGACAAGTGTCGCAAGTGTGTGTACTTGCCGATGGGTTGGTAGACCACCATGTGTGGGGTCGGCCCTGAAATATATATTATATTGTGGATTTATCTATATAGACAAGTTAGACCTATAGTGTAACTGGGAAAATAGGCTAGTATAAATAGAGATTGGGAGATCTCTATTTTCATCAATCAGAAACTCACACTTCTCTCACTCAAAAAGTGGTGCACTAGTGAGGAGGAGGATCATCTGCTACTAGGAGACTATCTGAGTGTATTTTTGTTGTACTTTGGTTGAGCCATTACTCTCTCTATCTCTGAGGAAGTTGTGGGGTTTTTCACCTTAGGGTTTTCCCCATCGAAACTCTGTGTCTCTTGTCTCTCATGCTTTTGATTCTTGTGATACTTGTCATGATTATTGTGATTGTTATGCATTGATATACTATATATGTTATTCTATCAGTGAAGATCCTAGAGTATTGTGAATTAATGCTCAAAATTTAACATGGTATCAGAGCAAACCTGAGAAGAAGTCATTTTGTAGTGATGAAAACTTGAGTTTCTTGTTTATTAGGTTTCTCTCCACAGATTTGGAAAAGCAGTATAGTAGATTGACTCTACTCATCAAGGAGAGTCTATCTGTCCAATCAGAATTCAATTCTGAGCATTTTCAGATTTGGCCCTAAAAATTAGGGTTTCCACAGAAATAGGAATTTCTGAAATCTGAAGACATAACTGGAAGCTCCTTGCAAAAATCGAAGTTTAGAGCTTTGGATCGAGATTTTTGGCCAAGTAGATCCCTGGGAAACTCAAACCCTAATTCAAGGTTCTTCCAGTGAACCCAAGAGGACAAAAAGACAAATCTGAAGGGTAAATCTTTGCTGATCTCAAATTCTAAATACACCAGGCTGATCAGCTCTTCAAGGCGCATCTTTAAGACTTCTCATTTATTGATGAGTTCTCCAAGAATACTTGGGTATACTTCTTGAAGAACAAAGATGAGGTGTTTGATAAGTTCAAGGAATTCAAAACCTTGATGGAGAATCAAACTGAGAAGAAGATTAAAACATTCAGATCTGACAATGGTGGAGAATTCACCTCAGGTGACTTCAAGAAGCTTTGCAGTGATTCAGGGATTAAGAGGGAGTTGACTGCTCCTTATAATCCTCAACAGAATGGAGTTGCAGAAAGGAAGAACAAAACAATCATGGAAGCAGCAAGGGCAATGCTGCATGACCAGGATCTACCTATGCATCTATGGGCAAAAGCAGCTAGAACAGCTGTATATGTGCAGAACAGAACTCCCCACAAGATATTGGACAACAAGACACCAGAAGAGGTCTTTTCTGGTAAGAAACCTGAAGTCAGCCATCTCAAAATATTTGGTTGTCCAGTATACACACATGTCCCAAAGGAAAAGAGGACCAAGCTAGATCCTTCAGGAAAGAAGGGTATCTTTGTGGGTTATAGTGAAAGCTCGAAGGCTTACAGAATATATTTTCCATGGTTTAAGAAGATTGATGTCAGCAGGGATGTAACATTTGATGAAAACTCAACATTCATCAAATCAAGGAAGGCACCTATCAAAGTTTATGAAGAACCTAAGGAAACTAGATTTCAAGACACATCCATGACTGAAGCAGTTCCAGAAGTTGTTCGTGAGTTTGAAGATCCACAAGAACCTGTAGATGCACCCCATGAAGATAACTCTCACAAGAGGAAACCTACATGGGCTAGAGAGCTCATTCAAGATGCAGAAAGATTTGGCATTCCAAAAGAAGAACACAGAGCAAAGAAGAGAACCAGATCACATACCATCTATGTTGCTTTACTCTATGACATCATGAATAAAGAACCTTCCAGTTATGAAGAAGCAGTGGAAAAGAAAGAATGGAAGGATGCCATGATTGAGGAATACCAATCAATAATGAAGAATGATGTTTGGAATGTTGTACCAAGACCTAAAGAGAAGTCTATTGTGACTTCTAAATGGATCTACAAAATCAAGCATGCTGTAGATGGCAGTGTAGAGAAATACAAAGCAAGATTCGTAGCTTGTGGCTTCTCTCAGAAAGAGGGAATAGATTATAAAGAAACTTTTGCACTTGTATCCAGGTATACTTCCATCAGAACAGTACTTGCCCTAGCTGTAGCGATGAAATGGAAAATACACCAGATGGATGAACTTTTTTGAATAGTGTAGTTGAAGAGGAAGTATATCTGGAGCAACCACTCGATTTTGAAATACATGACAGGGAGTCATATGTGTGCAGATTGAAGAAAGCCTTGTATGGCTTGAAGCAAGCTCCCAGAACTTTGTATGGTAGGATGGACAGTTTCCTATCTACTTTGGGCTTTACCAAGAGGAAAGTGAATTCCAACCTTTACTACAAGGTTGAGGAAGGGAATCCTATGATTCTACTCCTGTATGTGGATGACTTATTTGTAACAATAGATGATAGATTGATTGCAAATACTAAGAGGAAGCTTGTTGCTGAGTTCGATATGAAAGATTTGGGAATGATGCATTATTTTCTAGGTATGGAGATGTGGCAAAATGTAGGTGGGATCTTCCTTGGTCAAGGGAAGTACAAAGTAGATATTTGGGATGATGGATTGCAAGGCCATGGCCACACCCATGGCATCGAATCTGAAGATTCTATGTGATGCTTCATCTGAGCCAGTTGATATCTCTATGTATCGTCAGATGATTGGGTCCTTGATGTACCTGACAAACACAAGACCAGATATTTGCTTTGCTGTGAACACATTGAGTCAGTTCCTGACAAATCTGAGGAGTGTTCACCTAGTTGTTGTAAAGCATGTTCTGAGGTACCTAAAGGGTATAGTGGATTATGGGATCAAGTATGAAGTGAATCAAAATTTTAACCTGCAGGGTTATGTTGATTCAGATTGGGTTGGCAGTACTGCAGATAGGAGGAGCACATCTGGGTGTTGCTTCAGTATGGGATCAAGTGTGATCTCTTGGTTTAGCAGGAAGCAATCTTGTGTAGCACTAAGTATAGCTAAGGCAGAGTATGTTGCGGCCTATTCAGCTAGTTGCGAGGCAGTATGGCTACGGAAGCTACTGTCTGAGTTATTTGATCTCCCATTCAATGCTACTGGTATCTTTTGCAATAACCAAAGTTGTATGAAGCTGTCTGAGAACCCAGTGTTTCATGACAGGTCGAAACACATAGAGATCAAATATAACTATATCAGGGATATGGTGCAGAGAGGAGCTATGAAGCTCCTGTATGTTGCGATAGACGAGTAGATTGCATATGTGCTGACGAAGCCACTAGCCAGGGTGAATTTTGAGTACTTTAGGGAGAGGCTTGTTGTTCTTTAGATCGAGGACACTTAGAGAAAGAAGTGATAGACACATTTGCTGAAGCCATTCCAAGCATGTTGGAAGGAGGATCCTTCACATGGCTGTGGATGTAAGCGCTGGATGATGAGTATCAGGATGATGTTCTGGTTTTTGCTTTGTATGATCAGTTGGATCATTTATATGTATATGTATGTATGCATCATGTTGGATGCTGGATATGATCAGTTGGATCATTTATATGTATGTACGCATCATGTTGGATGCTGGATATGATCAGTTGGATCATTTATATGTATGTACGCATCATGTTGGATGCTGGATATGATCAGTTGGATCATTTATATGTATGTATGCATCATGTTGGATGCTGGATATGATTGGTTGGATTATTTGTATGTATTTTGTATATGCATCATGTTGAATGCTTGGCCCATGTATCTGTATATGTATCAGGTGGATACATTGTATGATCAGGTAGATCATGTATGTTGATATGTATCAGGTATGATCAGGTAGATGCATTGTATGATCAGGATTATCGTGGATGACAAGCTTCTCCAGATGACATGCAGCAGGATGTTGCATTGATGATGATCAGGATGATCATGTGTACATCAGGATGATGTATGGTGAGTATCAGGATGATACTTTGTGGCTATGGATCAGGTTGTGCAGATGAGAATGTCTGGGAGATCTTATAAGTCGGAGTTGTGTACCTGTAACAACTTGGGATGCTCTTTTGAGATATTGCTCTAGGAGGACATGTAATTTGTGCCCTGGGAGATTTCAGGTTAGAGTTGTGTACCCATAACATCGTGAGATGCTCTTGCGAGGTTTTGTCCTATGGCATGTAATTTGCTCCTAGGAGATCTGGATAGGATGAAAAAGGCCTCAGATGCTTCAGCCAAGTTTTTCCATGACCACATGTGATTTGCTCCTGGGAGATCTGGATAGGATGAAAAACGCCTCAGATGCTTTAGCTAGGTTTTGTGGTGGACCACATGTAATTTTCTCCTGGGAGATCTGGATAGGATGAAAAAGGCCTTAGATGCTTCAGCCAGGTTTTGTTGTGAGATCACATGTAATGTGCTCCTGGGAGATCTGATAGGTAGAGTTGTGTGCTCGTAACAGCCTGGGATGCTTCACCCAGGTTTTGTAATGGGTCACATGTAATGTGCTCCTGGGAGATTCGACAGGTAGAGTTGAGTGCTCGTAATAGCTTGGGATGCTGCAGCCAAGTTTTGTGACACACGTAATAAGTTCTGAGGATTCCACAGTATGGCCAGTGACGATGAAGACCTACAGGTGGTGGGCCTACATCCAGTATGAAAAAGGACTGGCTCTGTAGAACTTCCTACGACCAGTAGAGTCAAATATTGGTGGAGATAGTAGCAACAGTGACGATGATGATGACGATGCATCGATGACGATGATCCCGAGAAGAAGACTTGTCTAGCAGATCTATGTCGAGAAAAACCTTCCTAGTTAAGAGGGATTGTTGATGTATATGTAACTTTGGAATGTATTTCATCTATGTATTTCATATATATTTATTGTACCCTTATAAGAGATGCGTTATTCCTCTATAAGGAAGTGTCGTCATGTGGATTGACAAGTGTCGCAAGTGTGTGTACTTGCCGATGGGTTATTAGACCACCATGTGTGGGGTCAGCCCTGAAATATATATTATATTGTGGATGTATCTAGATAGACAAGTCGTCCCCATAGTGTAACTGGGCAAACAGGCTAGTATAAATAGAGATAGGGAGATCTCTATTTTCATCACTCAGAAACTCACAGTTCTCTCACTCAGAAAGTGGTGCACTAGTGAGGAGGAGGATCATCTACTACTAGGAGACTATCTCAGTGTATTTTGGTTGTACTTTGGTTGAGCCATTTCTCTCTCTATATTTGAGGAAGTTGTGGGGTTTTTCACCTTAGGGTTTTCACCATGGAAACTCTGTGTCTCTTATCTCTCATGCTTTTGATTCTCGTGATGCTTATTGTGATTGATATGCATTGATATACTGTATATGTTATTCTCTTAGTGAATATCCTAGAGTATTGTGAATTAATGCTCAAAATTTAACATGGAATAGCACAAGGATCCCCCGGAACAGGGGTACCTTGATTAGCACTTGCCGAAACACTAGACATAGTTTCCCGCTCAAATGAACAAGAAGTTCTCTAAGGAAAACTAAGACAAGTAGCACAAAGAGCACACCACTAAAAAAAAGGTCCTAGGTAAATCAAACCAAGAAAACAGATGCCTTCCGAAGAAGAGTCTGGGATGATGAGGGCCAAGAACAGATCAACGAAGGACGAAGAACAGTTACCCGGGGAACACAATACAATGACTAAGGGTGCAAGCATTGGAATCACCCAACTGCCCTCCCAAAGACCTGCAAGGGATTTCCTCCCACGTCTGTCCTATGTATAGTAGATATAACCCTCTACCGTCACCTATGTATGATCCTATGGTCAGATACTAAGGATACCAGCACACTGAAAACTCCTGGGGGAATAGTCTCTAGTCAAATCAGAAGGCATGGGCAGGGTAGCTGAGCCCGAAACTCAAAAGAGTCCCCAAACATGATCCAATCCTGGTATATGCTCAAAATAGAAAGTAGGAGGTGTATTCCCAACAATATGATCTCACAAGACCTACTACATAGATCCCAGGCAAGTTTTGAATGAAGTGGGTTTACCTGCGATAGTAAAACTATGATTTTTGCGTAATGTGTGATCTTGGGTGGTTTAAGGTGTTTTAAACCCAAGATCCTAACCAAGACTAGTTGGTGTATAGTGTAACCTAGAAAAGAAAATGTTACTAGTACATTTTATTAGGGTTCCTTTTAAAGGTTACTTGCTTACTAAAAAAGGTAGTGGGTGTGTGCGAGTGGTTATAACAGAGATAGAGTACTGAAATGAAATATTTACCAATAAACAAATATTTTCTTTTCAATGCAAGTCTTAAAGATACGATCTAGAATGCATGTGCAAATGCAATTTTTAGTCTTTTCGAATGCAAAAAGATAAAAATAAAGTCTAAATGTACAAAATTAAACTCAAAACCTAAGAATGCAACTACTCAAACCAATAAGTATGCAAAAGAAAAATTTCTTCTTTTTGATGTAAAGCACTCTTAAATCCTTTAAGCCACTTGCAAGGTACTCTACTCAGAAAATAAATCAAAATTTTTTTTTATGCTTTTCAAAGGTAAGAAACAAAATTGAAATTGAAACTAACCTACTATCAAAGAAAAAGCAAAGAAATTTCAGGTTTCCTTATTCAAACAGTAAAAGCTACCAATACAACCTTCAAATTCTTATTGATGTAAGCATGCCAACCATTGGGAAAAGAGTACGAAAACTACTTTTAGACCCAAACACAGCAAATGACCAACAAAGAAGTATGGTTTGGTAAAGTTAGGTCTGCACATAAACAATACAAACAAGGGCTTGAACAACAACCAAAACACTTGAGCTTTCACTACAAAAGAAAACTAAAAGCATAAGGGAGGATAAGAAACCAATCTAAAGAGAAATTTCACTCAAATAGATACAAACAGGGTCAAGTAGACTCAGTAGGTTTCAATCTAGTGGAAATGGAGCAAGTAGGTTCAGTCAGACTCAAATTAGGGTACAAAACACCAAATTGGTCCACAACTCCCCAACTTGGGTCCACAAGCCCCAAAACTTTCCAAACAAGCCCAAATTGATCAAAAGAGGTTCAATTCATGAATGTAGGATCAGTACAAGGATGGGAGATCACTTACAGTGGTTTAAATCAGACCTAGGGTCATCAGGGACCCCAAAAATGCAGCCAAAACCCCCAAATTTGGGTCCACAACCCAAAAACTCAAACCCAGAATGTCTGCTCTACTGTGTATGAGGCATACCAGCACCCATGCACTACTATGTATGAGGCATACCAGCATGCGTAATAGGGGAATACGCTACTGTTCTTCACAACAGTAGCGCACAGGTGGGAAAAGTTGAAAAAATGGGGTTAAAACCCCCCAACTTGGGTCCACCAGGGTCAGAAAGGGCTAAGAAGGGTCTGTAAGAGCCAAGGAGGGTCAAACAAAGCCTAAGAACTGATTCTAATTAAGAAATTGAATAAATACCTTCAAACAAAACTAAAGAAATAACCTTGGATAACCCTAAGCAGTTAGGCTTTCCTAGCGGAGTCGCCATTCTGTTGTAAGGAAAATACGGCTATAGTTCAGGGGAGAAACTACCAACTTACAGTGATAAAGATAGACTTACAAGCATTATGCACGTATAACAAATAAGTGAAGAGATTAGGGTTTAGAGATGTATGCACCTTATTCAGAAGGTTGATCCTAGCTTTTCCTCCCTCGCTCTTCAATGCTTATCCAGTGTCACAATGCCCAGACCTGCAAAACAACTTAATACCTTTCTCAAATACATTTGACTACTTATATAAAACTGATATTCATGACAGAAGAAGATGTCAGACTATAATCAAATAGTAATAAAATCTAAGACACATTAATAGGTCATATTTGGAAAGAGAAGAACGTCTGATCTTTATTAATGAATGAAAGCATGTACAAAAAGTTATACCTTCTTTCAAGCTTGGCACTTCATGACACTTAGATTCAAGGTCTCTTGCTTCTTTCTCCAAGGATCCCAGCCTCTAATCAACTATGGTAGGGTTTATCAAAACTGAGGCACAAGAGAGGGGGATGAGGGTCTCCATTCCTCCAGCATAACTTTGTTATACGCTTTGTCCCTTCACATGGCCCTTCTACCTTCCTTATATAGTCAATGAAGGAGAGGAAAAGTAGGTATAACCGAGTAGGAGGTTCCCCAACCAACTTAACTTACCCAAAGTTCAAGATTTTGACTAGTATAGGAAAATGCCCTACTCTACAGTAGAAAAACGAGCGCATTTTTCAAGGTGTGCACTACTTTATTGAAGTAGAGTCACGCACATGCACTACTATCATGCTTGTGTACCAGTGCACATGTGAAAAAATGGCCAAAAACAGGTTTTTCTACTCATTTTCAGGAGATGGTTTGGTCTGGAAAAATGTTCCTAAGGGTTGTAATCATCAAATGGGTCAAGAATGAGGTAATTTCAACCATTTTTAGTGTCCCAAATGACCTCTCAATCCACAAGTTTCCTGTTGTTTTATTGAACTTGATCTCAAGAAGTGTCGTCATACGACCAAGGAATGCAAGTGTCATCACGGACGGAGAGATGTCATTTTAAGCTATAACAGGCTACTTCCATGGGAAGGTTGTCTTCTATTATCTCCAAAAATCTCCTTCAATCTTACAAGAGAGAAACTACAAATAACCCCAATACAATATAGCAGATATCTTGTGAGCACAATACAATGTGTTGTAATAGTATCATGTGATGTTGTGATGTGACTCCCTTGACCCTATTATATACCAAGAGATGTGGAGGAATTACTCTCACATATTGCATGTGGGATAGTATAATTCTACATAATAACATCTCTATATATAATAATGGATAATAAGAGAATAATTTACCATAATGAATATGGGATATAATGTATTATCTTTTACATAAGATTGTGGATAAATTCTGACATAATTTAAAGACATTATTACCTTCCAAGGAATATAATTAATATATTCCAACACTCGCCCTTAATAATGGATGGGAGAAAATCCCTCACTAACACTAAGGAAGGAAGGAGTCATTACTTCTCCCCCTTGATGACAAATTCCCTCATCCCAAGTAAAGAACGAAGATGCACATACTTCGCTGCAGTTAAGGATTTGGTGAAGATATTGGATGCCTGTTGCTCGGTGGGACAATACTGAAGAGAAAAAATACCATCTGCAACGAGACCTCGAATGTAATGAGCATCAAGGTCGAGATGCTTTGTCTTGGAGTGATATATCATATTATAAGCAAGCTAAATTGCACCCTGATTATCACATTTCAACATAGTGGACGATTTTGGAACCAGACCAAGCTCAGTGAGAATATGTTGTAACCAAACTGATTCTTTAGCTGCTTATTTGGCTGCTCTATACTCTGCTTCACACGACAATAAAGAAAGAGACTTCACCTTCCTTATGGACCAAGAAATCGGACCTGAACCAAGTTGAAATATATAACCAGTAGTTGACCATTGATTAGAACTATCACCTGCCCAATCAGAATTTGTATATCCAGAAAGTGAAACTCTAGCATTGCTTGAATAAAAGACACCATGGTACAATGCCCCCTGTAAAGATCTCAGAATTCTCTTGGATGCCTGCCAATGAATTTCATGAGGCTGTTGCATGAACCAAAAAACCATACTGACGAAAAATGAGAGATCTGGTCTATTGTGATTTAAATATCTCAAACTTCCCATGAGTTGACGATAAAGAGTAGCATCAACAAGAGGACTAGTACACTCAACAGTTAGCTTTACACTGGACTGGAATGGCATAAGAGTAGGTTTACAATCACTCATATGGAAACGAGCCAATAATTTTGTAGCATACTTTGGCTGAGAGAGAAAAATACCATCTTCCATATGCCAGATTTGAAGACCCAAGAAATAGTGAAATATACTGAGATCAATCATTTCAAATTGCTTTTGAAGATCACTTTTCATACTTTGAATTAAAACTAGTTAGCTTCTAGTGATAATAAGATCATCCACATATAACACAATAATGAGGACATGATCACCAAATTTCTTAACATACATATTTGGATCAGATATACAACACTTAAAACCATTATTCAAGAAATATTTATCAATTTTTTCATACCAAGCTCTGGGTGCTTTTTTGAGACCATATAAAGACTTCTGTAATTTGCATACAAAACTTGATGATTCAGCATTAATAAAACCAGGAGGTTGTTGCATATAAATTTCTTCATTAAGATTACCATTTATAAAAGAAATTTTAACATCCATTTGGTGTATTTCCCATTTATAAGATGGAACAAGAGATAAGATGGTTCATATTGTATTCATTTTAGAAAGAGGAGCAAAATTTTCATTTTAATCAATACTTTCAAGTTGATTGAAACCTTTTGCAACTAATATAGCTTGATATTTTTCAATCTGTCCTTCTACAATAAAATTGGTTTTATAAATCCATTTACAACCAACTAAATTATTTCCCGATGAGGCTTACCCTTATCTTGAGCATAAGAAGTAGGATCATTTGTGGCCAAAAATTTGGTCATAAGAGAAAAGTTAGATCGATTTCTACGAGTATCAGAAGGGTTACCAATCTCACTACCTGTAGATTCAAGAGTTTTTCGGGCCCAAAGAGGAAGGTTAGAATGAACATAAGTCACTTAAGGAGATTCGAGACTTTCAGGTGGAACACTTGAATAAGTGGGTGAACTAAGACAAAAAACAGGAACAATACTTGAAAGAGTAACATATATAGGACTAACAGGAGACAATGGAATATTCAGGGTAACATGAGGTTCTACGAACTCAGGTGGTGGAGAGACTTCAGTAAACTGAAAATATCTTCGAATTATGACACTCTGATTGGAAGGATCAAATAACCTGTAAGCCTTGTAATCCTCAGCCGCTAACCAATGAAGATACACTTGTGATACTTGGGTTCTAACTTTTTCCATTTTTCATCAGGAATATGAGCCCAACATTCACAACCAAACACCTTAAAGTTACTAATATCTGGTTTTCTAGCATTCCATTTTTCCTCAGGGGTAACATGATTAACATCTTTTGTAGGAAATCTATTTAAAATAAAGTTAGCACAACTTATGGCTTCAGCCCAAAAATTATTGTGTAATCCTTTATAATAAAGCATACATCTAGCGATTTCAACTAAAGATTTGTTTTTCCTTTCAACAACACCATTTTGTTGAGGTGTGTAAGGAACAGTCTCTTGATGTTGAATTCCATTTTTAGATAAAAGTACTTCAAATTATTTCTTAACAAATTCCCCCGATTATCATTTCTTAAACTCTTAATTCTTTTTCCAGACTCATTCTCAACCAAGGATTTAAATACTTGAAATTTAGAAAAAGTGTCACTTTTATTTTTCAAAAAATAAACCCATGATTTTCTACTAAAGTCATCAATAAAAGTAAAAAATTAGACTGCATGAGATATAGAAGGAACTTCAAGAAAACCACAAATAGAAATCAAATTGATGGGCATGTGTTCAACATGAAAAACATCTTCCAATTGACCATTAGCAACATTAACAGTACCAGAACCAATAATGGAAAGTTGTTTACCATCACCTATAGATACTTTATGAGATGTGCTTTTATTATTGTCATAAGATGTAAATAAAGAAGCATTACCAGTCATATGTTTAGAAGCACCGGAATCCATTATCCATTCCACATTAGAAGAAGAATTACTAGACAAAACAATAGATGCACATAAAGCTACTTGTGATTCATCAGAACCTTTCTTTTTATCCTTAGCCATTAAATGTTTCTCTTTAAAGCAATTCTTTTCAGGACGGTTAGTTTTACCACAACGTTTACAAGGATCATACGCATTCTTCTTCTTACTATGTTCATGATGTGCATTAGAAGCATTACCAAATTTATTAGTATGATTTGAAGTGTGTGAACTATAGAACCTTTAACATTATTAAAAAATTTCTAAGGATTCCTATCATGTGCTATAAGAGCCTTATTAGGTGAGACTTGTCCTAAAAAAATCAACCTTTCTTGCTCATTTATCAACCCTTTACAAAATCATCAAAAGTAGGTTTCGTGGTATTTTGAGACAACTCAAGAGCCCTATTCCTAGTTTGGATGAACATATCAAAACAAGATGGAATTTTTTGTTCTACAAGAATTATGAGAACAGTGTCTGTTTTATTGTAATCTTTACCACAATTATTCAATTTTTCATTTAAAGTTTTCACTTCAGCAAGATATAATTCTACTCTTTCAAAGTTAGTAGGATCTAGCTCAAAAATATTCTTTTCAGGGTAATAAGCAGAAACATCATCAGATTTATCAAATAAAGGAGAAAGAATTTTCCATACCTCAATCGGGTTGTCTTCTGCCTCAATACTTACCTTAAGACTATCTGCAACCGTTTGACCAATTATCCCTCTCGCTTGATCACATTTATCTTCCCATATAACCACATCTTTAGCATCGACAGGTTTTTGGTGTTCACCATTAACAATCCTCCATAGATTCTTACTCCATAGATCCTTCAAGCTTGATTCATTCTGCATTCATTTCACAATGGGAGATGGTAGGCTACCACATTCAACCTTGATTCATTCTGTATGCATTTCACTATGCAATCGTCTCAGATTCTCGTTGCGTTTTCCCTCTATTATTTTATCAATTCGGTGTGACCCACACCCGTCGTTCGAGGAGTGTTTTCGCGGTCTTGAGTTCCAGCCTGATAATGGTGACGATTCATTCTATATTTACGTTTCCCTTAAGCTGCAATATGGCAAACTCATAGTTCACTATCAAGATTTCTCTGACAGTCAGCATTCTTAGACCAAACCTTAATAGTGAACTATGATTTTTTCACTTGCAGCTGAAGGGAAATGTAATACCATGAATCGTCAACCGTTGCCAGGCTGAAACTGAAGACCGCAAAAACACTCATTGGACGGTGAACGTGGGTCATACTGAATTGATAAACTAATTGATGGAAAACACAATGGGAATTTGAGGCGGTTGCATAGTGAAATGCATGCATAGTAAATGAAGAGTGGGTGTCGAGAGAAATGGTTTTGGGACGTTGTATGAGAGGAAATGGCGATGGGAATTGATTGGTAAGGTCAAGCTTGAAGGTGGTATCCTTGGGACTAGACATAGGTTGCAAGTTCAAATCTCGTCTAAATATTTTTGATAACAATATATCGTCCACGATTTTTGGCCTAATTAATGAATGAATGGTTTAATGAATTTTCTAATGTTATAATGATTCAGTGTAGTAAACTGTTACCTTTATTGAATTTCAGCTTCTATTGAATGAATGTGTTGAATGAATGATTAATGAATGGTTTATTGAATGTTATCTTTTATTGAATGAATGTGTGGATCGACAAAAACAATGGTTTAGTGAATGTTAGCATTTATTGAATGAATAATGGATGAAAGTCCATGATAAAATATGGATGAATTTGCACATATTTGTTTTTTTCGAGTGCATGCATTGGGTATGGGGAATTGAGAGTGATGTGAGGAGGGGGAGGGGCCATAAGATCTTCCACCTTCACGTGGTTGTCCCTGTTCAGTAGAGAATATGAAATTATTCTCCAAACAAAGAGGATCTCAATGAATGGCTACGATGCTGGTTTTATATAACCCACTCGCGTGTCGTTTAAATTTTGATAATTTCTTGGAGCTTGTTGTGATTTTTGGTTGCTCCTCATAACCAATTTTGAGTTTCCATAGCTTCAAAGGTTGAGTAAATGATGGACTCGAATAAATATCCTTAACCTTCTCATTAATTTCCTTGGAATCAATATCCAGCTTAACCTCAAATAAATATAAGTGAACAAAAGAAAATGCAAGAAAGATCCTTTGAGCAAAGCTCATGGGCCTCTTCGAGAGGATGAGATCCTTTGAGCAAAGCTTCAATACAATACCAATCTTTTGACAAAACAATATACATCCTTCTAGCGATATAAATAGTTTCTTAATAACTACCAAAACCCTAACTACATGCAATCTTAAAATTAATGACTACCAACCACCTACTGGTTCTTATTTAATAAAAATTAGCCTTTTACATTAAGTAACTACCTATTAACTGTCTAATGAGTCTTATTCAAAGAATATGATCTCATACATGAATATACAAACTCCTCAGTATACCAAATTAGAGAAGTTAGGTAAGAGTACCTTGACACAATGGAAGCACACTACCAACCATCTCTTTGTGACGAATATACCACAATGTTACATAAGCATAGGGATTAGAGAACATGTATTCAATATGAAAAGTTTTATTTCAAAAATGTTTTTTTTTTCTTTAAATGTATTGGGTAGTCACTTAACCGATGACCTAATCCCGACGACCGCAGGGTAATATTCGACAGTTTTGCAATACTTCCGACAGCTCGGAACATCGGATCCACTTTTTTTTGTATGTCATCCACGTTGCTTAACCGACGACCTATCCGACGATCGCAGGGTAATATCCGATGCTTGTGCCATACTTCCGACGGCTCAGAATGTTGGATCTGCCCTTTTTTGTATGGCATGCACGTCGCTTAACCGGTGACTGAACCGATGCATAATCAATGGCAAAAGGATGGTATCCGACCAATATTGGAAGTTAACGCTGTCGCGTATCTGACTACCTATGAAGCTGGAGGAAGTTGGTTAACCGATGAGGTAGGGTAGTCGAATAGCCGACGTCTTCAACTATGTCATATTTTAGCCGATATCCCACCGACGGTAAAAAAAGAATGGAATTGTCGGATAGGCGACCATAGGTTGTAGCAAATTTGACTTTTTCGTCGTCGGATTTTGGGTCAAAAAAACTTAGTGGTTGGATTTCCTTAATTTCCTCATGAAATCTTGGAAATATTTATGGCTAACTTAAATACAGTTTACATGTCAATTTTTTTTTAATTTGACAATACTTTGGTTTCTTTGCTCTGGTCCAAGAAGAGGAGGAACAATTATTTGTTGGGACGAAAGAAGAAAGCCATGATACAGAGGCAATGACAAGGGTTGTGCAAGATGAGGAGGATATAATGTTCTTACAAAAGGGACCATTGTGTGCCAAATTAGATGGAATCAATTACATTTCTTCTTATCTTTCTCCTAGTTAGTTGGAAAACATGATGGTTATTGCATACATATCTCTTAATGATTGTAGCCTCATTCATTGAAACACTCTTAAATGCATCTGTTTTTAAATTGTTGTGCCTTATGCTATCCCATCATGCATAAAATTAAAATATTTTTTAGCATATTCCAAATAATCTTCATTATCTATGGGAGTGGAAAAGTGTGGTATAAAAAATGTAAGCAGTGACACTGAGCGCTGCTTATCACTGGTAAGAAATTCTTTTGTGGTGTTGACTTATTGTATGCTTTTTTATTGGTGTTTTTTAGGCTCAGTTTTCTCAATTGCGGAATCCAGTTGGCATGGCACCAGTTGTTCCTGCTCGTGTTCCTATGTACCCTACTGGAGGTCCTACACTAAACCAACAGTTATTTTATGGAAAAACAGAGGATGTCACAAGCATATTTGCATCGCCAAGACCATATAACCTTGCCCGTAATATTAGAGATAAAGTATCCATAACTTCAAACTCTTGTTCCCTTTATGATTCCATATCATATTTATCTTGGAAGTGAAAACACACATACTTTCACTAACTATACCTACTAAATATGGTAACTGCAAACACCATCGCAGGAGGTAAAACACCATCTCTATAAATTTTGACAATCCAATAAGATAAATGATTGAAAACACATTATCCTTTTTTATATTCCAATGACCATGCTATATGAATAGCACAAAATCTAGAACAAGTTATGATTAAATGTTTGAATCAATCTGGGAGGTCAAACACCAGCCTGGGAAATTTTGATGACATTATTGACAACATATGACAATAAGACCATCTCTATAAAACTAACATCTCCCAACATGAAAGGCTTACGATGATTTGTAAACTATATTTCCAAGTAGCATAACCATAATATAAAAATGACCAGCATTGTAAGACTACTAAGTGATAACCCTCCTTAACATGCCATATTAGACGTAGTATTAAATATCTTACAAAGGTCATTATCATGAATTGACTACCTTCACTCTCCCAAAAGATTCTCTCATAAGGAAACAACATTTGTAATTTAGTTTGCACTTCTTTGGATCACAAGTCGAAAATTTTTCAGTGTGTGCCTTTATTCATTATCTATGAATAAAGTTGGCAAAGCAGAGTATGTCACAAGCATATTTGCATTACATCGCCAAGAGCATATAAACTTGCTCGTAACATTAGAGATTAAGTATCCATAAATTAAAACCCTTGTTAACCTTTATGATTCCATATCATATTTATCTTGGAAGTGAAAATACACATATGTTCACTAACTACAGCTACTAAACTTGGTAACTGCACTATCTAGTGTATATGCTACTTCTATACTATGATACTTCACGCTCCCTCCTAATTGCATCTATTTGAGAAAAGAATGGAAAACAATACAATAAATAAGGTTGTACAACAAACCACATCAGGAAAGGCCTGACTAATACTTTTTGTACAAAGGATTACAAATTATATTAGTTGTCAAACCCAAACAAATAACTTGGGACCTTTATGACCGCATGGCAATCAATAGGTTTCTTACTATTGAAAATTTCCAGTTGTGCCTTTCCCACCTATCCAAATAACGCAAGTTAAGCCAGGACTGTTTTGAGTAGTTGGTCCTAGTCCAGCTACAATACCCTGAGGAATTTGAATTCCAGACACTGATGGTTGAAAAAGCACACCTGTTGAAGGTTGTACTGTATTAGGAATATGTGAAACAAGAGTTGACTGGATATAAGGATTTTTTCCTGAAACAAATGGTGTAGCTACACAATACTGCATCCCATGAACTATAGTTCCTGCAAATTCCAAACATGCATAATTAATATAAAAGATTTCAGAGAACTAATGTACTTAAATGATCATGAAAGAAAAACCAATCACATGGATACTAGATATGAAGGGGATTGTTTCCTGATCCATAAACTACTAAAGCTATGCCTCTAGATAGCTCATCACAATTGATCTTAATTTCTTGAAAATAATTCTACTGCTACTTCCAGTGTTCATATACACAACTATCTTTTTCTTTTCACAACATGAGATACTAGTTGTAGAAAATAAATTAGAAAATACATATAAATGTAAACAAAAGCAAACAAACAACAACAAAATTTACACTAGAAAAAACTTCAATCAAAGAAAGACTCCAACATTAAAATGAATAGTTTTATTAATCACACAGCAAATTACAAATCCCCAAACACTGTCCAAACTATGAAGTTGTGTCTTAATGAGCCAAACAATTACATTATAAAGGCCTCCTATCCATTTAACTTATTGTGCTTTTTCCGCCCTCCTGGACAAGTTTACTAGGACAAGATGGAACAAAGGAAAAGCTCTTGACAGTTTCAATCTTATACTCTGCATTGAATGCCATAGGATCAGCATCTAGGATATTTGCTTAATAGGTTTTCTTTGTTGTTATAGAATGTGGGTGCCAGAGATTATTGGAAGAAGTTGGAATTGAACCATGGCCTGGCTTGGAGCACAACTGCCATAGTGGAACTTCCTCATGTAAGTACTCCATTGTAGGGATCTTGCAGTTCATAATTATTGAAGAGTCATTGAAATTGGGGGCATCCTTAGCTTTCCAAGTTCAAGATAACACTCAATGTAATCTGCATTCGAATTTTGATTGGGTCTTGATTTGAGTATTTCCTAGAAATTCCAACAGTCTCGCTTCACTCTGTTCCTAGATGTGCTCCATCTTTATAGCCTTTAATTGGTTTCTTTGACCTATCTCATCCCATTGACATTGAAATGGCAAGTGACAGTATTAATGAAATCAAGAAAATTCTTAGACAGATGACTCACCAACTTGAGGGCATGAAGCAATTCATATAATACTTAAGTATTCATATGAAAAATTAGGCCAATATAAAATTAAGTTGCAATAATTGAACATTAATTACGATAAACTAAGTTTATAATTAGAATAAACATTACAATATCATCATGGGCTTGGCTAGAGGTTCATAGTTAGCTATAGGTTTTCCGCATGTTTCAGTTGCTGTGGTGAAGGAACATTTTACTAATGAAGACATAGCTCAAGAAATAGTCTTGGATTTTATTGAACACAATAGGAATCATGAGGACAATATAATCATGGGCTTTACTAGAGGTTCACAGTTAGCTATAGTTTTTCCTCATGTTTCAGTTGCTTTGGTAAAGGAACATGTGACTAATGAAAACATAGCATAGCTCAACACACATTGAAAGCAGAGAATTCCCTTCCACTGACCTCAAAAGAAAAAATGGATTGTAACACTTCCCATATGGTCCTTTTGTTTTGTCTCTCCACTCTTTTATGAAGTTGTTTGGAGAAGCTATCAACATTAACTAAATCAACCCATTGAGTGCCTTGTTTGATAAAGTTGATTTTCTATTCTTTTTGTCAGCACTAGATTATAGTGTTTCAATCCTACAATCCTTTGTTTAATATCTAGTTTTTGTTAATACGTCTAGTTATGAGAATAGACTTCTCATAACTCATCACTATGAATCTACGTGCTTCTAATTTAAATGGTGTTAACTGCGAGTTTCTTCCCTACTTATGTGACCCTTTTCCAGAATTTGGCAAGATGGTGTTAACTGTTTGGAAATTTTATTCTCATATAAATCCATAAGGAATTATATTTAAGGGTGCTAACTCAATGGTAAAGCACCTTCCTTATAGGTAGGAGGTTGGTGGTTCGATTCCTCCGTGCCCTATTTATATTCTGAAACCACTAAAAAGAGATAAATGACTAAGAAAATGACCAAAATTTGCATATAAATGACCACCAGCACAACATGAGAGATAAGTGACCAAAAAAATGACCAAAATATGCATATAAATGACCACTTTTGAGTTGACAATCGCTGGTAGCAAATTAGCAGTCATTTATCATGTGACAAAAAAAGTGGTCATAAATTTGGTCATTAATTGTGACAATTAATGACCAAATATACGACCAAATATATGACCACAATATAAGCTATAAATAACCAAGCTAAATATGACCACATTTTTGGTCACATGATATATGGCCACTAATTTGCTACCAGTCGTCACCAACTCAAAAGTGGTCATTTATATGCCGATTTTGGTCATTTTTTTGGACACTTGTCTCTCATTTTGTACTAGTGTAATCACAGAAACTCCACCAATGCTGCACTTGATGGACTATGCTATTTACCTTGGACTTGAAAATTTCTCATATTCACCTTCATGCTTGAAGGCCAACTGAAACTGAGCAGGAAATCAGTTTCTCTCTAGTTACTACTTTTGTCAACATGTCTGCAGGATACTGGCTAGTGTGTATCTTTTCCAGCTTCAACGGTTCGTATTCCAGAACAGACCGTATGAAATTATACTTGAGTTATATATGTTTAGTCTTAGAACGAAACACTGAGTTATTTACAAGAAGAACAACACTATGGTTGTCATTATACAACCTGTTAATCTCCTTCTTATTACCCAATTCTTCCATGAACCTCTGTAACCAAATCATCTATTAACTAGCCTCTATAGTAGCAACATACTCTGCTTCCATTGTTAAAAGTGCAACAACATTTTTTAGTTTCGAATTCTAACTTATTGTTGTTCCACCTACAATAAAGACATACCATGAGGTGCTTGTCCTACTATCTTTATCACCTTCCATATATGCATCAACATATACCTGTAGAATAGTGTCTGGACCTCAAAAACATAATGCATGAATGATAGTACCTCTCAAATACCTAAGAATCCATTGTACTGCCTTACAATGTTCTTTACCTAGATTGTTCATATACCTACTCATGACTCCCACTGCATGTGTAATATCTAGTCTTGTGCACACCATGGAATACATAAAGCTTCCAATTTCTGATGAATAGGGAACTCTAGACATGTAATCTATCTCTTCATGTGTCTTGGGACACATCTCCTTACTTTGTTTAAAATGGTTTTCCAAAGTTGTACTAACTGGTTTTTCATTATGTAATCTAAACCTATCCAACACCTTTTGTATATACTCACCCTGAGACAATGTCAATTTATGATTTTTCTTGTCTCTTGTTATTCTCATACCAAGGATTTGCTTTGTAGCACCTAAATCCTTCATCCAAAATGAATTAGATAAGATCCTTTTGAGCACATTTATATCCTGGATGTTAAACCCTACAACAAGCATGTCATCCACATACAATAGCAAGATAATATATTCCATTATCTAATCTCTTGAAATAAACACAATGGTGAGAATGACATCTACTATAACCTTGTTTTGTCATAAACCTGACAAATTTCAAATACCACTTCCTTGGAGCTTGATTCAAGCCATACAAGCTCTTCTTAAACCTATCAGAACTATATATCTAACTAAACTAGCTTACATATATTAGCAATCAATAGCATATCAACATAAATAAGAATAGAAAGAGAACAAGGAAAATAATACACTAGATATGCGTAGTTCACCCCATTGGGCTATGTTGTGAGGAAATGCACCTATAGTTCAGGGCAGAAACTACCAACTTACGATGATAAAGATAGACTTACAAGCATTCTGCAAGTAGAACAAATAAGTGAAGCTATTAGGGTTTAGAGATGTATGCAACTTATTCAGAAGTTTGATCCTAGCTTTGCCTCCCTCGCTCTTCAATGCTTATCTAGTGTCGCAATGCCCAGACCTGCAAAACGACTTGATGCCTTTCTCAAATACATTTGACTACTTATATAAAAATGATATTCATGACAGAAGAAGACATCGAACTATTAATGAATGAAAGCAAGTACATAAAGTTATACCTTCTTTCAAGCTTGGCACTTCACGAAACCTAGATTCAAAGTCTTCTGCTTCTGTTCTCCAAAGATTCCAGCCTCTAATCAACTATGCTAGCGTTTATCAAAACTGAGGCACAAGAGAGGGGGATGAGGGCCTCCATTCCTCTAGCATAACTTTGTTATAAGTTTGATCCCTTCACATGGCCATTCTACCTTCCTTATATAGTCAATGAAGGATAGGAAAAGTAGTTATAACTGAGTAGGTGGTTCCCCAACCAACTTAACTTACTGTTGTAATCCCGAGGTTCACATAGTTATCATAGATACATTACACAATATAAGCAGGCATACACAATGACACAGATACAAGAGATGAGACAGATAGAGAGAATAGTCTTTGTATTAACCAGCAATAGCAGAACAATATGATAGAATCAATCTCTACTAGTCTATCGGCTCACCAGCCTAGATATATATATATATATATATATATATATGTGTGTAGATACAGTTACATAACCATCTGTCGGTTTATCCAACTGACCCGACCTATACTAGTCGATGTGACTAGTCAACATATGCTGTAGAATGGTCGGGCTGAGGGCCTAGTCGACAAGCAGACCTAGGCCCTTCCAACATCTTCCCCACCTCAAAATATTTCTTCGTCACGAAGAAATGGAGAAATCAAAATTAAAAAATGAATTACAGAAACAGTTATGTCAAAGAATCCATAACATCAGGAATATGGAGACAAGCTTCAATGATAACTTCAGTAGAGACAAAGAGATGGTGATGGGACTCTTCCCAAGTGCATAGCAGATTCTGGATGTCGACAGTCAGAGTGGTGAGTTTCGACAGATTTTCCATCTTGTCATGAGTGGATGTAGCCTGCAAATGGATCATGTCGAGACCAAATGTGTTAATTGTATTGTCGGCAGCAACAAGTAACTGATTGAATCTTTGTTGAATTTATTCAAGTTTGTCAAGGCCTCCTCAGGCTTGTGACATTCACTGAATTTCCTATTTTTCTAACTTTTCCAATTGCTTGTTTTCTAGGATGATCTGATTATCAAGTATTTCAATATGGGCTTCATCTATAGTCAAGCGTTGTTGTTGAAGCTTGCTTAGCAATGCTCTTGTTTTCTGAAGATTTTTCTAGACATCATCATAGTAGACATACCAATTATTGAGAACTGAGGCAAGTTTTTCTACCTAATTAGTGTACTGCTTGAGTGCTTTGGAGGCTTCTGAAAAGGCTGTAAACTAATTTGTCATCAGGGAAGCTACCTCAGTAGCTTGATCATGTTGTTTCTTGAGAAGTTCATATTGTAACATTGACATGACAGATTCTAGTAACTGGTATGCTTTGTGTAGAGGTGGTGTCGTGTCAGAACTAGCTGGAAGCGGGATAACTTGCTGAGCTAATTTTTCACACTTAGCAAGAAATGTAGCCCATTCATTCTGTACCTACAGTAACTGATCTTCTGATTCCTATCGGCGACATCTTTGCGCTCTGAAAACTGCATCTTCAAGTAAATCAAGTTCTACTTGAGAAGCCAACTGTGGCTGATAGCTTGTAGCAGCTCCAAATTGGTCTAAGTATACAAAAGGAATATTTTTTGATTGTCCTTACTGTGTTTGCTGCATTTGTACTTGCTGCTGCAGTTCGCTTTCTTTACGTTTCTTCTCTTTGTGTTTCTTTTGGCTACTTTTCTCTTTTTCTTTGCTTATGGTTTGTTGTTCTGGCCCCTTATCTCTTTCGGCTGTTGCTGGGTGATTGTCAAAGACTACTTGTGCACTGATAGCAACCTATTCTGCTTGACTGTGTGTACTGGGTACTGCTATTGTAATGACTGGATTATCATGTTCTGGTCCTTCGACTGTTACTGGATTTGTTGATGATGTGATAGAGATTTCCATATTGCTTGTATTAGTCACTAGAGCATTTGTGTGTTCTAATGGTCCTGTCGTGTCAGCTGTAGCTTCTCGAGTCTTGACTGGTTCTGTGAGTCTTTCTACTTCTGTTGTGTCTGCTTCTTTATTGAGTTGTTGTGAAATTGAACTAGACTTGGATCCTTCGACATGGGAACTCAACTTGTTTACTGGGAATGATGGTAGGTCGACGGATGTTAGAATTGGATGTGGTGAAATGGTCTTGTTGAAGGGATCTAGATTAACTAGACTAGACTCGACCTGGGAACTAACAACTTGGGATTTTTCCGTGCTGACTATTTTTGCTTAAATTGGACTCCTTTGCTGTGGTAGTGATTCGACTGGAAGAGGAGTGAAGACACCTGTTTGTTGTGCATATATTGGGTTTGATGGATCAGGATTTCTAATATGGTGGGTGGTCATATGACTGACAATTTATGGACTAGGTAATGGAAATGGTGAATTTCCTATTTGACTATTGTCAGAAGGAGCTAAGTGAACTGGGACAGCAAACGGAGAGGCAGAAATGGGTTGTTGGATGACCATCTCACGCTAGTTAGGACAGAATATCGGAATGTTTGCAATGAATGTATTCAAGGCGGAGTCTTCTGTGACAGGGGGAATAGGTAATGCTAAAAGACTTCTTTCTTCTTCGACTGTAGTTGGGGAATGTGGAGGGGACTGGATGGTTAGATCAACATCAGGTACGACTGAAATTTTGGGTCTCTTAACAATGATTTGCGAGGATGGATACTTATCTTTTTCTAAGAACTTTTTGAATTGTTCTTCGACTGACAGTTTATTCTTTGCTGCATCTTCAAGGATTTGGGTAGCGTTGTCGTATAGCTCGATCTCATCTATTGTCGATGGTTCTTTATTTGTTACTTGTATTTTCCCTTTCCCTTTTGTCAATATTACTCGGTTTTGTCGGGCTATGATGATTTTGGCTGCTACCTTCTGGATATTATCATCTGTCAGAAGATGTTTTGGATTGTCGGATTCTGTATCACTGTTCAACTGCTCTCTAGCTTCTATGTTCGGAGTCTGGGTGATTGCTAACATCTTAGTGTTAGGTATCGGCTCGGGCTGATAGCTGAAAGTGTTCATGTACAATGGACTTTCATATGCTTCTTCTTGTTCCATGTCAGATAGAGGTTCGACATATTTGACGTTGGTTTTCATGGCTTGTGCCAGAATGGGTAGTACTTGATTAGATTGATGGCTTAATTATGAGAATATTTCACTTAGTGAGGGATAATAGTTGAGTCATTTTGCTGGACCCACTGCTCCTTCCATGTACCATACTACTGTGTCGTCCAAAGATAGTTGGATGTGGGCTATCGGGGGCATGCTTCGACGAATGTTCTGTGGTACCCTCCATCTTGTTGCTATTTCTTTAAGGTCAACAAACCATGCTTCAAGCCAAAGCTTGACTGTTGTAGGTCCATGTCAGTTTGTTCCAGGTGCAAAACAGTGGAAATCTTCCATCAGGACGAGTCGAACTTCAGCGAAATCTTTGTTTCATTTTGGTCGAAAATGGGTCATAGCAATCCAAATGAGTAGAGATGGGTAGCGGATGCTAGCTCCCTCATCCTGGCACTTCTGGCATGTATATTTGAGAATGTCGGCCAAATAATCTGCCCAGTTGTATACCTTGCCATTCATAGCCATATTTTTAACAACTTCTAGCATTTCAGGCTTCAGGTCTGAATCTCTACCTATCCGTGAAAGCACCCGTGATACAATCTTGGTGGCAGTTTTGTAATTGTCAAAGAAAATCTGGCTCATGACTATACCTAGTGAATTCTTTCTAGCAGGAGAATCAACAAACTAATCAACCAAGTCTGCACCCGAACTTGTTGGTACAGCATCTCCTTTATGTGAAAGGCTAGTGACTTTGTGGATGATTTCACCATTGATTTCAACCCGAATATCAAGGTAAATCTTGCCGTTGTGATATCTGCTAACGATGAACTGTGCAATGAATTCCTTCAATCCTCCAAAGTTATCTAGTAAAGGTCCGTTCAAGTAAAGCAGGATTGTGGCTGTTCGCAACCATTTAGCTTCCTCTCTACAGTGACCGTTTGATTCCTTGCCCCAATCTTCAACACTTCTCCATGCTTTCTTCTAGGTGGGTTCCAATGCCTTTGCATTCTGAATCAACTGGAGTCTAGTTTCTAGTGGCGTCTATTCTTTCTCCAATTCTCTAACCGTTATTGCGGCGGCTCTACTAGCGGTTAATGTTTTTCGGGGAGCCATGGCAGATTCAGGGTGCAAGGTTGTGAGAATGGTTTCAACAGAGTCAGGAAATTCTATTTCATGGAGTTCAAGTTCTCGGCAGAAGAGTAACCAAGAATCCTCGAGCTTCGTATTTATGGTGGAATTACTTGGTACAGGCGAATGAGATGTAGAGGCCTGTATTAATGGCTGATGTGATGGAGTTATTAAATTAGGCTGGCCGGATATCGAGGCTTCGTCAGGTGCATTATTTTGGCGGTGCGATTAACTTTAGCCTTTATTGCTTTATCATCATGGTGCTGCGACATCTCGTTCGTTGTGTTAGGTCGACGAGGTTCTCTATTTATGCTTGGATGGTTCGAGTTCCAATACTTCTGCCATGTTGATTTTTCTTCTGTAAACTGTCGATGTTCTTGTCGTTGTCTGTAATATCGATGGTTATGCATCAGACTTCATTCTCTGTTGTTTCCTTGTTTCCTCTACCATTCTCTCGTCATTTCTACTTTTTACCACGATCTGCTATATTTGGTTGATTGCTTTATATTCCTCTCATTCGGTTATTTCTAACTTTTTTTTTTCATGTTCATGATTTATACCTTTTAATGTTGAATATTGTAACTTCTAAGAATATTATATTTGTACATTATTTATTCCGGAGATGTTCCATCCCTCTGATGTGACTTTATTATGTATCCGGAGATGTTTATTCCTCCGAGGAATTGTGGTAACTAGGGTTGTTAGACCCACCATGTGGGGGTCGGCCCTGAAATTAGGTTTTAAGGGTTATTAGACTTCTCCAGGAGAGGTCGGCCCCATTAGGTATTTTTGGTGGTTAGGAGTGTGTATAAATAGAGGAGGTGAACTCCTCATTAGATCACTCACTCACTTGTGAAAAGAGGCGCACTTGTCTGGGAGATCTGCTAAGGAGGAATAGAAGGAGGGAGCACATCTTGTATTTTGGTTAATCATCTTATTGAGGAAAGCTTTGCTGGCTTTTCTACCCCATGAGGGTTTCCCAGGGTAAATATTGTGTCTATCTTGTGATTATGCTTCTTTCAGTGATCCTGCTAGTCTATTTGGTTTAAACTTAACATGTTATCAGAGCTAGACTGAATAGGACATCTTTCACAAGGTAAGAACCTCTCTCTCTCTCTCTCCGATGAAAGTTAGGGTTTCAGCAAAAAGTTGGTATTATTGAATTTTGGTTACATGGCTGGATAGCCCTTTTCAATACCATTCTTTTGAACCCTAGATCGAACTTTTTGGTTGGGTAGAACTCCGGGAAATCCAAACCCTAATTCTACCAAAAGTACGATAAGTCAGAATTTGGTTTCAGAAACAAAAGTTGGCATTTTTGAATTCTGATTGTATGGCTGGATAGCCCTTCTCAAGACCATTCTTTTGATCCCTAGATCGAACTTTTTGGTTGGGTAGAACTCCGGGAAAGTCAAACCCTAATTCTACCAAAAGTGCGATAAAATTCTGTCCCAGATTCCGGAAAAGTAAAAAGTAACATTTCCAGGTAAGACTACTCTGTCTCTTGGACTCCCCCAAGAGAAGATGGCTCCCAACACTAAGCTTGAGGACAATCTAGAAGGTATAGAGAATTTCCGGGCATGGAAATACATAATTGGTCTCATTCTTGAAGAGAATGATCTTGCTCATTATATCAAAGAAGAAGTTGCAGAACCAGAAGGAGAAGAAGCCAAAGAAAAGCACAGGAAGGATTTGATTAGGGCAAAGAGAATCATAGCTGATTCTATTAAAGACCACTTGATTCCCCAAGTGGCTTCCAAGAAGACTCCAAAGGAAATGTATGATGCCCTAGGAAGAATGTATCAAGGAAAGAACATCAATAGGAAGATGAACCTAAGGACTCAATTGAAGAGTACCAAGATGCACAAAGGAGAATCCATTCAAGACTACTTCTCAAGGGTTTCACAAATCAAGGAACAACTAGATGCAATTGGTGATATCCTTGATGAGGATGAACTTGTGATGACTGCTCTCAATGGTCTCACTAGACCTTGGGAATCATTTATACAAACCATGTGTGCCAGGAAAGAGAGCATGAAGTTTGATATAGTATGGGAGGATTGTGTTCAAGAAGAAGCTAGGGTTGCAAACAGAGAAGCACTTCTCAAAGAGGATGACCAAGCTTTGACCACTCATACCAAAAGAAGAAGAATGAGTCATCTCAAGAGAGTTGACCACAAAGGATCTCAACACTTCTCTAGATCTAACAAGAGAAGAGGACCCAATTCAGCAAGAGATCTTTCCACAGTAGAATGCTACAATTGTCATAAATTAGGACACATCTCCAGATTTTGTCCTTCTCAAAAGAAGAAGTTCTTCCACAAAAGACATCATGCACATATGGTAGAAAATGACAGTGAAGAAGAAGAAGAAGAAGAAGAAGAAGAAGAAGAAGAGGTAGAGGCAAGACCTAGAAAGAAAAGGTCTAAAGGAAAGAAAGAAGATCCAGAAGAATATGTCATATTCTCTGCACTCTCTGGATCTATATCTCCTGGAGAAGATACATGGCTCATTGACAGTGGTGCTTCTAAGCACATGACAGGACAAAGGAAGACTTTCTCAAATCTTGAAGAAAAGTCTTCTTCACAAAAGGTATCTCTAGGAGATGACTACCAGTACCCCATCAAAGGAATTGGTGAAGCTAGCTACAAGCTAGATTCTGGAACACCCTTGAAGATGAGAGACATCTTATATGTACCAGGTTTAAAGAAGAACCTCCTCTCTATCTCAGCACTAGATAAGAAAGGTTTTATAGTGGCTTTCATAGATGGACAAGTACTCATGTGGTCCAAAGGAAAGACAATTAAAGATGCAGTTGTTATTGGTGAAGAAGAAGGAGGTCTCTATAAGCTCAAGGGCCATCCAGAAGCTGCCCTTGCTCATGAAATATCTAGCCCCAGTGAGCTATGGCATAGAAGACTAGCTCACATCAACTATAAAGCCTTACCCTATGTAAGCAAGGTAGTCATAGGATTACCAGACTTGAAAACTGATCATGATGGCTCATGTAAAGGGTGTAAGAAAGGAAAAAATATCAAGAACCCCTTTCCAAAGAGTGAAACAAAGACTAAGAACATTTTAGTGCTAATACACTCAGATGTATGTGGACCAATGCCCACCACTTCTCTAAGTGGGTTTGAATACTATCTTTCATTCATTGATGACCATTCAAGGAAAACTTGGATATACTTCCTGAAAGGTAAGAATGAAGTCTTTGGAAAATTTAAAGAGTTCAAGGCTCTAATAGAAAATCTATCAAAGAAGAGAATCAAAATTCTCAGAACAGATAATGGCGGAGAATTTACCGCAAAGGAATTTGAGGACTTTTGTAAAGAAGCTGGAATTAAAAGGGAACTAACTACTCCTTATAATCCCCAACAAAATGGGGTGGCTGAAAGGAAAAATAGAACAATCATGGAAGCTGTGAAGACCATGATACATGACCAAGATCTTCCCATGTATCTATGGGCTGAAGCAACCAAGACAGCAGTATATGTGCAAAATAGATTATCTCATAGTGCTCTTGATTTCAAAACTCCAGAAGAAGTATTTACAGGTAAGAAGCCTGAGGTAAGTCATCTTAAAATATTTGGGTGTCCTGTGTACATTCACATTCCAAAAGAAAAGAGAACCAAGTTGGACCCTTCTGGTAAGAAGGGAATATTTGTTGGTTATTGTGAATCATCCAAAGCCTTCAGAATTTACATTCCAGGCTTTCATCACATAGAAATAAGTAGAGATGTAACATTTGATGAAGAAGCACTTCTCAAGAAATCCAAGAAGTGCCAACTTGAAGAAATATATGAAGAATATACTTATCCCAAGATCACAGAGGCTGTGCCCATTCCTGAAAATGATTCTCCAGAGGATCATGACATGTTGGAACCACAAGAGCCTCCTATTTCAGACTTATCTAAGAAAAGAAGGCCAGCATGGGCCAGAGATATTATTCAAGGGGATGAAAGATATGGAGCTCCTGAAGGCTCCACTAGAGAAAGAAAGAAACCAAAGCTAGTGTCCAACTACATGGCCTTGATGTGTGATCTTGTAGATCAACTACCTACCAGCTATGAAGAGGCAGCCCAGAAGAAAGAATGGGTAGAAGCAATGACAGAAGAATATCAGTCAATAATGAAAAATGATGTTTGGGATATAGTACCCAAACCAAAAGATAAAAGTGTGGTTTCTTCCAAATGGATTTTCAAGATAAAATATGCTGCAGATGGTAGCATTGAAAAATACAAGGCAAGATTTGTAGCTAGAGGATTCTCTCAGAAGGAGGGAATTGACTATGAAGAAACATTTGCACTAGTTGCTAGGTATACTTCAATTAGAACTATCATGGCACTTGCATCCATGATGAAGTGGAAATTACACCAAATGGATGTTAAGACAGCTTTTATGAATGGTGTAATTGAAGAAGAAGTATACATAGAGAAACCACAAGGGTTTGAGGTTAATGATGGAAGGACTCATGTATGCAAATTTAAAAAGGCATTATATGGGTTGAAACAAGCTCCCAGGGCTTGGTATGGAAGGATTGACAATTTCTTAACTAGCATGGGCTTTACCAAAAGTAAAGCTGACCCAAATCTTTATCTCAAAGTGATGGATGATGAACCAGTTATATTGTTGTTATATGTAGATGATATATTTCTAATTGGAGACGAGAAACAAATTATTGAAAGAAAGAAGAAGCTTTCTTCAGAATTTGAGATGAAAGATCTCGGATTAATGCATTACTTCTTAGGCTTAGAAGTATGGCAAGAACCAAAAGGAATCTTTCTAAATCAAGGTAAGTATACTGTGGAGATTCTCAAAAGATTTGATATGTTGGAGTGTAAATCCATGGCCACTCCCATGGACTCCAACTTAAAATTATTAGTTAATGATTCATCAGAATTAGTGGACATAACTCTATATAGACAAATCATTGGATCATTGATGTACTTAACAAATACTAGGCCTGATATATGCTTTGCTGTAAATACCCTAAGTCAGTATCTAGTAGAACCTAGAAAGGTTCACTTAATAGCTGCAAAGCATATAATGAGGTACCTAAAAGGTACATTAGATTTTAGCCTATTCTATCTTGGAGGTCATGAACTCAGACTACATGGTTACTCAGATTATGATTGGGCAGTTAGTGTCTCAGATAGAAAAAGTACTTCAGGTGGATGTTATGGTCTTTGATCTGCCATGATCTCATGGTTCAACAAGAAACAATCTAGTGTGGCCCTCAGTACTACTGAAGCAGAATATATAGCTGCATGCTCTGCCTGCTGTGAAGCAGTATGGCTTCAGAAACTTTTATCTGGAGTGTTTGACTTAGAAATGGACCCCACCGTGATTATGTGTGATAATCAAAGCTGCATCAAGATGACTGAAAATCCTGTATTTCACGATAAGTCAAAACACATAGAGATCCTATACTTTTATATACGAGATATGGTGCAGAGAGGAGCTATCAAGCTCAAGTATATAAGCACTGAGGATCAAATTGTTGATATCCTAACCAAACCTCTGTCTCGAGTAAAGTTTGAACACTTCCAAGACAAGCTTGGTGTTGTTCAGAAGGACCCTCCTCGAAAGGGGGAGTAGCACAGTATCCGATAACAAGTCTATCTCATCAATGATGAGGTTACATATTTACTGCACTTAGTTACCTAGAATTATTTAGATTTAGGACTCTTATATTCTTTCTTTTGATGATAGATGTATACATGCTTTTGATGATAGATGTATACATGCTTTTGATGTTAGTTTTTGATGATAGATGTATACATGCTTTTGATGTTAGTTTTTTATGATAGATGTATACATGCTTTTGATATACATGTTTTGATGATGATGACACATGTTGTGGTTATACATGTTTTGATGATGATGATACATGTTGTGGTTATACATGTTTTGATGATAATGATACATGTTGTGGTTATACATGTTTTGATGATGATGATACATGTTGTGGTTATACATGTTTTGATGATGATGATACATGTTGTGGTTATACATGTTTTGATGATGATGACACATGTTGTGGTTATACATGTTTTTATGATGATGACACATGTTGTGGTTATACATGTTTTGATGATGATGACACATGTTGTGGTTATACATGTTTTGATGATGAGGATACATGTTTTGTTATACATGTTGTGAAGGGATTGGATCATTCCTAGACTTCAGTCCTAAAGAAGAGCCGTAGACGTATGTCTTCGAAAATGAAGTTCTTGATGAACATATGAAGGGATTGGATCATTCCTGGACTTCAGTCCTAAAGAATAGCCGTAGACGTATGTCTTCGAAAATGAAGTTCTTGATGAACATATGAAGGGATTGGATCATTCCTGGACTTCAGTCCTAAAGAAGAGCCATAGACGTAAGTCTTCTAGAATGAAGTCCTTGGTGGACGGTGAGGGATTAAGTCATCCTTGGACGTAGGTCCTAAATGTACGGTTGAGGATTAAGTCATCCTTGGACGTAGGTCCTAAATGTACGGTTGAGGATTAAGTCATCCTTGGACGTAGGTCCTAAATGTACAGTTGAGGATTAAGCCATCCTTGGACGTAGGTCCTAAATGTACGGTTGAGGATTAAGTCATCCTTGGACGTAGGTCCTAAATGCACAGTGGAGGATTAAGTCATCCTTGGACGTGGTCCTAAATGTACGGTGGAGGATTAAGTCATCCTTGGACGTGGTCCTAAATGTACGGTGGAGGATTAAGTCATCCTTGGACGTGGTCCTAAATGTACGGTGGAGGATTAAGTCATCCTTGGACGTGGTCCTAAATGTACGGTGGAGGATTAAGTCATCCTTGGACGTGGTCCTAAATGTACGGTGGAGGATTAAGTCATCCTTGGACATGGTCCTAAATGTACGGTGAAGGATTAAGTCATCCTTGGACGTGGTCCTAAATGTACGGTGGAGGATTAAGTCATCCTTGGACGCTGTCCTAAATGTACGGAAAGGATTGGATCATCCTTGGACTTTGGTCCTGTAAACTGAGCCGTAGACATGTGGTCTCCGACAACATGATAGGACTGGATCGTCCCTGGACTTCAGTTCAAAAGGTACATGATAGGACTGGATCGTCCCTGGACTTCGGTTCAAAAGGTACATGACTGGTTTGCATCATCCTTGGACATAGAGAACTGGATTGATCATGTGATGACGATGCTGATGATCATGTGATGACGATGCTGATGATCGTGTGATGACGATGCTGATGATCATGTGATGACAATGCTGATGATCGTGTGATGACGATGCTGATGTTCATGTGATGACGATGCTGATGATCGTGTGATGACAATGCTGATGATCATGTGATGACGATGCTGATGATCGTGTGATGATGATGCTGATGATCGTGTGATGACGATGCTGATGATCGTGTGATGGCAATGCTGATGATCGTGTGATGACGATGCTGATGATCGTGTGATGATGATGCTGATGATCGTGTGATGATGATGCTGATGATTGTATGATGACGATGTTGATCGTGATGCTGATGATCATGTGATGATGATGTTGATCGTGATGTCGATGATCGTGTGATGACGATGTTGATCGTGATGCTGATGATCGTGTGATGACGTTGCTGTTGATCGTGTGTTGACAATGTTGTGACGATGCTGATGATTGAGTACTATCAACTCTGATGATGTTGATGTTCTAGTAACTAGTCAAGTTACTGATGATGATGAATTGAAGAAAGCTTTCGATGATATATAGATGATGTAGTAAATGACTCCTTGCTCCTGCAGATGTTGTTATAATATCCTTCTTGTTAAGGGGGAGTGTTGAATATTGTAACTTCTAAGAATATTATATTTGTACATTATTTATTCCGGAGATGTTCCATCCCTCCGATGTGATTTTATTATGTATCCGGAGATGTTTATTCCTTCGAGGAATTGTGGTAACTAGGGTTGTTAGACCCACCATGTGGGGGTCAGCCCTGAAATTAGGTTTCAGGGGTTATTAGACTTCTCCAGGAAAGGTCGGCCACATTAGGTATTTTTGGTGGTCAGGAGTGTGTATAAATAGAGGAGGTGAACTCCTCATTAGATCACTCACTCACTTGTGAAAAGAGGTGCACTTGTCTGGGAGATCTGCTAAGGAGGAATAGAAGGAGGGAGCACATCTTGTATTTTGGTTAATCATCTTATTGAGGAAAGCTTTGCTGGGTTTTCTACCCCATGAGGGTTTCCCAGGGTAAATATTGTGTCTATCTTGTGATTATGCTTCTTTCAGTGATCCTGCTAGTCTATTTGGTTTAAACTTAACATTTAAGTCGGGCGTTGTTTACAACGTTCTTGAAAATATTTCCTTGTAATGTGTTTAGTATGAATGAGCCATTAGGGTTTAACTTTTCGATGATGTAGGGTCCCATCCATTCTGTATGCAACTTTTTTGGTTTCCCTTTTACTCTACTATTATAGAGGAGTGCTAATTCTCCAACTGGCATATTCTTTTGTTTGATATTTCTATCATGCCATGCTTTCTATTGTTGTTTTTTCACTCTCTGATGTTCTAATGCCAACTGTTGACTTTCATACAGCTTCAACAGCTATAATAGCCGTTCGTGTCGAGTATCTTTGACGTCGATATGTAGAGCTGTTGCAATGGTCGGTACTTGTCGATGAAAATGTAACGGGACGATAGCCTCTTTCCCATAGACAAGTGAGAATGGTGTCTGTCCTGTCGTTTTCTTGTATGCTGTTTTATATGCACAAAGGACAGCAGATATTTTATCGTCCCAGTCATCTTTCTCTATATTGCAGATTTTTGCCAGTCCTTTTGTAAGTGTTTTATTGAACGATTCTACTGCGTCGTTCGACTGAGGGTGATATGTTGTGCTTATTCTATGATCAACTACAAACTCCTTAGTCAATGCTTTAATGGTTTTACATACAAAGTGTGTGCCTTGGTCACTTATCAATGTTATGGGGCATCCAAAGCATGTTATGATGTTTTCATAAATGAATTTAGTAGCAACTTCACTTGAACATGTTTCGACTGGTTCTGCTTCTGCCCACTTGGTAATGTATTTGAAAGCAGTAATAATATACCTAGCACTTGTTCATCTTCCCACTACTGGAAATGGTCCAATAAAATCAATAGCCCATATTTCAAATGTTCGGCTAGGGTTGATTGGAAACAATGGCATTTCTGTTCTTGGTAGTGGTCGGCCCATGCGCTAACATTTATCACACTTAGATACAAACTCTCGGCAGTCTTTATGAGTTGTTGCCCACCAGAGTCCTACTTGCAGGATTTTTCTAGTTGTTATATCTGCATGATAGTGTCCTCCCACTAGTCCAGCATGGGCTTCTATAATTATATCCTGTCGTTCATGCTCAAGTGCACATCGACGTAATATATCGTCCAGACCAAGTTTATAGAGGAAACCATTGATCAAAGTGTAGGGGGCTACTTTCATTGCTAATATATTCCTCTTTTCCTCGTTCATTCCCTCAGGAGCTTGCCCATTTTCTAGAAATTGTGCAATTTCCATAAGTTCCGAAGGTACTGCTTCAATGCAAAACAAGTGTGCGTCCAGTAAGTCATGTTCAATTCCTGGTGGTTCTTCTCCTATGTCAATTCTCGACAGGTGGTCTAGTCTGACATTAACTTTTCCAGGTCAGATGATCACTTCAAATTCAAATTCTTGAAATAGTAATAACCAGCGACATAATCTCCCGTGATACAATGGCTTATTGACTAAGTATTTTAAAGCTTGGTGATCTGTATAAAATATAAAGGGATTAGCCAATAAATAATGGCAATATTTCGGAAGGTCAAATACCATACCCAATGCTTCTCTTTCGGTCGTAGAATAATTTCTTTCATCTTTATTCAATTTTAGACTGCTGAATGCATTAGGATAATCCATATTATCATCTCTGGGTTGTGCTAGGATGGCTCCCACTGCTATTCCAGATGCATCAATATGTACATGAAATTTCTTTGACCAATCCGAAAATCGAAGAATCGTTGCTTCGACCATTTTTCATTTCAATGTGTTAAATGAGATGTCGCATTCCTCTGTCCATTTATAATCTCGATCTTCTTTTAGCAATTCTTCCAAAGGATAAGTCATATCGGAATAGTGTCTGATAAATTTCCTGTAATACTCAATATGACCTAACAGGATTCATACTTGTTTCGGATTTACTGGAGGCTTTAGGTCAAGAATGATTTTGATCTTCGCGTACTCAACCTTTATACTTTATTTGCACATGACATGGCCAAGTAATATGCCGATAGGTGTTGCGAAGATGCATTTTTTAATGTTCAGGGATAGTTGTATCTGTCGGCATCTTTCCAACATTAGTCCGAGACATTTGCAATGATCTTTCAGCATTGTGTAAATTGTCCAATCATCAAAGTATACAGCCATGGTTTTGTAAACATATTATTGGAATGCTTTGACGACAATTCTTGAGAAGACCGCAGGTGCATTCTTCAAACCGAAAGGCATAACTTTATATGCGAATGACCCGAATTCACACACGAATGTTGTCTTTTCCTGGTCTTCTTTTGCTATAGGTACTTGGTTGTACCCCGACAATCCATCCATGAAAGAATAGCACTCGTGCCCTACAACTTCATTGATGATTTCATCTACAAAGGGTGTAGGGAAGGGATCTGTTAGAGTTACCTTGTTCAACTCTCGAAAGTCGACACAGATTCTCAATTGAGTCGGATCTTGTTTCTTTGGCTAAATGACCATTGGGCTTGCCCATTCCGACTAGTCAATATGATATATTATTCCTGCAGCAAGCATGCTATCGATCTCCTTTTTGACAATATCCTTATATTTGTGAGCAAGTTTGTAGGGTCTTTTCTTCATGGGTATGGCGTCAGGTTTAATGTCAATTTTCATCTCACCCATTTCCTTTACAAGCCCTTTCAAATATTTATAGTCTCGAGAAAAAATGTCTTGGAATTCTTTGAGAATACTGGAGATTTCTGCTGTCTATTCCTCATTCCAGTAATCACCAATTTTTTCCATTTTTGGTCGATCATCCTTTGAAATATCTACTTCCTTTATTTTAATCTTTGCATCCATCCATTCTGGTGCACAACTTTTACTTATCTGTCTTTCACCTTCTTTGATTTGTGTGAAAGTTGGTGGGAAGTCTTTTTCTGATAATCTTTCAGGTTCATCTTTTTCTATGATCTCTATACTTAAGATTGTTCTTACGGGCTTTGACACACTGGGATGATCCTTTCTCCATTGAAAAGTTTTCCCTATCGACATCTCTATTTCTAGGCTCAGTCTTGTCGAGTGTTGTTTTTCTATCATCTTTATATTGTAGCAATTGTTAGGTGGGTGCACATTCTCTTGTTTGTTTCTGATTGTTAGAGTTTCTGTTGCTTGCAAAAATTCTTTGATGCTTTTGCTTGCTTCGACCAATCTCTCATCCTGCGGAGAAAACTGGAAATCCTTAATAAAACTTTCTTTTAGATCTTTCCAAAGGGAAGTTTCTCCTCTTGCTTCTTCCATCTTGTACCACTTGTTAGGTAGATCGTCGAGTGTTCTGGGAAAGAGGTGAGGCCATTTTCTTTCATCTTTATAGCCTAATTTTCTCCATTCTTTCTTGCAACGGTCAATGTGAACTTCGGGGTTTTGTCCTTATGTAAACAAGGGAATGTCAGCCTGAGTTGTCAAGTTTCTTCCTCCAAACCTTTCTATGAAAGATGTTGATGTAGTATTCCAATTTTGAAGTTTTGACTGATGAGTGTCCCACCATCTCGCAGCTTGACCAGTAAATGTCTCTACCAAACTTTGTAGACGGCCTTGTTCTCCGACATGTTTTGATACTTGTTCGACATGTACATCAGGTAAATTACGTTCTTTATATCTTAATGTCGAGCTACTATGTTGTACATTTTTAACTGGAGCAAATGTTGGATATGCTCGTATTTTTTGTTTGAAAAACTTTAGTGTGTAAGATACAGAGAGACACTTTTTTATTTGTTTCCTCGAGATGGATTCCACATTCCAGCATTCTTTTGCATGTAGATCATAGTTCTCTATTTGTTAGTCATAGAGTTTTGCATCAGAATTGTATCCGAGCGAGATAGGATCTCCGAGATGAAGTTCTCCTTGGTTGTTTGACTCAATGCAATCTTCATTATTGTCTATTTGGCAAAGCTGTCGGATATCATTATCGACTTCTGCAGGTTTCGACCAAGGTTCTCCCTATGATGGAAAGATTGGCACGATAACCTTTTGGCCATTACCTTTCAACTTGATGCAGCTTTTTTCCAAAGAAATTGAAGCCTTCATCTTCTGTCCCCATGGTCGATCGAGCAAAGCAGGGAAGGAGCTTGCATCATCTTTTGGTACAATGATTTCAAAATCTACTTATGTCGTGATACCTTTAATGGAAGTTTCAACTCTTTTCCATACTCCAATCAGTTCAATTAATCCTTGATCTGCGAGCTTTAGGTAGATGCCTCATTCCTGTAGTTGAGGTCGACCGAGTTGGTCCCAAGTATCACGAGTCATGATATTCACTTGGGATCCAAAATCAAGTACAACTTGACATACATGATATCCATTTATGTCGAGATCGACTAATGGGTCGACATCATTTTTCTCTTTTTGTTTTAGTCGGCAAATGTTTTAGTTTGTCTTTGCTTGACGTGTTTTAATTTATGCAACAAATCAATCATTTTTCCTACAGCTTCTTCTTTTGAAATTAATTTGAGCAATTCATTAAAAGTTTCTTCATGTGTTGCTAAATCATGAAATATGTCAGATGCATCTTTGTACACAGATTTTTGTTTTATAGGATTTGGATAATCTTCCTTATCGACAATTCTAGTTATCTGAGGTTTATCTTGACCAATATGAGTGCCTTGCCTTGTTACAATTTGCAAGTTTTTTGTATGAAGCACATCATTTTTTTGAACACAAGATAAAACATGAACATTTTTTTTATTATTTATTTTCTCGATCATGGCAGGGCAATCCTCTAAATAGTGATCGCCTACCCCGCACTTTGTACAAAATTTGAGATAATTTCTTTCCTTATAAGGACAGTCTATGTGTCGATGATTCTCGCTGAAGCATGCAAAGCATGCACTAGGGCGACCATATCGAAAGCCTTGACCTCCACTGCCATGACCATGACTCTAGTATCCACCACATCTATTGTAGCCATTATATCGATAATTGTTCCATCGATCATTATACCTCGGGTATCTGTCATTCCTGTTTTGATTGTACTAGTTATTTCTTCCATCATTTCCCCTGAATCTGTCGTTTGCTAGATTTTTGTCTTCGTTCTGCTCAACAGAATTTGCTTGGTACGATGCAAGGTAATTTTGTTGATTTTTCGGGTTCAAATGACATTCTTCGATTGAATGTGTATTTACTTCACAAATTTGACACCATCTTGCCTTCTTATTTTTCAGATTGTATGGGCAATCATTTGTGGTATGTAAATCATATTCTTTGCATAAATCGTTGAAACATCTGGATTGGATGAGTTTTACATCTTGTCGTCGATCATCATTTCGACAAGAATCTTTGGTATGTCCTGAGGTTCGACAAGTTGTACACCATAGCTCTAGTCCTCTTATCGTCATATTCCTGATAGCTTGCCCCATACTTTCAAGTCATTCATGGACATGTCTGTCCATGGATATTAGAGGGTATTCATCATCCATTTTGATTCCTAGTGCTACTCTTAGTGCATCTGCATATGTATTAACATTTTCTCGATGGACATGTATTCTGATTTTATTGATTAGACCAACAGTAAACCATTTGATTAATAGTTTTTCTTCAATTTCATAGTCTAATTTTCTCGTGAGGTCTTTAAAACTCTTGTCGTACTCCTTGATAGTTTCTGTTGGCTTTTGGACTGTTGTCTTCAGTCGTTCTGCTTCTAGGTATGTCGCATCTTCAATCATAAAGAAGGCCAAAAAGCTTTGTTTGATTTGTGCTTTTGTTTCATTTGGTGTTTTTCCTATGTACCCCATGTACCAAGTTAGTGCTCTCTTTCTTAATGAACCAACAAATTGAGCAATTTGTCTATCTTCATTGGTAATTTGATTAGCTATCCAGATTGCTTCGCACACAAACCAATGTCTTCTTGGGTCTTTGTCTCATTCATAGAACGGAAGGTGTGCTGTAGTGTGTGCCATGTCTGCTATTGTGTTATTCTGAGAATTTGGTGGAGGTGTGGGTGGGTTATTTCCACAATCAATACTTGGTTCTTCATTAGTATGAATTATCTGTCTTTCTGGACTTGGTTCTCTATCTCCGGAATCAATGACTGTATCTCCTTTGATGTCGTTAGCTCTTCCTTCATCAATTACTTCTGTCAAAATCCAGTTAAAGTTTTGCTCAAACGGGATTTCGCTAATTCTCGGGCTTTCCGACGTGCTTGTCGAATCACTCAAATTTGGTATTGGCAGGGGGGGTGCTTCTTCATGCTCTATGTACAATAGATGAAAATTTCTATTTGAAAACTCGGGTTGAAAAGATATCCAATTCCCTTCTTCCGGTCGATGAATCAATAGTCTATTGATATCATCGCCTTCTATGTTTCGATGACGCCAAACTCCCAACTGACCAACATGGAGACCAAGGTTTTATTCAACAATTTCTTCCACCCAAACGCTTTTTGTTAAATGGAATGGTGATGGAGGTGCTACCGTTTCTGGTATTTGAACTTAGAGATCTCTACCACGCTCTATCCACAAGTCTTCATCCATCGGTGACAGTTCTTCTTCGACATCCCGATCATCGCGGACTTGGCTTGATTCTTGCAAATTCCCTTCTGCATCTGTCGCAACATTTGATCCTTGCATCCTCTGGAGCGCAATTTCCTACCCCCGCAGTTCTTCACGTCGCTGCCTCCTTTTTTCTCTTTCAATTTTTTAAATATCTGGGGTGCTTTTATGACTTAAAAGTCTGTCTTTGTCGGATTTTTTTCCACTGCTGGTCATGTCGTTTGTCATATGTTGAGTTTCATCAAGCTAGGTACATCAGAGCATGCTTCATCATCCCCCCAATGCCATCCCAATGGTTTCTAGACTATTGGAGAAGTGTAAACCATCACTTGTTCAAGAAAAATTCCCATTCGCACTCCTTTACAAATTTTTCCCACTTACGTTCTTTCTCCTCCCAGTTAGAGTTTGGAATGGACAGGGTCAGCAATGGTCTTGTTTCGACAATATGTGCGACACCTTTGTCAATAAAAAATTTAAACAATAATGTCGGCAGAGAACATAGAAATTGATCAGCTAATTCAGTGAAGAACTTTCTTCTTATTTCATCTACCGATACTCGATTTTCGATCGCCTATTCTTCACAGAAATCTTTTGCAATATTTTTGCACCATTCTGATAGATTTGTATGACCTCCGTTGATTAGCTTTGATACTAATTTACGCTCTGCTTCATCAACTGGTCTATTCATCCAGAAGTTTCTTCAAGGAGGTCGGCACAGATTCTACAAATGGCTCATTAGTCTCGAAGAAGAATCGACCTCTTGCTTGGTTAATCGTTAGCTTGTTACGTTGCGCATAATTCTGTAGGTAATTCATGATTTTCTTCTCCCACCAGTCTCTAATCTCCTATTCTGAAATCATGGGTCATGATGCTAGTAATTTTTCATGTATCAACTACCAACGGAACCAGATGCTGTAATCTCGAGGTTCACATAGTTATCATAGAGACATTACACAATATAAGCAAGCATACACAATGACACAGATACAAGAGATGAGATGGATAGAGAGAATAGTCTTTGTATTAACCAGCAATAGCAGAACAATATGATAGAATCAATCTCTACTAGTCTATCGGCTCACCAGCCTATATATATATATATATATATATATATATATATATGTAGATACAGTTACATAACCGTCTTTCGGTTTATCCAACCGACCCGACCTATACTAGTCGACGCCACTAGTCGACATATGATGCAGAATGGTCAGGCGGAGGGCCTAGTTGACAAGCCGACCTAGGCCCCTCCAACACTTACCCAAAATTCAAGATTTTGACTAGTACAGGAAAATTCCCTACTCTGCAGTAGACAAACTAGCACATTTTTCAAGGTATGCACTACTTTATTGAAGTAGAGTCGTGCACATGCACTACTATCATGCTTGTGTACCAGTGCACATGTAAAAAAATGGCCAAAAACAGGCTTTTCTGCTCATTTTCAGGAGATGGTTTGGTCTGGAAAAATGTTCCTAAGGGTTGTAATCATCAAATGGGTCAAGAGTGAGGTAATTTCAACCATTTTTAGTGTCCCAAATGACCCCTCAATCCACAAGTGTCATGTTGTGTAACTGAACTTGATCTCAAGAAGTGTCATCATGCGACCAAGGAATGCAAGTGTCGTCACAGATGAAGAGGTGTCATTTTAAGCTATAACAGATGCCCCCTAATGTATGAGGTCAGAGGGAGTGTGGGAAACGATGGCAGAAATACATTATAAATAACAAAGAGTTGAATCATGGAGGAACTGGAGAAACCATGAATCATAGGCTCAAATGAAGTACCTGAAAGCAAAGGCAATGTCAGACAAACTTATCCTTGGGGTAACTGTCCATGTTGAAATAGTGGAACATGACCTCCAAGAGGATACAATAATGATCCAAATACTGATGCATATATCATGGCCACTAAAATACAAGTGTGGATCCATGAGGAACATAAGTGTAAACATAGCCACATAAATACAAGGTGGATCTATGTCAAAACTGGAGAGCATAGCCATAGAGAACAAACTAGATATATGTTTCATCAAGATCCAAAAAGAGTGTGGCTCAGTCTTGCGCAACTTGGGCGATAACATAAATAAGGTGATTCTATCGAGGATCCCAATGTCTTCATCCAAAAACAACCCAAGGTACAAACCTATCCATGCGAATAAATGAGTTGATGTCGAACATCGGAGGTATCGTTTGATTACCAGTCATTGATGTATACCGTTAACAAACGCGATGGTGTCCACCAATAATGAAAATGGAACCCAAGGTACCTAGTACATTCAAGCAAGTGCGAATAAATGGTCTTTCCGTCGAACACTTGAAGAATCCATTGGATAGGAGACATTGATGTATTCCCATCTATCCAATAGCGAGGGAAATTGCCACTAATGACTGCAATCCCCAAGGTACTAATCGAAACTCTAAACTTCATTCCCAGAGCACAATGAGTTGATGTCAATGGGAAGAAGTCCATGGGAAGGGAGGCCTTAAGGAATCCTCCATCATCCAACACGAGGGACACTGTTGGCTTGGTTTTTCAACCAAGCTTTGTGCAATGGGCACCTATCAACAATGTGATAGCAGTTTCAATATAGAAAGCAAAAATGATTAAGAATTAAATCTAAATCTAAACTAACATGTGCATATAACAAATAAATTTAAAAATGATTCATGGAAATAACAAGAAATAAAAGAATGGATGTTTTGTATCAAGATACCTCAAATGGTGAGGATTTGTGTTGAGCAACTCCAAGGGTGAGTAGCTCCAAGATCCAATGATCTTTTGTCCAAGATGCTGAAAATGGCCAAAAGTCTCATGAGAGATTTTGACAGTGTGAGGATAGGATGATGGATGGATGGAAAGTGAGGAGCCCCTACCACCTTTTTATAGTTTTTGGTGGTGGAGAATACCATTATGGTTTTGAGGAGACCAATGGTATTGACCAACATGGTTTAGGTACCTTTTTCCCTCTTTTTTCCTTTTTTGAATATTTTTAATATTTTTATTCCCTTTTTAATATTTTTGGGAATTTTGGACCCTTTTTGAGGGTTTTTTATGCTTTTTGAGGAAAAATTATTCATTATGAGGGGGAAAAGGGGTGTATTATGGTCTTTTGGTGACCTCTTGATGGCTTTAGAGGCTCAAATGGTGGAAAAGTCGACAAATGGGTCATGTGAATAAGGAAATGAGCTAGTGAGCACTTTTTGGGTGTTAACAGATTTCCCCTTGATGTGTGAGGGCAGGAGCTCATCGTATGGCCGATAGACATCATAGTTTCTTTGTCTTTTTGTTGGGGTTTGGGGAAGAGAAGAAACTGGTTGGAGACTGGATCCATGGTCCTTGGAAGCTGCAAAAAGAAAAAATATTACATGGCCTCAATATGAATGAGGAATAATCTCTGATAATGGACGAGGCGGGCATACCCATGCTCGTATCAAGACATATACACAACAATTACTCCCAAGAAGGGGGACCTGAATAATACATAAAAAATCTGATAGTACATTATAATGGTCCAAAGGAGACACTATTTTGGGATGTACTCATGATCATAACATGATTGATCTCAATAACTTGAATGACTCTGAGTCAACTTTGAGGAGTATATGTAACTGTATACTCGAGGGAGTATAAAACTGGGGTACATCTGAATACTATCGCCATGCGTAACCCGGATATCTATAGAAAAAATGTAATTGGTTGTTTCCATGAGTAGACTCTCAAATGTGGAGGAGTCAGGTGGTATCTGGGGTCTTCAATAAATAACTGAAAGGATCAATACCATGTGCGATTCTCAATGATGCGATCAAGGTGTTGAAGTCGAGCATGTGAGAAACAACCATTTGGTGAGGCACTAAGGACTCTTCTCGAAATGATTTGTAGGCACTCATCATAAATGGTGATGAGTCCAAGACACAGGGACCTCTAGGTCTATCCTCTAGAATAAATTTGGTTGTCGTCGACAGAGGGAGACTAGAAACTAACAAGGCAATGATGTTTCCTTGATAGGAGCACGAGGTGTAGAACTGAAGTGTGGTAGTACTAATGGTAGGACTAACATACTTGTGGGGATGGGAAGTGACTGGGGTCATAGATTGGGTGGACTCAAACTTCCTTTGTTCAGAGCATGATGACATGGTTGACCTGGCAGCATAGGGAACTGACTTGTAGGTGTGGTGATCATAGCTTTTAAGGACTGAAGGGTATGTATTGACTGTGGGGGGCCAAGCTGATGGGTGCTGTCAAGGGATTCTCAGGGTGACATACTGTAGAATACTCTGAACAAAGGCAACCAAAATGGGGAGGCTGCCATATGAGTAGACGTGATCTGTTGTGGCACTGAGAAACACCATTGGGTCCTTCTTCGTAGTTTTAATGAGCTCCAAGAACGAATAAAAGTGTGCTCTGAAATGGTACTGTCCTTGTGATTTTGTTAGCCCAGGACTGTTTGTGCTCATGGGTGCTTTCATTTTTAAGGAGTCTGAAAACGATAAGAAGACTCTGCAGTGGTTGTGAGTACCGTCCTGTGGGTTTTTATGAGCCTAGGATGGTGATTGCTCGTGGTCGCTTTCATGTTTAGAGAGTTTAAAAGTGATAAGTGGACTCCATTGGTGTTCTTTTTCATAAGTCAGTCTCCAAGGCCCGAAAAAGCATAAAATGATGCAAATGGAGAACTCTTCTAACCGATGTGACTAGAGTATTCCTTTTTTGTAATTAGTCTACAAGGTCTGGAAAAGGGGTAAACTTATACCAGGTAGACGCCCTTTCAGATACATTTAGCGAGCATGAAAGGAAGCAAGGTTGCTCGGTGATCTTTTCATTGTTTTAGGAGATAGAAAAGAGCTGAACAGAAACTCCCTAAGTGCCTTTTTCGTAAAAGGGATTGCTTGGCCCGAAAAAGGGGTAAAACTATACCAAACAAGAAGGTATTGATGAGAGCGAGAAAAGGTCTCAAGCATCATCATGAGTGCGGAATACTGAATATGTTGACATAAATACTGTCAAAAACAAGCAATGGCCAATGTGGCACGCAAACCGAGGTGATGAGTGGCATTTTGAAAAAATGCCCAAAATTTTTGGGGTGAGAGCAAGAAATGATCTCAAGCATCATCACGAGCATGGAAAACTGAATCCAACGATATCAAATTTGTCAAAAATGGACAACAGTCGATGTAGCCCGCAAATCAAGGCAATGAGTGGCTTTTTGAAAAAATGCCCAAAAATTATGGGGCTGAGAGCGAGAAATGATCTCAAGCCTCATCACGAGTGTGGAAAACTGAATTGGACAATATCAAACTTGTCAAAAACAGAAGACGGTCGATGTGGCATGCAAACCGAGGCAACAAGGGGGCATGGGAAAAATGGCCAAAAAATCTAGGCGTGAGAGCGAGAAATGATCTCAAGCATCATCACGAGCACGAAAAGCTGAATCCGGCGATATAAGACTCGTAAAAAATGGACAATGGGTGATGTGGCACGCAAACCGAGGCAACGAGGGGGCATGGGAAAAATGCCCAAAAAATCTAGAGGTGAGAGCAAGAAATGATCTCAAGCATCATCACGAGCATGAAAAACTCAATCCTGCAATATAAGACTCATAAAAAATAGAGAATGGATGAAGTGGCACGCAAATCGAGGTGACGAGGGCATGAAAAAATGGTCAAAAAATGGACCTGGTGAAAATACGAAAAAGAAACAACTATCATGAATTTCTCGTTGTGCTGATTCCAACGGTACCAATGGTTTGAGGAACGGACGTTGTATGATACCGCAATGGTTGTTTGAAAAATGGTCAAATCTCTATAAATAAGGTGTGGGGCCAATATGACGTGTCATTGTTACGTGCAAGTTTGGCAGAGCAATCAGAGCTCTTTCTTGATTTCTGGGAGATTCGACCGTTGGTTTTCAATTCCGCGAGTTTTAGGTAACCCTATTTTCCGTAGCCTTTTTAATTATGTCTTTTTTGGTTAGCGGTGGGCCCTCGAAGGTTGCAAAATTCCATGTTGGCCTTCCAACATGGAATATCACAGGTTTCACGTCCTTTTCCGCGATGAACATCGTGGGTTTGGGGCTGACAGTCGCGATGTTCATCGCAGCTATCGGGCTGAAAGTCGCGATGTTCATCGTGACTATGGGGCTGATAGTCGTGATGTTCATCGCGACTGTGGAGTCAATACCCGCGATGTTCATCGCGGGTTCATGGATGAAAGCCACGATGATCATCGTGGCTTTTGATGGAAAAGCCGTGATGAAATTTTTTGAAATTTTTTTCTGTTTATAAAAAAATTTCTTGTTTTTTGGCAGGATGTTGAGGAGACCACTGGTGTTGTGGTGAGAGCGGGAGATGGAGGAGGACCTGATGATTCGGATTCAGACCGATCAGGTGGTCCGACAGGCTCTGGCTGTGAGCGAGCTCTTGAAGTTCACTCAGATTCCACCGATGCATTCAGTAGGACCACTACTAAACAAATTGGTGAGTCTCTGGGTCCCTGCAGAGGGTGCTTTCATAGTTGGGGGTGAGAGGTTAGAGATCACCCTCATTGATGTTTACTTTCTTACCGGGTTGCCTTGCTTAGGAGAGGTAGGGGAACTTCTGCTGAGGATCCCGGCAGGTGTGGATATCGAGGATCTGCTAGAGACATTTTGTGTTCTTGGGGCTATGGTGCAGAACAGTGCTTTGAGCCTGAGATCCCTTCGGGAGTGAGATATGAGGGCTATTGGGGCTTGCATTCTGCGGGTGTTGGGTGCCGTGGCGCCACATCGTTTGTCTGGGGGACAAACGATGATGGTGGATTCTGTGCTGAGGGGGACCTGCTACGCGTGGGGTCAGATGTTTTTGGCTAGTGTTCGGAGAGATCTGGACAAGGTGATTTAGGAGGGGGGGAGTTCTGCTATGCCTCTTTTCTGTGTTGTTTCTTTTTTGAGCGAGTACCGACCTCGTGGCCACGGGTACCGGTTCTAGACGGGTTGGTGAGTGAGCTGAGCATGGTGCGGTGGGGCAGATGATGCCCCACGGTGGTGGTGGTATCCGTGGGTTCTTTTCACAGGACATGTATGAGCAGTGGGAGTAGATCCCCCTACTGATTGATGACTATCCATATGCCGGTATGGATTATCAAGGAGATCCGGAGATGCCTCGAGCCCAGGGACAGGCCTAGGGTTTAGATGGTATGTTTTTGTGTTTGGTTCTCTACTATATCGTGTGTTTTTTAGATGTTTTTGTTATGATTATAGTTAGAGATATTTATATGATGGTTCACTTGCGTGATTGTGTAGATGTTGTTCTTGTACCACCGGCCGATCATGTGGTTCGTAGGGGACGGGCAATGGTGGTTTTTCCGCCTCTTGTAGCGGTACCACCTCCTCATGCTCGAGGAGTTGGGCCTCGTGGGCGAGGAGCTAGGCCTCGAGATGATGCCATGGAGGGAATATGAGAGACACTAGACATGATCCTGGCAGTATTTCTAGAGGATGGGTGGAGGGACTTGGATCGGGACATTGTCGAGCATTGTTTCTATGCGCCTCATGAGTGGCACTCTATTCTGCTCAGAGCAGCATTGTCGGCAGCTGAGTGGAGGGATGGTGCTTGGCATGATCCAGCAGGGCCAGTGGAGGGGAGGATTCAGGTGCGGGATGATCCAACGCGGCCATCGGAGAAGAGAGTTCGGGCTCAGCATGATCCGGCGGGGCCAACGGAGGTGGCGCCCAAGGAGCCCAGAGAGCATGATGATTAAATGATCTTGTATCTGCCCCCAAATGCTGATGAGCATATGGGGAAGTACCTTTTTGTGCGGCTTATGTATTTTTGTATATTAGGTGCTGAGGTCACCTATGACATGTTGACTATATGATGATATATATATATATGTGTGTGTGTGTTTTGGTATATAGTCGTGTATGCACATGGATGCATTTATTATCTATTTGTTTTCCCGTGGAGGCATGTTTGATTTTTTGTATGCCCGTGGAGGCACATGTTATGCACGTGGATGCAACATTTTAATTTCTGTATATGCCCGTGGAGGCACATATTATGCACGTGGATGCATTTTTTATTTTGTATATGCCCGTGGAGGCACATGTTATGCACGTGGATGCACTTTTTAATTTTGTTTATGCCCGTGGAGGCACATTTTGTATTTACTACATGGTTTGATTGGTATGCTAATCAAGAATGTTGTTGGCCATATGGTCTGCTACACTGTTGCCAATCAAGAATGTTGTTGGCCATATGGTCTGCTACACTATTGAGATTCCTTGGGACATGTGTGAATGAAATGGATTCAAACTGTTGAACAATTTGTTTAGTGCGTAGGAATTTTCTGAAAAGATAGGGATCGCGTACCTGGTAATCATTGTTGAGCTAGGAAACAAGGAGTTGTGAGTCCAAGAAAACATTAAGGTGACTTATGCTCATTTGGAGAGCAATGGCCAGGAGACAGGTCATGGCATCATATTCAGCTTGGTTGTTGGTGGCGGCACCTATGCATGCTCCATCGATATGGATCAACTCATGTGAAGGGGAATATATTACCCAAGCTACGGAGGCGAGATTAGGGGACCAACGGCTTGCACCATCAGCGAATCCAACTTATCAAATTGGAACAGGATCCATCTGTGGTCATGCGGGAAAAACAAATTTTTAGGTTTTTGTATTTTTTGTGAAAAAAAAAATAAGACTGTACAATAATGGACGGTGGTGTCCATCAGATTTTATATGGGTAAAATCACTTGAGGTACAACCCGCTGCATGGGTTATGTAGGGGGTTGCCTTCAGAATCGGTCAGAATGTATGCCCCCTATCCGAGGCAGGTATGTATAATATATGGGCCTTTCCACATGGACACAAACTTTCCTTTTCTGGTTTTGTCATGAGCTTGATCATAGGCGAGGACAAGGTCCCCTTCAGTAAAGGTTCTTGGGTGGACATGTTTGTCGTAACTCAGTTTGGATCAGTTCTTGGATACTTCCATGGTTTGGAGGGCTGTGTGCTGATCTTCATCGGCTTGGTCCAGAAGTAGTAAGCATTGCTCAATTGGGGAAGTGTTCGGTAGGAGTTCAACGGCCATATGTAGGGTTAGAATATGGCACTCAATGGGGAGGACGGATTTGACACCATGAACTAGATGGAAAGGGGTAAAACCGGTGGTGGTTTTGGTTGATGTGTGGTATGCCCATAGTGCTGGGAAGAGCATGTGATGCCAATTTGATTTGTGTTTGTCAATAGTACGTTGGAGGATGGTTTCCAAAATTTTGTTAATCGCTTCGACTTGGTCATTCCCTTGGGGGTAGTAGGCGGAGGAGAAATGGTGTTCAAATTTCAGTAGGGTTGATAATTCTCTCCAAACGGCATCTTTAAAGTGAGAGTCGTGGTCTGAGACAAGTTGCTTTGGCACTCCAAAACGAGCGATAACATGGTTGAGGAAAAAACATGCTACGGTGTCGGATTTACAATTGTAAGTTGGCATGGCTTTCGCCCACTTGGTGAAATAATCGACGGCCACAATGATGTGTTTATGACCGCTGGCTGACGTGGGATTGCAATCTAGGAAGTCGATGGCCCATTTGTAGAATGGTCCGACAGTGATGACTGGATGAAGGGGGGCGGGTGGGGTTCTTTCCTTGGGGGCAAAAGGTTGGAAGTTTTGACAATGTTTGACTGTGGTGATGCAATCAGTAAATAATGAAGGCCAAAAGTAACCTGCGCAGATGATATTTTTGGTGGTGGCCATGCCAGATAAATGGCCTCTATAGGCACCGCTATGGCAGTCATTAAGGACTTGTTCTGCTTCATCATGAGACAAGCAGTGTCGTAAGATGGTATCGATGCTACGTCGATAAAGTACATTGCCTAATAGGAGATATCGGGGGGCATGGTGTCATATACGACGGCGTCCATCACGATCGATGTTGGATCGAAATTTTTTTGTGCGGAGGTATATTAAGATGTCACCGTACCATGGGTCATCAGAGGAAATGATGAAAATATGGTCGTCAATAAGATCTGTTTGGATAGCGGGTGATGATGAAGAGGATGGGAGATCTGTGAGGAGTTGGGCAAATGCTAGGGCTTTGGTGCTCTTTGGAGTTTTGAAAGTTAGGTCGTATTCTTGCAGGATAATCACCCATTTAGCTACATGGCCTTGAAGGAGGTGAGATGTCAAGAGGTAAACCATTGGATTGGAATTAGCTACAACCGTGGTGTGGCTTAGTAGAATGTAATGTCGCAACTTTTGTACTGAAAAGACGACGGCGAGGGCCATCTTCTCTTCATGTGGGTACTGGAGGGGTGGGCCTGACAAGGTCTATCTCACATAGTAGATGACATGCTCTTGGCGAGTAGTATCTTATTGGACAAGAACTCTAGATACAGCATATTCGGATGCTGAAACATAGAGGCTGAAATCTTTTGTGAAATCTGGAGGAGAGATCAACGGGACATTCGTGAGTGCTTTCTTTAACTCAGTGAAAGATGATTCTGCTTGTTGGTCCCATATGAAATGGGTGTGCAGATGTAGTAGTCGAAGGAAACCGTGGATCATCGTGGCATAGTCAGGGACAAAGCGACGGAGGAAGTTGGACCTCCCTTGAAGGCTTTGAAGTTGTCTTAATGTACGGGGTGACGGTAAGTCTACAATGGCTTGGACTTTCAAGGGGTCTATAGTGATGCCTTTTTTCGAAATGACAAACCCCAGCAGGTGACCTGCTGTAATGCAAAAGACACACTTGAGTGGGTTCAAGCGGATGTTGTATTTTCAACAATGCAAGAAAACTTGTCAAAGGTCCTCTAAATGGTTAGATCGTTTCTTGGATCGAGCAGTGAGTTCGTCTAGATAAACTTTTATGATTATGTGTAGATCATGGAAGCAATAAGTCATGGCGCATTGGAAAGTGGCTCCAGCATTCTTGAGACAGAAAGGCATGATGCGATAGGCGAAGGTGCCCCATGGGGTAGTGAAAGCTATCTTGTATTGATCTTCTTTATGGATTTTGATTTGTTTATATCCGGAGAAACCATCCATAAAAGAAAGAACTTCATGCCCCACACATTCATCAATTAGTTGGTCAATGAATGGTGTCCAGAAGTTGTCTTTGGGACAAGCGAGGTTGAGGTCTCGGAAATCAGTACAAACACGTATGGTGCCCACTTTCTTGTTGACTAGAACTGGGTTTGAAACCCAGGTGGTGTAGGCAATAGGATATATGAATCTTGCTTTTTGGAGTTTCTCAATTTCAACCTTAATAGCTGGGAGTTTGGATGGGTGAATTCGTCGTTGTTTCTATCGAACAGGAGGCACATGGGGCCAAGTGTCGATGTGATGTTCCACAATGTTGGGATTGAGGCCAAGCATCTCGGTGTAAGACCAGGCGAAGGCATCACGAAACTCTTGGAAGAGTTTCTTATATGCCTAAGTTTCCGCTTGAGTGCAAGATGCGCCTAGTGAGATGAGCTCAGGTTTTTTAGGTGTGGTGGAAATGTCGATTTGTATAATAGGGGAAATGTTGGACATGTTCCCCTCTTCAAAAGCATCTGGTGCTAGTATGGGGTCCTTGAACCAATCAACCTTAGTTGGTGGGAAATCTTTCGATTCGACTGATAATTGGTTTTCTGTGGTGGATGTAGACACCTCAGGGAGGAAGTATGATCGATGGTGCATATCATCCCAAGGGTAGTCTGGTGCAGTGAGTGTTTCTAGAATTTGCTTGTCAGTACGAAAGTAATCAGACCATAAATCAACGGGTTCTAGTTTGTACATGGTTGAAATCATAAAGATGGTATTGATTTCTTCCGAAGAAGATGATTTCGGAGGGTAGATCTCCTCGATGAGGGGAGGAGATATCTCTAAGTTGACATTGTTCATCTTGTATAAGGCTGCTCTATAATCTGGGACATCAGGGCAGTGGTGTGAATAATGGCCATAAATGCCGCATATCACACAAAGGTGGTTAGTGCGAAGCGTTTTGTTGTGAGGTTGAGGAGGTGGCTCAAGTCTTATAACTGGAATTCCAGTGTCATCATCCAACATATTCATGTGTTCTTGGAGTGCAGGTCATTGTGGACATTGATGAGTGGCATGGCCTACATCATCACACATCGAGCACTTAGGGGGAATACGGATAATTGGGGGGTTCTTAGCTACCTTGGGGGTTGCTGGGGGGTGCGAGTTATGGGTCCAGTGTTATAAGTTTGTGGGCGTCTGCCCCCTGTGTTTCGTAATGGAGGTGGGGCATTTCTAGATGTTGATGCTATAGTCACTATTGGGGGTGCTCTATTTTGCAGATGAGTGACAGGAGGGGGTGGGTGGTTGGTAGTAGGGATAGGTTGTACCGGTTGTAAAATAACAGTCGAAGTCGACAAGGGGCACGAAGCAGGTAAGTACCATACAGGTATCCCTAATGCTAAACTAGGAAGGTTGAGTGTAGCCATTATTGGCGAACTGACAACTCCGGAAAATGGGAACAAGAACAAGATAGTATGAATTGGCGTTGTTCCAGTATGAGTAGGCACTGTGGGTGTTTGTGCTAGTGATGAGGGTTGTTGTGTGGTGTGCGACAGGGTGCACAAATCAGATGTTTTTGTTATCGGTAAGGGTGGTGGGATTGATGGAAATGTGGAAGTCATAGGTGACTATGTGTAGATTCCAGGACCAATTGATGAGACAAATGATGTCGGTGCAGTTTGAACGGTTTGTTCAATCATTGGTAGCACATTTTGAGGGGCTGCGGGGGTGTTAGGATCATAATATGTGAGTTGATCAATCTTGATAATGTTAGGATATTTAGACATTTAGGAGTTAGTTAAGATCAACTTGTGTAATATATCCGTTAGGGATAGTGTGTTTCTTTAGTACGCATTTGTAAATACTTAATCCGACGGTCATGATATGTTTCCAACATAGAGTGATCCGACGGCTCAACTTCTCTTAGATCAAACCTAACCTTGATCCGTGGCTTAACACCCGATTGGTCCATGATCTCTATTTAAAGAGCATGGAGGGTCATTGTTTAGTTGATCGATTATGAGAAGCTCATTTGTAACTTTCTTTCTTTGCATAATAAATTGTCCCATAGAAGCCATTTGGCCGGGGCCATGGAGTGTTTCCCTCAAGAGGGTTTAAACCACGTCAAAATATCGGTGTGTTGATCTGTGATCTATTTGTGTGAAGTGGTTGCTCTTGGTGTTCGGTCCTTTGGTAGTACCCTGTGTACCCGAACAGATAACGCATCCTTCATGTGGGAACATCATGAGGCAGAAAATAGATGAGGCCACTGCTTTCATTTTGTACATGTAGCTACATCCAAGAAGGAGGTTGTAATTGAGTTGGGCATTGATCACTTCGATGTCGATGAGAACTAATTTGCCTCCTAGTTCTATGGGTACATTCGCTAAGAGGCCTTGTGGTTGAGCTGAGCGGCCGTCGTAAGCTTGTAATGTTGTGGTGGATGGTTGTAAAGCAGGGGAGCCAAGTTTCTGCCACACAAGAGTGGACATAACGCAGGTTGAATCTCCTTCGTCGATGATGCATCGATGCACAACAAGGTTTCGAATGTTTACTGATACTTGGAAGGACAAATTTGATGGCAATTGAGGTTTGGCTTGGTCTAGGTCAAAATCCATCATGTGTGTATCATCAAGGTCTACTCCTCCGATGGTGGATAGTAGTAGTTTTTGTTGTGCAGGGCATGTTGTCAGTACCTCTAAAGAAGACATAGCAGTGGGGGATTGTGCTAGGTCTTCCACGACGTTATAATTGGATGCTGCGTGAGCATTAGGATTGTTGTTAATCCTTCACAAAGGAATGTGAGGGATTTTAGGTCCTCCGTCCAATGGCATATTTGGTATGCATAGTGGTTGATCTGGTGGAAGGGAGGTGGATGCGTCAGTGGGAGGAGTTTCTGGGGGTGGGCCGTACTGATTCATGCGAGTCTGGAGGTTGATGTCATTAATAAATTGTGTGTGCCTGAATTTGTATGCTGATAATCAGTTGTGGCATAGGTGATCTGTTGTTGAGGTGCAGCAGATCCTTGTGAGGGATCCATAGGGTGAGCATTTACTACTCCCTAGTTTGGCAATGGGTTTTGCAATATCATGAGTTGCGGTTGATTAAGTGGAGCTGGCTATCCAGCGTGGCCCTGGAGTTGGGCATCGTCATCCCAAAGTTTATGTGCTTTCTCTAAATGGGGGCAGTTGTGAGTGTAGTGTGCATAGACTCCACATATAGAACATGGATGGTTTGTTCTCAAGTTATTGTTTTTTGCCTGTTTGGGATGACGATCAGGATTCTGGTTGGGGGGAGCAGCGTTATTATTATTTGGAGGATTGGGAGGTGGTGGACCTTGATTATGTTGTTGGTTTTTACCACGGCTACGTCCTCTTCCACGGTTTTGTTGTCTGCTCTAGTTGCGTTGGTTATTTTGGTGTTGGGGCTGATTGTGTTGTGTGTACACTTGCCCTTGAGTAGTGGGAGGATTTTGGGGTGCTGCAAGTGTGGGAGAAGGTTGCGGTGGATAATAAGCTGGTGGGGTTGGAGGAGGTCCAATTGCCTGCTGGGGTTGTTGGTAACCCTGAGCTACTGGAAGTGTTGGGTTAGCTGGTGTAGCTTGCTGGGGGTAATACATTGGTTGGGCCGGTAAATGAATTGGGTTCTGGGTGGCCGGCTGGTTATAGTATGTGGGTGGTACATATGTCGATGGCAGTTTCCCATAGCAATGTTGTGGACAAGAGGGTCCATGAGTGTGATGAGTCTGATTCATTGGAGCGTACGAAGTCGTCGCTCTAGAATTAGATGTAGCCCTAGAGAGGTCTAGGGCATTTATGGTGCTCACCATGCTAAAAGGTTTATTTTGTGCCATGACTTGGATGATAATACCATCAATGGCATGTGATGCCCTCGGAGCGTCACCACGTGAAGAATTGCCTTGTGGGGCATCTGGTATGATGGTGTGGAGATAGCCTGACTGGGCATAAATCAGGTCGAATTGTTGAGCTTTTAAGATAGCTTCTTCTTCTGACTGGGGTCATTTGGAAGCTACATATTTGGCTATGAGGGGTAGGAGTGATTTAAGAAACCAGTCCAAAAATATATGGTCATCCAGTTTTATTTTGTAGAGGCTACAACGCTTGCGCCACTCATGGATATGGTCGGTGATGTGGGTAGCTATGTTTTGTCTACAAGACAACAGTATTTCAACTCCTACATCATAGCGTATAGGTAGCTAAAAAAACTGAAGGAAAGTGGAGGCGAGGGGCGTAAATGTATGGTGGGTGCCATGTGGTTGTTCAATGTACCACTTGGCTGTAGAGCCAGTGAACGTTTGTTGCAATAGTATTAGTCTAATGGATTCATCCACTATGGAGTTAGATGAACACCATAGGTGAAATGACATTATGTGGTTTTGGGGATCCTCCCCAGGTTTTCCTTTAAACTTGGGGATGTCCGAGGGGAGATTTGTAGGCATGGATGGCCATGTAGAGTTGTGCTTGATAGGATCGTTGGTTAACCTAGCTATGTCTGGTAAGTTCAAACTAGCCATGTATGGTAAACTAGCAGATGGGTGTGGCGTAGTGACTGGGACATAACTGTTAATGGTGGCATTATGTAGTGGTCCAGTGGCCCCTAAGGGTATGTTAGGTATTGAAAGTATGTGTCCTCCAACCTGGTGTGGGATGGTCCAGTGCTCCCAAGTGCAACATGGGTTGCAAAGGGGTTAGGAATAGTGCTAGGAATTCCTGCGATCTAGTTTGTGATAATGAGAGGAGGTGTGATTCCTATGTTGGGCATACCCATAATATGAGGTAGTCCTATGTTGGGAATACCTAAAGGTGGAGTGGCCCCTATATTAAGCATGCCTAAAGGGGTTGTTGTTACCATGGGTGGCACAGTAGTAGAAGGGTTTGTGGATGTATCTCCAATAGTACTGGTGAAAAGTGGGTCGTATTGTGATCCAGCCATGGGGTTGGTTGGTGATATTTCAGTAGGGTTTTCGGATTCATCCTTAGAATCAGATGTGAAGTGAGGCGTGTCAGAATCAGATGACTGTGTGCTTGGTCGATGATGTGTCGAGTCAAGGGATAAGGCTCTACGTCTATGATGTGTAGAGCCAAGTGTACCGAACTAAGGGGGTTCACCCTGAAGACGATGAGATCATCTTAAATTCTCAATGGTGAGAAATATTTAAAAAAAATTAGTGTAAGGTGGTGATGTAAAAAACTTGAAACCTTAGTGCAATAATGAGTGCAAGAGGGGAATGAGAAAATAAAGGCTCTCAGGCCAACAACCAACCTCAAAAAGCACTTATTATAGCAGCTGTGCTAAAATAAGTGGAGGGATGCAACAAAATTGGTCAGAATACTGAAAGTTAAATAGTTCCTAGCAAAAAGTGGTGTTACTAGACCAAAGGTGGGTATTGTATCATGCAAACACCTAACTAGAAGTATTGTGAGTCAACAAACGATATTCTTTGCAAGGTGATGAAATCCAAGTCAGACAATATAGAGTGTTGCATCAATGGATAGATATCCCCCTACCGGGAGGGACACCGGGTAGACAATCCTAAAGAGTGGCAACTAGGATACCCCATTCATGACACATTCGGTTGGGTGAATCTGCAGTTTGGTTCTATCGCCGTTGTACCCCCTCTTGGGTGTACACTGAGAACTTCGAAAGGTATCCTTCGGTTACTGAATGGATTGCGGTATTCCACTCAAACTTCCAGAACCAATATGGCTACTTCAACCCTCCTAAGGGAGAGGCCTTCCCGATAAATTTCTTGATAACCATGTCAAAATTATAAGAGATTTTGGTACTGTAGAGGACAACCACTATGTCTCAAATGTAATAATTGAGGGGTGTTATTGGAACACATGTCCCCTCAATTCTACCTAACTACAAGATTCTTTTAAGTGCTCCCCAAGTGGGGTTAAAAGTTTGTTGAGTTTAAGGTAAATTTTAAGGCTCAGTTTAAATTATGTGGCAGAGTGGGTGCAAGTGTGATATTTAAACTGAAATTGATTTTCCTCGCATGGGAAATTGATTATAAATGAAAGAAAAGACACTTCAAGTTTTGCAAAAAATAAAGTCGTTTTTGAAATGTAAATGCTTGAAAAAACTATTAAAAAATAATGGATCTTTGAAATAATTTAAAGGGAAGCAAATAACATAAATATTTCAAGAAATAAATGGATCTCTAGAAAATTGCTTGGGCAAACTATTGAGCATAAAATAGAAAAACCTTTGATCTAAATAGAATGCAGAAAAAGTCTTTCTTTCAACTACTGAAATTTTTTTAAAAAGACTTTTAATGGAGCATATTTAAATAGAAAAAGATTTAGTATGGCTGTAAAAATGCAGAAAAACTAATGCTGTAAAATATGCTAAATGGGCAAAAAATACAACAAATTTTTTTTCAAAAAATTGGCTGAATTAAAAATAACTGCATCGCGGGTTTTGGCGAAACAGCCACGATGTGCAACGCGGGTTTTGGCTGCATAGTCGCAATGTGCAGCGCGGGTTTCGGTCGCGAAGCCGCGATGTGCAACGCAGGTTTCGGTCACACAGTCGCAATGTGCAGCGTGGAAAATGGCCGCAAAGCTGCGATGTGCAATGCGTAAAATGGCCGTGAAGCCGCGGTGCGCCGCGCAGAAAAAAGCCGTGAGGTCGCGATGAGCCGCGTGACTGTTGGGTGAAAAACTACGAGGGGAAAGCCGAAAATGGATGCCGAAAAACAAACCCGAAAATGGAAATTTCAGGCTGTTAATGGCAATAGAAAGGGCCAAGATCTAGAACAGTAATGGATCTTTTGTCTAGGATGGCAGCTCTATGAATTAAAATGATTAAAACTAACAAAAACTAAGATCTAAATAAAAAAACCAAGATCTAAGAATTCGAAGCCAGCGGAGTCACCAAAAATTGTTGGCTTGGTTTTGCAACCAAGCTTTGTGCAATAGGAACCTATCAACAATGTGATTGCAATTTCAATATAGAAAACAAAAACGATTAAGAATTAAATCTAAATCTAAACTAACATGTGCATATAACAAATAAATTTAAAAACGATTCATGGAAATAACAAGAAATAAAAGAATGGATGTTTTGTATTAAGATACCTCAAATGGTGAGGATTTGTGTTGAGCAACTCCAAGGGTGAGTAGCTCCAAGCTCCAATGATCTCTTCTCCAAGATGCTGAAAATGGCCAAAAGTCTCATGAGAGATTTTGACAGCGTGAGGATAGGATGATAGATGGATGGAAAGTGAGGAGCCCCTACCACCTTTTTATAGTTTTTGGTGGTGGGGAATACCATTATGGTTTTGAGGAAACCAATGGTATTGACCAACATGGTTTAGGTACCTTTTTCCTTCTTTTTTCCTTTTTTGAATATTTTTAATATTTTTAGTCCCTTTTTAATATTTTTGGGAAATCTTGACCCTTTTTGAGGGTTTTTTATGCTTTTTGAAAAAAAAAATTCATTTTGAGGGGGAAAAGGGGTATATTATGGTCTTTTGGTGACCTTTTGATGGCTTTAGAGGCTCAAATGGTGGAAAAGTGGACAAATGGGTCATGTGAATAAGGAAATGAGCTAGTGAGCACTTTTTGGGTGTTAACAGACACTTAACAAGTATGAGCTGATTTGGAGTAGGACTGAACACATGATGAAACATACTGACACCAAGGAATGGTCGATGCGTGAGGTCAAGGCAACTACAGAATAGCCGACACAGGTTATATCCTTGAATAGTGAGCATGACACAAGAGTGACTTAGGCAGCTTTGAACACAAAGAGACTATGATACAAATTTGCAATGTAGGAGACATTAACAGATTCTCCATACGATTGTAAGACTAACCAATTGGAGGAGTAAGAACTCTAAGATCAAGTTTATCCTAAGGCCAACACTAGAACCCAACTTGTTTGATAGACACAAAACAGGTGCTTTGTTCAAGGAGATAGTTGACTTACTGCCATCATATTGAAAGATATTTTAACATTCTTCCCTTCCCTTTCTTTTTTAATTTTTTAACGAGCTTGACAAAGAAATAAAGCATGCTCGACGGTATTTTCATATTTAAGGAGTCTGAAAAACCTAGAAGAAAACTCCATACACCTATATGTGGATTTTATATCGAGCCCAGATTGGTCTGTGCTCGGCGGTGTTTTCTTGCTTATAGAGTTGAAAAACTTAAACAGTCCTCTATCAACCATCTTGTGGATTTCACATCGAGCCTGAGTAGGTGAATGCTCGCTTGGTGTTTTCACATTTCAAGAGTCTAAAAACCCTAAAGACGACTCCAAAGGTCCTTTTTCATAAAGTTAGTCTCCTTCCCCGCAAAAGTGTAAAATAATGGAAGAAGAACTTTTCTAGCGCATACCAGAGTAGACCTAGAGTATACCTTTTCTGTAAATTATCCACCAAGGCCTGGAAAGGGGGTTATTCTATACCTAAGTGGATGTCGATTCAGTTATTTTAATGAGCCCAAAAAGACAACTATGCTCGGCAAACTTTTCCTATTTAAGGAGTCTGAAAAGGGCTTAAAAGAACTCCATAGGGATCTTTTCCATCAAGGTTTAACGAGTCCGAAAAAGTAAACTCATGACCTCGTTACTATTTTTAACGAACTAAAAAAAGATACAAAAAAATGCTCATAACTTCCTTACTATTTTTAACGAGCTTGAAGTGAAGATGAAAGAAATGCTCAAAGCCTCCTTACTGTTGTTAACGAGATCGAAGGAAAGGTGGAAGACTACTCATAACCTACTTACTGTTTTTAATGAGATCGAAGTAAAGGTAGAAGAATGCTCGTAACCTACTTACTATTTTTAACGAGCTCGAATTAAAAGAAAAATGCTCGAAATGGGAGGAGACAAGTGTCAGGGACATGCAAAACTAGATCCAAGCGCATGGAACAAAGCTATGCCTAATGCAAGGAACATGAGCAAGATAAGGACACTCAGGGTGTGTCTCCTCCAGGTAAAAGGTGTCAAATTGCAAAGGAAAAATGATATAGGGCTTAGCGAAAATGAGATCAGAGATGGAGGCTTATATAACGAGCTAAAAGCGTGGAAGTCGGCATCAAGCTCATTAGTGCAAGCGGGATCATAACAAATGCATATGCAACTTGAACACAAAGATGGGAGCCTTATCAGGGATGGCCAGAAATATATGAGGAAGAAAGATATGAGGCTTCTTCTCAAAGTCATGGTGAATCTAAAAAGGCTCCCAAGCCTATGAGAAAAAATCAGCATGGGCACCAAAATGGCATAAGGGTCTTGACTGGGGTGACCCATGTTAGGTAGGCTCTGCTGTCAAACTAGTGCACAATGCATAAAGAGATGGCTAACACACCAATATCCAACAGGTTCGACCATATGGCGAATTCGGATGGCAAAAGGTTCAAATGCAACATAACAGCAGGGAAGCCTAAACCTACATGCAAGGCTCTGAATATACCTGACATGGTCGCACAAGGTGTCGAAAAGACCAGTAAGCAAGTATACATCCAGCTAAGAATCCTGTCTCCAAGAAACATCAGTACCAAGTTCATATCTAAAACATATGTAAAGAAAGACCCAATACAAGTCACTGTGGTAGAAATACTTTAAACTTCACTATCATCAACAACAGGCATAAACAAGGCAGAGTTTTCAAATGAAGACTCTATGGTACCCAAGCCCGAGGACTTACAATCAACAAGATCAAATTCAGGATGAAGATCAATGTTGAACGACATGATGGAATCTGCAGAAACAAATTCATCATCACAAGAGTTGAAAATTCTAGAAGCAGAATCAAACTCAGCAGGAACACCGATTTGTGGATCTATAGGAGAGTCCAAAGAGTCAACAGTAGGAAGATCAGACTTTAAGGTAAAACCGGGGCTCGACATAACTGCGACTGGATCAACATCCAAATGAATGGCATACTGTACTATGGACTGTAGGAAAACTTCATTGGAAGGAAGTATATCATCCCAGATAGAACACATATCTAAACATTCAGATGGAGGTGTCACTTGGTCAAAAGCTGGAACTAAGTCCCGAGAAGGTAAGCATGAACTCAGAGACCTCTTCTCAGTAGTAGTTGAACTCAAAGAACAATATGCCACATAAGTCTCATGTGACATAGTAGTGCCTAATGACGAGGGATCTGACTGGTCTACGGTTGGGTAATAAGGAGGATCAACGAATGCAAACTGGTTGATAGTGAAGATGCTTTTGTTATGAGGAAAATGCATCACGCGAAAGAGCGTAGACACCACAGCATGCATAGCATAAACGTAATCACACCCGAGGATCATATCAAAATCCATAGGGTCCTTTAAAACCATAAAATCAACTAAGACTGTTTTTCCACCCAAAGTAACAGGTGCCTGACGAAGGAATCCGAATGGTTCACTAGGTCTTTTATCGAAGGTCACCGACCAATTAGCAGCTGGAATAACATTAGGGAAACCCAAATCTCTCCAAGCATAAGCGGATAAGATACTAACAGAAGCACCTTCATCAACAATTCATTGATCAACCGTATGGTTCCCGATATCAACCTTTATCTGGAAAGATGTCGAAGAAGGAAGACGAGGATCGACTAAACTATTCCAATCAAAGGAAATAGTCCTAGGGATTGGTAGGGGTTCACATGGCACAGATTAAGTACCCCCTTTTTCAAGAACAACCAAACTGGTAATGCAGAATACTTCAGGGACAGCTGCATCAGTCTCCAAAGGACTGATGGGATCGGTCGAAGATTGCATTGATTCGATTGCTTCACTCTCTGAAGGAAGACTGGGGTTGACAAAAGATTGCATTGGTTCAACCACTTTATCAACCCAAGGTTGATTTGACTGTAGGGAATCTATAGACAACTCAGGAACAGAGGTTCCTTTAGACATGGACCACACTCTTCATGCTTCTGGAATGGCAGGGCATCGGTGAGTAAGGTGATCTCGCTTACAAAGTTTACAAGGGAACTTTGGTTTCTGTCCTATAGGTCGAAACTCCTTTACAACGTTAGTACTCTTAGCATGACTAGCATTGGTTGACAGCTTGCCCCTAGCATGACTTATAGTGGCTAGGTGCTCAGAAGCAGAAGACTTTTGAACTAAGGACCACACTTTTTGCACTTCTGGAAGTACAGGGCACAAGTAAGTAAGGTGATCTCCCTCACAAAACTTACAAGGGAACTTAAGCTTTTGTTTGTTGGGTTTGTCGACAATGTCAACTCCCTTAGCATGACTTGCAGTGGCTGAACTGGTGTCTCCAGTATGACTCCCAGGAATTGGTGACTTGTCATTAATATGAGTATCAGTGATCAATGACTTGTCCTCAACATGACTGACAGTTGTTGAAGACAAACTTTCAATATGCTTTTCAGTGATTAAAATTTTTCTCCCAGCACGACCTCCAGAGGCTGGGTAGGTTCCCCTTGCATTATTTGCAGAGGCAGGGTGCTTTCCCCCAGCATGACTTACAGAGGCTGGGTTGCTGCCCCCTTGTTTTGGAATCTTCTTGCCATTCTTCCTCCGTCTATTCCTTTTAGACTATTGGTTACTAGTATTGCTACTTTCGCCACATGAGGTAGAAGGAGGAGGAGGAGATGTTACTGGAAAGGGAGGCACAGGGTTCTGATTCTCTTTATTTGAGGTGCTTTTAAAAGAAACGTCAGGAACATGCAAGGAATTCGAAGTGGAAAACAACCAAACCGACAGCCCTATGGTGAATCCAGGAAGATTCAGAGTAGCCATTAAGGGAGTGCCAATGTTTCCTATGAATGGAACAAAACAAGGATCCCCCGGAACAGGGGTACCTTGATTGGCACTTGCCGGAAAGCTAAACATAGTTTCCTGCTCAAATGAACAAGAAGTTCTCTAAGGAAAACTAAGACAAGTAGCACAAAGACCACACCACTAAAAAAAAGGTCGTAGGTAAATCAAACAAGGAAAATAGATGCCTTCCGAAGAAGAGTTTGGGATGATGAGGGCCCATAACAGATCAACGAAAGATGAAGAACAGTTACCCGGGGTCCACAATACAATGAATAAGGGTGCAAGTACTGTAATCACCCAACCGCACTCCCAAAGACCTGGAAGGGATTTCCTCCCACATATGTCCTATGTACAGCAGATATAACCCTCTGCTGTTACTTGTGTATGATCCTATGGTCAGATACTAAGGATACCACCACACTGAAAACTCCTGGGGGAACAATCTCTGGTCGAATCAGATGGCGTGGGCAGGGTAGCTGAGCTCGAAACTCAAAAGAGTCCCCAAACGCGATCCAATCCCGGTATATGCTCAAAACAAAATGTAAGAGGTGTATTCCCAACAATCTGATCTCACAAGACCTATTGCATAGATCCCAGGAAAGTTTTGAATGAAGGGGGTTTACCTGCGATAGTTGAACTACGATTTTTGCGTAATGTGTGATCTTGGGTGGTTTAAGGTGTTTTAAACCCAAGATCCTAACCAAGACTAGTTGGTGTATAGTGTAACCTAGAAAAGAAAATGTTACTAGTACATTTTATTAGGGTTCCTTTTAAAGGTTACTTGCTTACTCAAAAAGGTAGTGGGTGTGTGTGAGTGGTTATAACAGAGATAGAGTACTGAAATGAAATATTTACCACTAAACAAATCTTTTCTTTTCAATGCAAGTCTTAAAGATACGATCTAGAATGCATGTGCAAATGCAATTTTTAGTCTTTTTCGAATGCAAAAAGATAGAAAAAAATTCTAAATGTACAAAATTAAACTCAAAACCTAAGAATGTACCTACTCAAACCAATAAGTATGTAAAAGAAAAGTTTCTTCTTTTTGATGCAAAGCACTCTTAAATCCTTTAAGCCACTTGCAAGGTACTCTACTCATAAAATAAATCAATTTTTTTTTTATGCTTTTCAAAGGTAAGAAACAATACTGAAATTGAAACTAACCTACTATCAAAGCAAAAGCAAAGAACTTTCAGGTTTCCTTATTGAAACAGTAAAAGCTACCAATACGACTTTCAGATTCTTATTGATGTAAGCATGCCAACCATTGGGAAAAGAGTACGAAAACTACTTTTAGACCCAAACGCAGCAAATGAACTACAAAGAAGTATGGTTTGGTAAAGTCAGGTCTGCACATAAACAATGCAAACAAGGTCTTGAACAACAGCCAAAACACTTGAGCTTTCACTACAAAAGAAAACTAAAAGCATAAGGGAGGATAAGAAACCAATCTAAAGAGAAATTTCACTCAATAGATACAAACAAGGTCAAGTAGACTCATTAGGTTTCAATCCAGTGGAAATGGAGCAAGTAGGTTCAGTCAGACTCAAATTAGGGTACAAAACACCAAACTGGTCCACAACCCCCCAACTTGGGTCCACAAGCCCCAAAACTTTCCAAACAAGCCCAAATTGATCATAAGAGGTCCAATTCATCAATGTAGGATCATTACAAGGATGGGAGATCACTTACAGTGGTTTAAATCAGACCTAGGGTCATCAGGGACCCAAAAAATGTAGCCACAACCCCCAAATTTGGGTCCACAACCCAAAAACTCAAACCTAGAATGTGTGCGCTACTATGTATGATGCATATTAGCGCCCATGCACTACTATGTATGAGGCATACCAATGCCTGTAATAGGGGAATGCGCTACTGTGCTTCACAACAGTAGCGCACAAGTGGGAAAAGTTGAAAAAAATGGGGTTAAAACCCCCCAACTTGGGTCCACCAGGGTCTGAAAGGGCTAGAAAGGGTCTGTAAGAGCCAAGGAGGGTCAAACAAAGCCTAAGAACTGATTCTAATCAAGAAATTGAACAAAGACCTTCAAACAAAACTAAAGAAATGACCTTGGATACCGCTAAGCAGTTAGGCTTTCCCAGCGGATTCGTCATTTTGTTGTGAGGAAAATGCACCTATAGTTCAAGGGAGAAACTACCAACTTACTGTGATAAAGATAGACTTACAAGCATTCTGCATGTACAACAAATAAGTGAAGAGATTAGGGTTTAGATATGTATGCACCTTATTCAGAAGGTTGATCCTAGCTTTGCCTCCCTCGCTCTCCAATGCTTATCCAGTGTCGCAATGCCCAGACCTGCAAAATGACTTGATACCTTTCTCAAATACATTTGACTACTTATATAAAACTAATATTCATGATAGAAGAAGACATCAGACTATAATCAAATAGTAATAAAATCTAAGACACATTAATAGGTCATATTTGGAAAGAGAAGAACGTCTGATCTTTATTAATGAATGAAAGCAAGTACATAAAGTTATACCTTCTTTCAAGCTTGGCACTTCACGAAACCTAGATTCAAGGTCTCCTGCTTCTATTCTCCAAGGATCCCAGCCTCTAATCAACTGTGCTAGGGTTTATCAAAACTGAGGCACAACAGAGGGGGATTAGGGTCTCCATTCCTCCAGCATAACTTTGTTATAGGCTTGGTCCCTTCACATGGTCCTTCTACTTTTCTTATATAGTCAATGAAGGAGAGGAAAAGTAGTTATAACCGAGTCATAGGTTCCCCAACCAGCTTAACTTACCCGAAATTCAAGATTTTGACTAGTACAGGAAAATGCCCTACTCTACAGTAGACAAACTAGTGCATTTTTCAAGGTGTTCACTACTTTATTGAAGTAGAGTCACGCACATGCGCTACTATCATGCTTGTGTACCAGCACACATGTGAAAAAATGGCCAAAAACAGGCTTTTCTGCTCATTTTCAGGAGATGGTTTGGTCTGGAAAAATGTTCCTAAGGGTTGTAATCATCAAATGGGTCAAGAATGAGGTAATTTCAACTATTTTTAGTGTCCCAAATGACCCCTCAATCCACAAGTGTCCTGTTGTGGGACTGAACATGATCTCAAGAAGTGTCGTCATACGACCAAGGAATGAAAGTGCCGTCACAGATGGAGAGGTGTCATTTTAAGCTATAATAGGCTACTTCCATGGGAAGGTTGTCTTCTATTATCTCCAAAAATCTGCTTCAATCTTACAAGAGAGAAACTACAAATAACCCCAATACAATATAGTAGATATCTTGTGAGCACAATACAATGTGTTGTAATAGTATCACGTGATGTTGTGATGTGACTCCCTTGACCCTATTATATACCAAGAAATGTGGAGGAATCACTCTCACATATTGGATGTGGGATGATATAATTCTACATAATAACATCTCTGTATATAATAATGGATAATAAGAGAATAATTTAGCATAATGAATAGGGGATATAATGTATTATCTTTTACATAAGATTGTGGATAAATTCTGACATAATTTAAAGACATTATTACCTTCCAAGGAATATAATTAATATATTCCAACACTCCCCCTTAATAATGGATGGGAGAAAATCCCTCACTAAAACTGAGGAAGGAAGGAGTCATTACTTCTCCCCCTTAATGACAAATTCCCTCATCCCATGTAAAGAATGAAGATGCACATACTTCGCTGCTGTGAAGGATTTGGTGAAGATATCGGCTGCCTGTTGCTCTGTAGGACAATACTCAAGAGAAAGAATACCATCTGCGATGAGACCTCGAATGTAATGAGCATCAAGGTCAATATGCTTTGTCTTGGAGTGATGTATCAGATTATAAGCAAGCTAAATTGCACCTTGATTATCACATTTCAACATAGTGGACGATTTCGGAACCAGACCAAGCTCAGTGAGAATATGTTGTAACCAAACTACTTCTTTAGCTGCTTCTTTGGCTGCTCTATACTCTACTTCACACGACAATAAAGAAAGAGACTTCACCTTCCTTATGGACCAAGAAATCGGACCTGAACCAAGTTGAAATATATAACCAGTAATTGACCATCGATCAGAACTATCACCTGCCAAATCAGAATTTGTATATCCAGAAAGTGAAACTCTAGCATTGCTTGAATAAAAGACACCATAGTACAATGCCCCCTGTAAATATCTCATAATTCTCTTGGATGCCTACCAATGAAGTTCACGAGGCTGTTGCATGAACCGAAAAACCATACTGACGAAAAATGAGAGATCTGGTCTATTGTGAGTTAAATATCTCAAACTTCCCATGGGTTGACGATAAAGAGTAGCATCAACAAGAGGACTAGTACACTCAATAGTTAGCTTTACACTGGATTGGAATGGCATAGTAGTAGGTTTACAATCACTCATATGGAAACGAGCCAATAATTTTGTAGCATACTTCGGCTGAGAGAGAAAAATACCATCTTCCATATGCCATATTTGAAGATCCAAAAAATAGTGAAATATATTGAGATCAATCATTTCAAATTGCTTTTGAAGATCACTTTTCATACTTTGAATTAAAACTAGTTAGCTTCTAGTGATAATAAGATCATCCACATATAACACAATAATGAGGACATGATCACCAAATTTCTTAACATACATATTTAGATCAGATATACAACACTTAAAACCATTATTCAATAAATATTTATCAGTTTTTTCATACCAAGCTCTAGGTGCTTATTTGAGACCATATAAAGACTTCTATAATTTGCATACAAAACTTGATGATTCAGTATTAATAAAACCAGGAGGTTGTTGCATATAAATTTCTTCATTAAGATTACCATTTATAAAAGTAATTTTAACATCCATTTGGTGTATTTCCCATTTATAAGATGCAGCAAGAGATAAGATGGTTCATATTGTATTCATTTTAGAAAGAGGAGCAAAATTTTCATTATAATCAATACCTTCAAGTTGATTGAAACCTTTTGCAACTAATATAGTTTGATATTTTTCAATCCGTCCTTCTGTAGTAAAATTGGTTTTATAAATCCATTTACAACCAACTAAATTATTTCCCGGTGAGGCTTACCCTTAGCTTGAGCATAAGAAGTAGGATCATTTGTGGCAAAAAATTTGGTCATAAGAGAAAAGTTAGATCGATTTCTACGAGTATCAGAAGGGTTGCCAATCTTACTACATGTAGATTCAAGAGTTTTTTGGGCCCAAAGAGGAAGGTTAGAAGGAACATAAGTCACTTAAGGAGCTTCGAGACTTTCAGGTGGAACACTTGAAAAAGTGGGTGAACTAAGATATTAAACAGGAACAATACTTGAAGGAGTAACATATATAGGACTAACAGGAGACAATGGAATATTCAGGGTAACATGAGGTTCTACGAACTCAGGTGGTGGAGAGACTTCAGTAAATTGAGCATCACTTTGGATTATGACACTCTGATTAGAAGGATCAAATAACCTGTAAGCCTTGTAATCCTCAGCCACTAACCAATGAATATACACTTGTGATACTTGGGTTCTAACTTTTTCCATTTTTCATCACGAATATGATTGGGTTCTAACTTTTTCCATTTTTCATCACAAATATGAGCCCAACATTCACAACCAAACACCTTAAAGTTACTAATATCTGGTTTTCTAGCATTCCATTTTTCTTCAGGGGTAACATGATTAACAGCTTTTGTAGGAACTCTATTTAAAATAAAGCTAGCACAACTTATGGCTTTGGCCCAAAAATTATTGTGTAATCCTTTAGAATAAAGCATACATCTAGTGATTTCAATTAAATTTTGGATGAACATATCAAAACAAGATGGAATTTTTTGTTCTACAAGAATTATAAGAACAATGTCTATTTTCTTGTAATCTTTACCACAATTATTTAATTTTTCATTTAAAGTTTTCACTTCAGCAAGATATAATTCTACTCTTTCAAAGTTAGTAGGATCTAGCTCAAAAATATTCTTTTCAAGGTAATAAGCAGAAACATCATCAAATTTATCAAATAAAGAAGCAAGAATTTCCCATACCTCAACTAGGTTGTCTTATGCCTCAATACTTACCTTAAGACTATTTGCAACCGTTTGACCAATTATCCCTCTTGCTTGATCACATTTATCTTCCCATATAACCACATATTTAGCATCGACAGGTTTTTGGTGTTCACCATTAACAATCCTCCATAGATTCTTACTCCTGGGAACATCAATCATTTTTATTTTCCATGCAAGATAGTTACTACCAACAAGTTCAAGAACAGAAGCTACTTCTGAGGTCATAACGATAGAAATATTGACAAGAAACCCAAATGCTAGAAATGACAAGAGAAAAAAGTGAATAACAGAAAACTGATACACTTTACCATGCGGATCTGAATATGTTAGTTTTTCATCGTTTAATTCAATATTATCTAGGATCTTATCTAAGAGAACAACATGTACAACATATCAAACACAAGAGACATGAGACACAAAGCATTTCACTGGGGAAACCATAAAGGAGAAAACCCCGCAAATTCCTCGAATATAGAATGAGGAATAATACAAAACCCCAAAATAAAAAGATGGTCTCCAGTAGCTTCCTCCTCCACCACTTGTGCGAACTTCTCTCTCTCTCACTTATGCGAATTGAGTGAGTGTGTGAATGATAAAATAGAGAGGAGCACCCCCTCTTTTTATACTTTACCTTTCACTTAGGCTTAACCCCACACAGGTCGGCCCCTAAGTGTAACTTGCTAGGCCGACTTCTCTAGGAGAGTCTAATAACCCATTAATAACTTAACTCTGGGGTCTGATGCCCTAACATACATGGGAGGATTGACCTCAATGACTTTACATGACCCAATTACAATAATGACTTCCCCGACCGGAGGAATAAACATCTCTGTCGGAGGTAGAATAATAAAATACAATATGCAATAGACAAGTGAATACATTCCGAAGTTACAAATACATCAACACTCCCTCTTAACTAGGAAGGTATTCTCTTAACATAGTTCATCAGTACAAGTCTTCGTCACTAGATCATCATCAAAGATGGAACATCATCAAAGCTAGATCATCATCATCATCATTGCTACTGCTATCTCAACCATCAATCTCCAATCTACTCATCATAGGAAGTTCTACAGTGCCAGCCCTTTTTAATGTTGGATGTAGACCTAGCCTCCATGTAGGTATTCATCATTGCTGTGAGAAATCCATCAAGTATGTACATCTTAGGAATTATTATATGCATCTGTAAAACCTGCAATATCTACAAGGACTGATTATATGCCACTGCAAAACCTGAAGGAGCAGCTCAGGACTGATTATATGCCACTTGCAAAACCTGCAAGATCTCCCAGGACTGATTATATGCCACTGCAAAACATCAAGGATCATCCCAGGACTGATTATATGCCTATGCAAAACCTGTGTACCATACAGTTACCTCATCATCTTTAGATCATCTCGTCGTCAACGGAGCACGGCCTAGATTCACACAACACAACACTTACAATCACCGTCATGGAAGGAATTTCCTCTGACCATCCGAGAAAGGCTCAACACTTACATCAACAACCATGGAAGGACTAACCTCTGACCATTTCGGAAAGGATATAACAATTACATCAACGACCATGGAAGTACTTTCCTCTGACCATGTTGGAAAAGCTCGACAATTACATCAATAACCATGGAAGGACTTTCCTCTGACCATGTCGGAGAAGCCTCAAAAATTACATCAATGACCATGGAAGGGCTAACTTCTGACCATGTCAGAAAACCCACGCCCATCCCTTACATATGCACCATGGGAGGAATTTCCTACCACCATGTGAGAATGGCCCAGCCCTTACATCTACACCATTAGAGGACTTTCCTACTACTATGTGAGAATGGTTTATGTGCATCTGCATCTTCCGGACTCATCACTTCCCCTTGGAAGGAACCTTAATCTGAAGTACATCAATCTTCTCTCTGAAGTACTCGAAATTCACTCTAGCTAGTGGCTTGGTCAATACATCGGCTATCTGCTCTTCTATCGCAACATGCTGGAGCTTCACTACTCCTATCTGCACCATATCCCTGATATAGTGATACTTCATCTCGATATGATTCGACTTGTCATGGAACACTGGGTTCTCAGACAACTTCACACAACTCTGGTTTTTGCAATATATACAAGTCACATCCAATTGGGGATCAAACAAATCAAGTAGTATCTTCCTTAGCCATAATGCCTCACAACTAGCCGAACAAGCTGCAAGATACTCTGCTTTGGTTGTACTCAGTGCCATGCAGGACTGGTTCCTACTAAACCAAGAGATCAAACCTGATCCCTGTTGTGGCCAAAACAGATCCAATGCTTCAACTAAGCATAGGAGCCTCATTTTAAATAACACAAAGGTATTTGGAAAATTGTTCCCGTGAACATCAAATTTTGAACCTGGTTTCTACGATTTAATGTTTGTACCTTTGTTTGACCTGATTGTCATTCTTTTCCCAGAAAATTTCTAAGTGTTTTGGCTGCGGGAAGATTTAAATTTTAAGTATTTTGGCACTTTACCTCTATCAACCTGAAACCCCGAACCCGAAAGGTGCAGGTTGCAGGAGTTAATTTGTGATATTTTGATTTTTTCCTTCCCGAAATCTGTAACCCAAAAGGTGCAAGTTGTGGGAACCCCTTGTTAATAATCTTTGAGAAATATTCATTCTGAAACCCAAAACCCGCAGTTGCGGCTTTTGGATTTTGGATTTTCGTTTCTCTGTTTAGTTGTGTTGCGTGTTTGCGAAACCCGCAACCCGCAAGTTTGGATTGCGGCTTTCGGAAACCCCTTTTTTGTGTTTTGGCTCAGTTTACAAACCCAAAACCCACTACTTTCGGGTTGCGGCTTTCGGAAACCATGAATAAATTTGTGAATAAATCTACAAGACCTCATCCCGCATTCTGTTTCAGTTAATCCTAGTCGTCGATTTACTTGATCTGGTGGATGAAATTTCATCATTCAAACTTATGTTTTGATGCCTCGTTTACGTTGTTTTACGACTGGTTTTTTTACCCCAATTCTCATCTCATGATCGCTTTTGAAGATATGATTACTTGATTAGATTGGTTCATAATGATAGTTTGCAGATCCAACTTTGAATCGTGTGTGATTCTGTTAAAATATACTTCGTCGTGATCTAATCTGGGCTAACACATGCTGCGAGGTCATTTCATTTCAGTTCGAATGATTACAGTCTTGAATTTGTATGATTTTAATTATAGTAGCTTATCATTCTCAATTATTATGATTTTCTATAATCGTTATTAAATATGGTCACAAGTATGAAGCATTTAGTTCGTCGTCTGTATTTGGTAGATAAGTTTCTAGTTTATTTTGAAAGCTTCCTGTTTGACAATTTGATGAGTAACATGTAGATAGGTCGTCAATCCTCAGATGAGCATTATATGCAAGAAGAACTTCATGCTTTGTTATTTCCAGAACCTATGTCGCCACCTTTCGACGTGGGTGTTCTTGATACCAACATTGATAGCGAAAAGGAAAATTATGAAATTCTTCCCCTTTGCATACCACCCCCTCAGAAAAATGAAGAGGAAATTGATGAACAATAGCGTGAGTGAGATGACTCCATTATCCATGATTTTATAATCAATGAGGAACCTGATATTCCATCAACTACTGAGGAGAAGGACCAGTTGTCAGATTTTTCTATCTTTGAGGACGCCGTTGATTAGCCAGAGGATTCTGTGGCAGTTCCACAGGAAGATTTCCGGACCAACTTTTGCCTGTCGTCAACAGCTAGTGGGTCGATTATTCAATTCCACAATTTTCTTATGGGATTGTCTCGAAATAAGAAGATGATCTATATTTCAAACTTTATCTCAGGTTTTTAGGTAGCCATTTGAGCTAAACTATTTAGATTATTTTGGTAGAATTCCCTATATTGGTAGCTCGATTCGACTTTGTAATCCCTATCCTTTGGGAATTTCTATTTTGTACTCTACTGTAATTTCCTATTTAAGGAGGAATGCTTCTCGATGTTAGAGGTTGATAATTTTTGAGTTAGGAATCAATAAGATACGAACTGGAGATACTCTGTCTCAAGCAGAGCTTTGTAATTTTTTTTACAGACTTCGTTTATACAGCGAAGTAATCTTTTGAATCATCTCTTGTTTATTGTTCAAGTTTCTTTGACGAAGCCTAATTTCTTACTTCAAATTGTCATCTACAGTAGTTGATCTTTGCAAGTAATTGATTTACATAAATATTTGTTATACCGATTTCTCTTTACAGCTGATTTATGTGAGAAGATGTTTAGTTGAATTTCTATCAATCAAGTTATTTTCTTTATCGATTTCTACAAGTGATCAACATTTGAATAATCATTGTAAATTATTCAATTAACAAGGTGATTCCAGATTTATCTTGAACAGATTTACATGCTTATGTTATTGTCATTTAATTTTCATTATTTGATTATGATCTAAGTAAACAAGTAAATACATCTTTTACATTTATGTTGAAGTTGGCAAACACACTTGTTCCTTTCGCATCAAGATTGATCTGCACAACAACAAGCTTTTCCTTAGAATAGGTCTAACCTAGAGTAGATTTTTCTGTTTTAAATAGGTTAAGTTAGGACACTATTATTTTTTCCTACCTTTGTTTTCCTTAAGTGTAGAACTGATCATTTGATCGAAACACCAACTCATAGAGTGCCAGTGGAGGCCGAATATCCGTGGGAGATTTCCATACCAAACAGGCTGGGGATAGAACTGCCCTTGTGTAGGGTCTTTTGAAGCCTTTCAGTCTGGGATTTAACCCTTTGTTGGGAGCCTTGGACCCATTCCAGCACCTTGTAATTACGCTACACCCCCAAGGCCTCAACAAATGGTGTTAGAAGGAGGGCCGGTAGTATAACATGCCTAAACAAAACACTCAGAAACCTCCTCCAGCAACTACTTTGTCAGTTGTCGCTAGAATCCAATCTAGAGCTTCAACATCTGAACAACAAACGGTGTCACAACCAACTTCCATTCCTACTACACCTGTAGTAGAGCAGGCACCCATAAGGGATATCCTCACCATATCCCTTATGAGAGGACCCATCACAATCGAGCAAATGTTGAAATCATCTAGTGATAGTGTCGCTAGGTTGGAACAAAGATGCGTTGCTGAAAGAAGCAGAGGTCTAGCAGCTATTCACATAGACAATATTTTGTAGATCAGTGATCAAGGAACATAATTGATAGCTGATCAAAACCCTCAAAACCAAGAAGCAGCTGATCAAAAACCTCAAAACACCAAAACAACTAACAATTCAAGATCTCTTGAATACAATCTTGAGCCACTTTTCCAAGAAGTACAAGATCAACCCAAAATTGGAGATAGTGGACCCCCACCTAGTCCTCCTTGCTCATCATCTTCCTCATATGAAAGTGAGCACTCTTCTAGCTCTTCTTTAGAAGAAGAAGAAGGACCACCTATGGCTGGAGAAGGCTAGAATAGACCTTGGTTGGACCAAGATGCCATATTCATACTCGGGGACTTGCATAGACTACCTAACAATTCCAAGAAATGGCTCCCCAAGTTCAACCCCGATGACAAGATGCCTTCCTTAGATCGCATTAAAAATTTTATGCAGGCTATTAGGCTCAAGAGTGTAGTCCAGAGGGATGTAGTTTGCAGACTCTTCCCTTACACTTTTCAATGGAAAGCATCCACATGGTATTTTTCCTTGCCAGCTCAATCTATAATCTCCTGGGATGAGTTCGAGAAGTTGTTTATTCAAAAGTTTGGAGATGAAAAACACCACAGGACTTAGTTTTGGAGTTATCATCCATGAAGATTAAAGGAAAAGAAATGGTTAAAGACTTTCACCAGAGGTTCTCTTATCTAAAGAACAGAATTCTCACCAACCTTCTTCCTGTAGAAGAATTGTTGGTAGCCTATTATGAAAAGGGTTTGTCTGTTCCTATTGCCATGTGGGTGAAAAGGGCACAAAAGGGGACTTTGCTGGAAGCATTTGCTAAAGCAATACAAGTTGAGAAGGATATGTTCTATTTGAAGGATAGTCCTAAAATTTCAGAAGAGCAGCCTTCTACCTCTCGAAAAAAGACTAATATCACCCCTAAAACCACTGCTCAGAACAAGGATCCTTTCGACATGTCTGATGTGAAGAAATTCCTTCAAAAGATGTCAAATGAGATGGTCGATTTGAAAAGAAATAATAACGAAAATCAAAATCAAAATAGAGGTTTTGTAAGGCCCCCTTTTAGGAGACCTTATCGACCTCCTCAGAATCCACCACCTCCTAATCCTACTGAAAGACTTTCAAATGAAGAACTCTATTCTATCTTTAGGGCCCTGGCAATTGAATCTCAAACTATACCTCAATCTTCCAATGATCAGGTCAACCAAGTTTCATTGTTACCTGAAGAGGATGAAGAACAAGAGGACTCATAGGTTAACACTGTTAGCTATTTCTCCGAACTTCCTATGTATGAAGAGGAAGAGGAACCTAAGACTGTGTTTAATGTCCAACACCCTTATAACACAAGACCAAGGCCACAACCTCCCCAGGAACCTTCTTCTTCAATAGTAGTCCCCAATAAAGGAAAGACTGTTCCCCAAAAGGACACAGTCATCCTAGAGATGGAGTACAATCTAGCTGAAGATCTGAAAAGAGTTAAGGCAAACATCTCTTTGTTTGAAATTTTAAAGATCCCTTCTATGAGGGATACTTTTCCCAAAAGTATGATAATTAAACAACATAGAGAATCACAGAATAACAACTTGGACTCTTTCACTAACCCCGATGATCAAAAACCTGGAAGCAAAAGGACACCCTCTTTTCTTCTTACTTTTGATATTTTCAACAGGAACGTACATAAATGCATGATAGATTCAGGTGCTTCATCAAATGTGATGCCCTTATCTGTGTGTAGGAAATTGAACACCACTTGGGAACCTTTCGCTACTCAGATTGTTCAACTAGACAGATCAAAAGTTAGAGTAGTAGGAAGGTTGAGAAATGTGTTGCTCACATTGCTTGCAGACCCTCGTATCCACCAAACTATAGACATTGTAGTGGCTGACATTCCTAAAGCTTATGGGATGTGGATGAGTAGGGACTGGTCAGAAAATGTTAATGGCTACTTTGCCACTAACTGGTCTCACTTATGGTTACCCTATAACGGACAACCCAATAAAATCAAAATCAATAGGGATCCTTTCATGAAATAGACAATCATGGACCTTAATGATCCTAGTGAACCTGTCAACTACTACAGTGCACATATTCAACATTTTACGTTCGACACTTTCTTTGGAGATTTTCCTGTTGATTGTTCCCTAGATAAATGTTTACAGAAAGAATCGCAGATCACTTGGGTTACTTCTGTACCTTTCACTAGAGATGTTGTATATAATGTTTTTAATGTAAATACAAATTTTAGAATAGATCCAACTGCTTGGAATTTATTTTTTGATGGTTCTAGGTCTAAGGAAGGAGCTTCAGGTTGTGTCCTCATTGACCCAAAAGGGATTAAAACTATGATAGCATGCAGACTAGAATTTGACTGTACCAGCAACGTAGCTGAATACGAAGCCCTTGTTCAAGGACTTAAAAAGGCTGTTGATATGGGGGTACAGGTAATCCATTTCTTTGGCAATTTTGAAATCATTGTCAAACAGGTAAGGAACAAGATACACTGCTTGTCTCCATGCCTATTGAATTATCCGAAGCTAGTAAGAGATCTTACTCATTCCTTTTCTGCATTTAATATTAACTCAGTCCCTAGGTCACAGAACTTCGACGCTAACCTCTTAGCAAACACAACATCCAGATTGATACCACCAGAGGGTTTGTCACCTCGAACCTTTTCAATTGAACTTATGTATAGGCCGTCCATACCTGACAATGTCACAAACTAGAAATTTTTTGATGAGGATTAGCAGATACTTGATTTCCTCACAGCTCAGGATACGTTTCAAAATATGGCTATAGATGAAGAAGAACATCAAAAATCACTCTTTGATACTTCAAAAGTTATCCCAAAATCTGTTATCATTCTAGAAAAGTTCTACAATTTACAGGATAAGTTTAGACACAAAATCAATTGCAAAACCCAAAGATCCTCACTTAATTACGAACCGGTCAACTTAGGTATTGAGCAAGAACCTATTTTTATTAACATAAGAGTTGATTGTTCTCCCGAAGAAAGAAGGTCTATCATTAAATTGTGTAAAGAATGCAAAGGTGTTTTTGCATGGACTTATGATGAATTGAAAAATTTCGATACAAGCATCATGCACCACAACATACTTATGAAGCTGGAGGTTAAACCTTATCAACAGAAACTACGCAAAATGCACCCTAGCTTAGAACCTTCTGTGAAAAAAGAACTAGAAAAACTGCTCACGCCACAAATCATTTTTCCCGTCAGACACACCCAATGGATCGCCAATTTAGTGCCTGTGCATAAGAAGAGCGGCGAAATCAAACTGTGTGTTGATTTCCAAAATCTGAATTGCGCCTCTCGAAAAGACAATTATCCTGTTCCGCCCATGGAACAGATTCTAGAAAAAGTAGCAGGATCATAGATGTTCTCGCTCTTGGATGGTTTTTCAAGATACAACCAGGTTATGGTTGCTCCCGATGACCAACTCAAAACTGTTTTTAGAACCCCTTGAGCCACTTTCGCCTATAGGCGGATGCCTTTCGAGTTGATAAATGTCGGAGCTATGTTTCAGAGACCTATGGATATAGCTTTCATAGGCTTGATGCATAACTCTATCATGGTTTATATAGATGATATTACTATATATTCTAAGAAGTGACATGACCATCTTTTTGCCCTGAAACAGGTATTCGAACATTGCAGGAAGTACAGGATCTCCCTCAATCCCAAAAAGTCTATATTTGCAGTCAAAGAAGGGAAGCTTCTTGGTTTCATTGTATCCAAAGAAGGTCTGATAATTGATCCAGAACGTATCGATGCTATTTCAAAGATGGTCTTGCTCGGTTCGCGCAAGGCCATGCAGTCCTTCCTAGGTAAGATCAATTTTGTCTGCAGGTTTGTACCTAATTTTGCACAGATAGTTAAACCTTTGCAGTAGTTAGTGAAGGAAGATGTACAGTTTACTTGGTTACAGGAACAGAAAGATGCGTTTGTTGAAATTAGAAGGGCTATCACTGAGGCTCCTGTTCTCATGTCCCCTAACTTTGATAAAGATTTCATTCTCTATACTTTTGCCACTAATTTCTCTTATGCAACTGTTTTGACACAAAAGCATGACAGTGACGCAGAAATCACAATTTCATTCATGAGTTTGACATTCAAGGGAGCTGAATTGAATTACTCCCAAATTGATAAACATGCTTATGCAATCTATAAATCTGTTAAACATTACAGGCCTTATTTGCTGAAATCTAGAGGTAAGGTAATTATCCTATACACAGCTATAAGAAATGTACTCATCCAGAAGGAATTGGGCGAGAAAAGGGCCCATTGGATGACTGCTTTACAAGAATACAATTTGGAAATCAGGCCAGCTAAAATTGTGAAGGGGCAAGGCTTATGTTTGCTGACCGCTCATTCGAATGACCCTGTACGGCACCAGACAGAATGGGAGCAAGAGGAAGAACTCCCTACAAGTTTTGTCAATGCAATAGATGCTCCACCTTCTGAATGGTATGACCATATCAGGTTTTTTCTGAACAATGGGTTTGCTTCTGAAACCTTAGATTTCAAAAAATGCAGAGCTTTAAGATTAAAGTCTACTCCTTATCAATTCATTGATGGAATTTTGTTTAGAAAAAATTATAATGGAGTATTCCTTAGGTTCTTGGAGAAGCCTGAAACTGATGGTATACTTTTTCAATTTCATACAGGACTTGCTGGAGGCCATTTCTTAGGAGAAAATACGGCACACAAGATCCTCAAGGTGGGATATTCTTGGCCTCTGTTGTTTAAGGATGCATATTCCTTTGTAAGAAAGTGTGAAGGATGTTAGAAATGTGCAGGGAAGTTTAAGAAACCTACTTTTCCTTGGCAACCGATGATAGTTCATTTCCCATTTCAGCAGTGGGGATTAGACTTCATTGGTCCCATTAATACTACTTATTCCCTTCAACACAGGTATATACTTACCGCCACTAATTACTTTATCAAATGGACTGAAGCAGTTCCCCTGAAGCAGTGCAATGCAAACCAAGTAATATCTTTCCTAGAAAGTCATATCGTTACAAGGTTTGGTGCCCTTGAGTACCTCGTTTTTTATAGTGCTATTTCTCTTCGATTGAGTTGACACAATATGCCCTTGAAAGAGGGATTAAATTAAAATTTTCTTCCAATTATTACCCACGGGGTAGAAGCTTGCTGAATCTTCGAATAAGAATCTGATAAATATTCTCAAGAAGACGTAGCCACTCATCACAAGAATTGGCACACACAGCTCTATAATGCTCTTTGGGAAGATCAGATCACTCCAAAAGCAGCCATTGGCAATTCCCTTTATTGTTTGGTTTATGGAAAAGAGGCCTTCCTTCCTTAAAACCTTACCATTCCATCACTACAATTAGCCCAATCTATTGAAGAAGATGATTCTCCTCCTCTTCAGCAGAGAATTGATACTTTTCTTAAGTTGGAGGAAGATAGGGAAGTCGCCAAGAATAAGTTATATCATCAGCAGCATATGGTGAAGAGATGGTTTGGCAAGAAATCTTCATCTAACAGGAAATCATCAGTTGGGGATTTGGTATTAAGATGGGACAAACAGCATAAAGACAAAAACCAGTAGACCAAATTCCAGTGCCTTTGGTTGGGACCTTTCATTATTATAGAAAAGATAGGTCCCAGTATGGTTTGATTGCAAACATTGGAAGGGGTTGTGGACACCTACCCAGTGAATGTTTCACTGCTCAAAAAGTACTTTGTTTGAATAACTAGTGCTTTTGTACATAGGTTTGGTGTGTTTTTACTCTTTATTTGTTTTGATTGGTTTCTTTCATTTTATTTATAATAAACTCCACACATTTGGTAATGGCTCAAAACTAGTTTGACTTGAAAATGCTTTTTAGCTGAAGTTGCAAAATAGTATGTTAGCCTCAGTTTCTTTCGACTGCTATCTAAATTTGTTTTGTAAAGGGTGTATAGCCAATCAATGCAGGACCTTTATATTGATACCTTTTCACCTTGGTCATTATCTTTCAAATGTTTTATCTATTTAATTGAGATAACGGGAACGGTTGAAATATTCTTATATTACGTCTCATTGTCACAGCATATCATAATAATCTGATTAGCTTTATCTACTCTGGATCGTTTTACAATCACCTTGAAAATATTTTGTTTCTCAAAATAAACATAGATTACAAGGAGGGGGGTCTTATCTTAAGCCAGCCCTTTCGGTTCATAGGTTTTTAAGTGGAATGACATCTTCACATCAAGCCACCACACTTGGAAGATGACTTTCAGTATCGCTGAGAGGTGGAAGATCCTATCATAGGTCGGTCCATTCATGATCTGCAAAACACTAGTGAGTAACGCTGCTATCATAAGGTTACCAAGCCTTAGCAGTGCCTTGTAGTTTATTATTTAAACAAAATCAGTATTTTTCTTTTATCAGGAACTTGTTATGTATAAGGATAGGGGGGTCTTATCACAAGCCATCCCTACCATGATCATGGGCCTAATTTGGATTGAAGCTATCATCATGTGGTCACCAAGCCACGATAGTTTCCTTTAGTACCACAGCGAAAGGACAATGGGTCTCCTTATCGAGCCAGCTTGATCAATATCTGAATCAGGCTTGTGAATGGCACTGCCTATATCTAATTACCAAGTCAGGGAAGTGGTCTTCTATCAGCAAGGTCTTATGTGCAGTTATCTTTTAATAAAAAATAAATAAATAAATACAAAAAAAAGAAGAAGAAAAAGAAAAGATGTGTGTATATAACCAAAAGAATTGTTGTATATAAATCCAATTAATAAACCAAGGTGATATGTAAATTGGATATCCAGGAGGAGTTTTAAGTTTGTCTCGGATTCAACATTAGCTGATGTACATTGATTGCATAATGATATAGGATCTCGACTGTTTCTTAATTCCCCTTATCGGATTTGCATCATCTCTAACATGATCATCGATGGGGATATATCAATCTTATGTTTTTTGCTTGTTGGCTGTCCCTTTATAAATATTTTCTAAAAGTTTCAATTTTGAAAAGCAATAGACTGATATATTTTCTCTAACTGAAGTTATTTGCAGAGATAGCTGGATCTTCCCAGCCAATCGCAATTTTTTGTGGCCACAACGTATCCCATGCTTCAACTAAGCATAGGAGCCCCATTTTAAATTACACAAAGGTATTTGGCAAAGTGTTCCCATGAACATCGTATTTTGAACCTGCTTTCTACGATTTTATGTTTGTACCTTTGTTTGACATAATTGTCATTCTTTTCCCAGAAAATTTCTAAGTGTTTTGGCTACGGGAAGATTTAAATTTTAAGTATTTTGGCACTTTGCCTCTGTCAACCTGAAACCCCGAACCTGAAAGGTGCGGGTTGCGGGAGTTAATTTGTGATCTTTTGAGTTTGGCCTTCCCAAAACCCGCAACCCAAAAGGTGCGGGTTGCGGGAACCCCTTGTTAATAATATTTGAGAAATATTCATTCCGAAACCCAAAACCCGTAGTTGCAGCTTTCAGATTTTGGATTTTTGTTTCTCTATTTAGTTTCATTGTGTGTTTGCGAAACCTGCAACCCGCAAGTTTGGGTTGCATCTTTCAGAAACCCCTTTTTTTTGTTTTTCCTCGGTTTATAAACCCGAAACCCACTACTTTCGGGTTGTGGCTTTCAGAAACCATGAATAAATTTGTGAATAAATCTACAAGACCTCATCCCGCATCCTATTTTGGTTAATCCTAGTCGTCTATTTACTTGATCTAGTGGATGAAATTTCGTCATTCAAACTTACGTTTTGATGCCTCGTTTACATTGTTTTACGACTAGTTTTTTTACCGCAATTCTCATCTCATGATCGCTTTTGAAGATATGATTGCTTGATTGGATTGGTTTGTAATGATAGTTTCCACATCCAAATTCGAATCATGTGTGATTATGTTAAAATATACTTCGTCGTGATCTAATCTGGGCTAACACATGCTGCGACGTCATTTCATTTCAGTTCGAATGATTACAGTCTTGAATTCGTATGATTTTAATTATAGTAGCTTATCATTTTCAATTATTATGATTTTCTGTAATCCTTCTTAAATATGGTCGCAAGTATGAAGCATTTAGTTCATTGTCTGTATTTGGTAGATAAGTTTCTAGTTTATTTTGAAAGCTTTCTGCCTGAAGATTTGATGAGTAACATGTAGACAGGTTGTCAATCCTCTGATGAGCATTATATATAGGAATAACTTCATGCTTTTCTATTTCCAGAACCTATGTCACCACCTTTCGACGTGGGTGTTCTTGATACCAACATTGATAGCGAAAAGAAAAATTCTAAAATTCTTCCCCTTTGCATACCACCCCCTCAGAAGGATGAAGAGGAAATTGATGAATAGTAGCGTGAGCGAGATGAATCCATTATCCGTGATTTCATACTCAATGAGGAACCTAATATTCCATCGGATCCTAAGGAGAAGGACCCATTGTCATATTTTTCTGTCTTCAAGAATGTTGTGGATTAGTTGGAGGATTCCATGGCGGTTCCACAGGAAGATTTCCTGGACTGACTTTTGCCTGTCGTCGACAGCTAGTGGGCCGATTTTTCAATTCCACAATTTTCTTATGGGATTTTCTCAAAATAGGAAGATGGTCTATATTTCAAACTTTATCTTAGGTTTTTAGGTAGTCATTTGAGATAAACTATTTAGATTATTTTGGCAGAATTCCCTGGATTGGTAGCTTGATCCGACTTTGTAATCCCTATCATTTGGGAATTTTTATTTTGTACTCTACTGTAATTTCCTTTTTAAGGAGGAATGCTTCTCGATGCTAGAGGTTGATAATTTTTGAGTTAGGAATCAACAGGAAATGAACTGGAGATACTCTCTCTCAAGAAGAGCTTTGTAATTTTGTTTATAGACTTCATTTATATAGTGAATTAATCTTTTGAATCATCTCTTGTTTATTGTTCAAGTTTCTTTAACGATGCCTGATTTCTTAATTCAAATTGTCATCTACAGTAGTTGATCTTTGCAAGTAATTGATTTACATAAATATTTGTTATACCGATTTCTCTTTATAGCTGATTTGTGTGAGAAGATGTTTAATTGAATTTCTGTCAATCAAGTTATTTTCTTTATCGATTTCTGCAAGTGATCAACATTTCAATAATCATTGTTAATTTTTCAATTAACAAGGTGATTACAGAGTTGTCTTGAACAGATTTACATGCTTATGTTATTGTCATTTAATTTTCATTAATTGATTATGATCTAAGTGAACAAGTAAATACATCTTTTACATTTATGTTGAAGTTGGCAAACACACTTGTTCCTTTCGCATCAAGATTGATCTGCACAACAGCAAGCTTTTCCTCATAATAGGTCTAACCTAGAGTAGATCTTTCTATTTTAAATAGGTTAATTTGGGACACTATTAGGTTTTCCTACCTTTGTTTTCCTTAAGTGGAGAACTGATCCTTTGATCGAAACACCAACTCATAGAGTGCGAGCGGAGGCCGAATATCGATGGGAGATTTCCATACCAGACAGGTTGGGGATAGAACTACCCTTGCATAGGGTCTTTCAAGGCCTTTTAGTATGGGTTTTCACCCTCTATTGGGAGCCTTGGACCCATTCAAGCACCTTGCAATTACCCTACACCTCTGAGGCCTCAACAATCCCATACTAAAGCAGCACCCCGAAGTGCTCTTCCTATCAATGGAACTGCCTACCCAATCCAAATCAACATAACCCTCCAGGTTAATCTTTTGATTTGCATCATACTTGAGCCCATAATCGGCCGTACCCTTCAGGTACCTTAGAATATGCTTTGTAGAAATCAAGTGAACATGTATCGGATCCGTGAGGAATTAGCTCAATGTGTTCATAGCAAAGAAAATATATGGTTTCATATTCGTCAGGTACATCGAATATCCAATCATCTGACGATAGATCGTGGCATCAACTAACTCTTATGAAGCATCACTCAATAGCTTCATATTTGATTCCATAGGTGTGTTCATGGCCTTGCATTCCATCATCCCGAACCTCTTCAGGATCTCTACTGCATACTTCCCTTCTCCAAGGAAGATTCCATCTGCACTCTGTCACACCTCCATGCCTAGAAAATAGTGCATCATACCCAGATCTCTACTTCACAATTTCCTTCACTAAGGAAAAATCTCATTTGATCTCAGCCACATATCTAATCACAAGCATTATTCCAAGATTCCTTAACTCGGAGATCTACTCCCTATGAAGTGGAGTTTTCTATATTTGAGTATTGTCCTCCCTAAGTGAGTGAACATCATTCACACTCTACATTGAGTGATCTTCTGCATATCTATCAGTGCCATCTCCCGTCAGATGGGTCTACTGATATGAGCCTCAATATCACTTGAAGTATATGGTGAGTTCTTTCTTGCATCCACTGTATATAGAAACCATCTTCAACCTTGTAGCAAAGGTTGAAATCTGCATCACCCGTGGTGATCATTAAGCTCATTAAATGACTATCGATCCTGGGTATCTATTGAACCCATACAAAGACTTCTTCAATCATGTGATTCTCTATCGAATATTGGGAGTTTGTTGGATATGCACTTCTTCTTCATTTACACCATTCAAGAGAATGGTCTTGTCATCCATGGCTATAATATATCTCTAGAAGTGTGTGTAGCCACTGGAGAAAACATCTCATCGTGATCCTCTCCCTCTTTCTAAGAGAATCCTCAAGCCATGAGACTTCCTTTGTACTTCTAAAGTATGCTTGATTTGTAAGTCTTCTTGTTGAACAGTCATCACTTGTTCTTCAGAACAAGTGTTCATCATCCTTCTTTTGTAGATCATAGCACAGGATATTTCCTACAAATCAAATTCAATTATTACATGATTAGTAACACTTCATAATTATCAAATCATGTTGGCATTTCAATGATAACCTATTATGCATACAATCTTTCCTACAATTCAATTTCAATTGCATGATTAGAAACATCTCATAATTTTCAGAACAAATTCTTACGCATAAAAACATAAGTCATACAATCATGCAATTATCTTAGCCAATGCTTCAATACAACATTTGTTGTTCAGGATTTCTACCTTGTAGCGAGGAGAGGGACACTACCAACTTCTAGGGTGACAGGTAAATACATTGATCATATCACATAGGATTCTACAAAAGGAAAGAGATCGAGATTCTTGAAGGCATACCTTATTAACAACGTTCGATCCTAGCTTTCGCTTGCTCCTTCGATCGATCCTTCACTTGATCTTCCGTTTGGTGAACATACAATACAAAATATACCTTCCTTAGTGTATCTTGACTAATATAAAAATGTTAAAATTGAAACACAATTTAGACATCAAATACAATCAAGCATTAAACCAAACAAATATGCAATCCATTAGACATTTGATTAGGACAGGAAGGGTATTTCCACCTTTATTGTCAAAAAGCAATAATTAGTACAATTATACCCGATCATTTAGCATGCTTGTGCAACTGGATTCTGGGCTCCTGCTCTTCACACTAACTTTGAAATTCCTCCAGCATAACAACACTTAATGCATAGTTTCTCCCCCTCAATCTAGTTTTCTAGATTGAGTCTAGTCTCTCTCTTCTATCCCCCTTGTATTTATGGGACAAGGTAGGCAGTTTGGATCGAGAGGTAGTTTGATTGGGAAGTTGGGGAAGTTGCAAACGAACTTCAACTAATCCCAATTCGTCAAATTAATATATTTTTTATTACATTTTAAGGTGTGCACGATTTTTCTTAAGACATAGTAGTGCACAATTGTTGGCTTGGTTTTGCAACCATGCTTTGTGCAATGGGCACCTATCAACAATGTGATAGCAGTTTCAATATAGAAGCAAAAACAATTATAAATCTGAATCTAACATGTGCATATAACAATAAACTTAAAAATATTTAAGAACAAGAACAAGAAAAAAAATAAAAAATGACTTATGTATCATAATACCTCAAATGGTGAGGATGTTGTGGTGTTGAACAACTCTAAGGGTGAGATGCTCCAGGCTCCAATGGTCTCTTCTCCAAGATTGCTACAATGGTCAAGAACTCATGAGAGATTTTGACAGCATGAGGATAGGATGATGGATGGATGGAAAGTGAGGAGCCCCTACCACCTTTTTATAGTTTTTGGTGGTGGGGAATACCATTATGGTTTTGAGGAAACCAATGGTATTGACCAACATGGTTTAGGTACCTTTTCCCTCATTTTTCTTTTTTTGAATATTTTGAATATTTTTATTCCCTTTTTAATATTTTTGGGAATTCTAGACCCTTTTTGAGGGTTTTTTATGCTTTTTGAGGAACAATATTCATTTTTTGGGGGAAAGGGGTGTATTATGGTCTTTTGGTGACCTTTTGATGGCTTTAGAGGCTCAAATGGTGGAAAAGTGGACAAATGAGTCATGTGAATAAGGAAATGAGCTAGTGAGCACTTTTTGGGTGTTAACAGATTGCCCCCTGATGTGTGAGGACAGGAGCTCATCGTATGGCCGATAGACATCATAGTTCTTTTGTCTTTTTCCTGCGGTTTGGGGAAGAGAAGAGACTGGTTGGAGACTAGATCCACGACCCTTGGAAGCTTCAAAACAAACAATATTACATGGCCTCAATATGAATGAGGAATAATCTCCGATAATGGATGAGGCGGGCATACCCATGCTCGTATATATACATAACAATTAGTCCCAAGAAGGGGGACCTGAATAATACATAAAAAATATGCTAGTACATCATGATGGTCCAAAGGGGAAAAAACTGTTGGCTCGGTTTTGCAACCAAGCTTTGTGCAATGGGCACCTATCAACAATGTGATAGTAGTTTCAATATTGAAAGCGAAAACAATTATAAATTAAATCTAAATCTAAACTAGCATGTGCATATAACAAATAAATTTTTTAAAAACGATTCAAGAACAAGAAATAAAAGAATAGGTGTTTTGTATTAAGATACCTCAAATGGTGAGGATTTGTGTGGAGCAACTCCCAAGGTGAGTAGCTCCAAGCTCCAAAGGTCTCTTCTCCAAGATGCTGAAAATGGCCAAAAGTCTCATGAGAGATTTTGACAGCGTGAGGATAGGATGATAGATGGATGGAAAGTGAGGAGCCCCTACCACCTTTTTATAGTTTTTGGTGGTGGGGAATACCATTATGGTTTTGAGGAAACCAATGGTATTGACCAAAATGGTTTAGGTACCTTTTCCTTCATTTTTCCTTTTTTGAATATTTTTAATATTTGTATTCCCTTTTTAATATTTTTGGGAATTCTGGACCCTTTTGGAGGGTTTTTTATGTTTTTTGAGGAAAAATATTCATTTTGAGGGGAAAAAGGAGTGTATTATGGTCTTTTGGTGACCTTTTGATGGCTTTAGAGGCTCAAATGGTGGAAAAGTGGACAAATCTGTCATGTGAATAAGGAAATGAGCTAGTGAGCACTTTTTGGGTGTTAACAGATTGCCCCCTGATGTGTGAGAGAAGGATCTCATCGTATGGTTGATAGACATTGTAATGTCCCCATTCAAATAAGTGCATAGTAAGACAATCCCATCAATCCTACTAGTTTCCTAGGTTGGATGGGAACATGTGGGATGGTAATAAGGAAGCTAATAAATGATATTTAGACATTAGAAGGGTTCAAGTATTTAATAAATATGATGAATAAATAAATTCAAGAGAAATTCTAGGTGGCAAGTGGTTTTGGAGACATATGGAGGTGGTGGGACCCACACTAGCTTGATTTTTCAATGACACATGGCAGCTCTCTCTTGCCAATTCGAATTCATGGGAAGGTGAACACTCTTGGGTGAGTTGGTAAGTCATAACACATGGCATTGAGCATCTTAGGTCGAAATGGGATGGAATAGTAACCTCCATGGGAGAGGAAGAGTCAAATTGGAGACTAGTGGACACTTGGGCTAGATTCCCTAGTTTTATGACAACAATAATGAAGCATCTATGACATTTATGACAAAATTCAGACCTGACTTCTTACACCTGACCATTATGACATGTCAGCCCAAAAAATAGGCTTAAGGAAGGCGCTCATGGAGTTGGAGGAATCCAAAGAGACTCAAATTCGAATTTGGGAGAAGATGGAAGGTTGGAACTAGGAGACAAGTGGCAAATGAGGAATATTTCCTAAATGGAAAATTATTGAATCTATTGAGAGGATTTCGACCCCTTGAAGGCTAATGTTGGTTATAAAATGTAGAAATCAAGTATGAGAATAGCTTTTGATGATTTGAGAAAAATTGCATTTGTGAAGAGAGAGCTAGTGGATGACTAGTTTCTTGCCTTAGCCAATTTCGAGGGTGAAAGATTCCCATCCAAGTTGGTGTTTGGAGAGGCCACTCAGGTCTTTCATGGTGCTTTAATGGAGTTTGTATTTGCAGGTATCAGCTACAGGAAGTTTCATGGTTTGGTTTAGTGCAGCACTTTCTCTCCACCGTTTCCAGTTTTGAAGGCATATTCATGCTCCTTGAGGGAGGGCGTTTTTGGTGAGCACTTGTGCTTCTTGAGAGAGCTTCTCATTATATATTTATGATTGTAATAGCTTCATATCCTCTGTTATTCATATTCAGAAAGTCTCAGGTCGAAATACCCACTGGTTGTATGCAAAACTATTGATTAATGAGCAAACAATGTCCATTTCCCCAATGCATTGATGTATGACACTATAATGTTGATTATTTCGAATGGATGGATGATTCTCTGATATATTTGTGATCAATATAATGCCATGGATGTATTCTACAAGTTTCATGTACTGTACTTGAGCATTTGAAGCATTTTTACTCAGTTTAGTTGTATTGGGAGATGAAATAGTGCCATTTCCCCAAGGGTCGAATTGGGGGTTTTTGCTGTTGAATGTGAGAGAGTTATAACAGTAGTAAAAATCAATTAATGGTGCATATGAGACCTCAATAACATACTTAACACATTATATACCTCTGTTCATAAATTTGTGGGAGTTTGGAGGCATTTGGAAGGCCATTTTCAGTGTTACCCGGGGGGGATTTGATGCACAAATTACTAGTCAAAATTACCTATATTGATCAGAATACAAATCAAGTTTGCAGCAGTACTTGGAGGTCCATAAAACATCCCTGAACCTGATATTCAAGTCTAAATACCATTAATACACTCATACAGAAGATTTGGGAGCATTTGGGATGATTTGGAGGTCAAAACAGTTAAACTAGTCAAAGGTCGAAATTGGGGAAAAAGTTGAAAAATTGGCATTTTAATAAAAATTGAAAAAGGGATATTACAAGTGGTATCAGAGCATGTTCTTGGCACCTGATGGTCCTAACAAGAAGTCAAAAGAATAATCCACCACCCTTTGAACCAGTAGTTGAAGAGGTTTTTGTTGAAGAAGAGGTAGTAGAAGAAGAGGAGTCTTTTGCTGAAACCATGGGTAGAGAGGAGGATGACAAATTAAAACATAAGGAGGAACTTATTGCAACCTTAGATCCATGTTTCTCTAAACTTTCAGCAAACATGGATAGGATAGGTGATAAATTGTTGCAAGGATTTGAATTGTTGATTAGCCAGCTTCAAAGCAAAGGGATAATAGGAGATAATAGCGGTTCACACTCAGGGGAAAAGATGAAAGGGAATGAGCATATTTTCTCAAGTACAGGACCTCATAATAGACCTGATGAATTTCAAAGCACACAAAGGCATACTGCACCTAAATTTCTCACACCCAAAGAAGAGCCCAATCTTGCATTGGATTACAAGAAACTAGTAAATGATTGGAATGATTTGAATGAAGAGTGTAAAAGAGGTGTACCACTCAGTGACTACATTGATGCTATGCAAAAGATTAATAGGAAGGGAGACAATAGGAGTCCATTCCAAAACAAAGAATTAAATAGTGCTATTGGAAAAATGTCACTTCCTACTTTTGATGGTTCTTCTCAAAATTCTGCTAACACTTGGGTGCAAAAATTGGATGTATATTTTCAGCTGAATCCTATGTTGGAAGAGGATGCATTAAAAATGGACATTTTGCATTTGGAAGGAGATGCCAATGAATGGTGGTTTCATGGGCTGAAAACCTTGGGTCATAATCAGGTTAAAACATATGGAGAATTTGTTGACAGGGTACTAGAAAGATTTGAACAAAAAGATCCAGAATTGCCTTTCAAAGAACTAGCTCAATTGAAGCAAACTGGGTCCCCTACTGAATATATGTTGGACTTTCAAAAATTATCAGTCAAGGTGGCTGATGTATCTATGGGAAGATTAGTATTGCTGTTCACTGAAGGTTTGGCTGAACCCTTAAGAGGTTTGGTCAAAGCCCATAACCCAACTACATTAAAAGATGCAATGAGCTTGACTAGGGATCTCCAGAATGTGCTTCCTAGAACGAGATTTCCTCCTAAGCCTAGCTATAAATTTGAAAAGAAACCTTGGCAAAGGGATGGATATGATAAGAAACCTTGGCAAAGAGAGTCATTTGAGAGGAATAAAAAAGAGGGACTAAACAGGGATGAACTTAGAAAAAAGAAACTATGCTTCACATGCTTCCAACCATGGACACCGGGGCACAAATGTACCAAAGGAAAGGCTCAATACATAGAAGTATTTTCTGATAATGAGGGGTATGATGGGGGCATGGATGAAGATGGACATATTTCAGATCAAGAAGAGGCATATGAGACAGCAGTAGAAGAGGAAAGACAAGAATAAAATCAGCCTTCACCGGACAAAGCAAGAATGGCAGTGCTTTCAGCAGTACCTCGCTATCATACTATCCGCTGCAAAGGTGTGGTACAAGGACAAAGAACTTCAGTTTTGGTAGATGGAGGAGCCACTCATAACTTCATTGATGCAGAGATGGTAGAGAAAAGAAAGATACCTATTGAACCATTTGATGGCTTCACAGTTGTCATTCCCGGTCACAACACAATGCAATGCAAAACATGGGTTCCAAAGCTGCAAGTCACCGTAGGTAACTATACTTTTGTTGATAGTTTTTATGTGGTTGATGTTGCTGATACTAATGTGGTTTTGGGAGTGCAATGGTTGTATTCAATAGGAGAGCATACAGTAAATTATCAAATTCCCGAAATGAAATTCCAAGATTCAAAAGGAGTACAAAGAGTTGTGAGAGGGCAACACACTTATCCAAATCAAGTAGTGACTTGCAATAGCATGAGATCTATATTGAGGCATGGGGATATAGAATGGGCTGCTGAATGTCATATTACATCTCCCAATCCAACTATAAATATTGTCAAACACCCAAAGGAGATAGAGAGACTCTTGCAAAAATATGAAAAGGTTTTTAGAGACCTTCCACATGGTAGGCCACCGGATAGGGGGGTTGAGCACAATATTGTTTTGGAGGAGGGTACTTCACCCATTCATATACCACCTTATAGACATCCTAAAAGGTTTAGAGATGAGATTGAAAAATCTATCCAAGAACTCCTAGAGTTGGGACTCATTAGACCAAGCTCTAGCCCTTATGCTTCTTCAGTTGTGCTAGTGAAGAAAAAAGATGGAACATTGAGAATGTGCATAGATTTTAGAGCCTTGAACAAAAAGACTATAAAGAATAGGTATCCTATTCCTAGGATTGATGAGCTCATGGATGAGCTGCATGGGGCCAAATACTTCTCAAAAATTGACCTTAGATCAGGGTATCACCAAATTCGAATGAAAGATGAAGATGTGCAAAAGACCGCTTTTCGATGTCATTTTGGCCACTTTGAATTTCTTGTCATGCCTTTTGGGTTAACAAATGCTCCAGCCACCTTTCAAGCATGTATGAATAGGATATTTTGCAAGCAACTAAGAAGGTTTGTTTTGGTTTTCTTTGATGATATTCTCATTTACAGTAAAACATGGGAAGAGCATTTGCAGCAGTTAGAGATTGTGTTGAAAATCTTGCAAGAAGAGTCCTTATTTGCTAAATTATCAAAATGTGAATTTGGAATGAAAGAACTACTGTATCTTGGGCACATTATTGGGCAAGAAGGAGTGAAGGTACACATGGAAAAAATCAGGGCTATCTTGGAATGGCCATCACCAAAAAATATTACCGAATTGAGAGGCTTTATTGGCATATGCACCTACTACAGAAAATTTGTGAAAGGATTCTCCAAGTTGACTTCTCCACTCACTGATTTGACTAAGAAGGATGCTTTCAAGTGGGATGAAGAGGCTGAAAAGGCCTTCCAAAAAATGAAAGAGGTAATGAGTAGTTGTCCCATACTTGCACTTCCTGATTTTACTAAACCTTTTGTTGTGGAATGTGATGCTTCAGGTGGAGGAATAGGGGCTGTCCTAAAGCAAGGCCAACACCCCATAGCCTTTGAGAGCAGAAAGTTGCAGCCTCATGAAAAACTTTACTCCATTTATGATAAAGAAATGCTGGCCATTATGCATGCATTGGCCAAATTCAGACAATACTTGGTGGGCAGCAAGTTTGTGGTGAAAACTGACCACAATAGTCTAAGACACTTTCTCACCCAAAAAGATCTAAATGAAAGGCAACAAAAGTGGGTAAGCAAGATTCAAGCTTATGATTTTGATATTGAATATGTCAAAGGAAAGAATAATATAGTAGCAGATGCTTTGTCAAGAAGGCCTTCTTTTTCTCTCATGGATATTGCCAAGGATTGGAAAAACATGCTACTAGTTGAATATGCCAAAGACAAATTTGCTTGTGATGTGTTGGATGGAATCAAAGGGGATGATAATTATAGGATTTTGAATGGGCTGATATATTATAAGGGAAGAATTTATTTAGTTCATAACTCCAAGCTCAAGTACCGAATTTTGCAAGAAGCACATGATTCCCCACTAGCGGGCCATCCGGGGATCTTCAAAACTTATAGACAGTTGAGGCAAAGATTTTTTTGGAAGGGGCTGAAGGAAGATGTTCAGAAGTATGTGAATGAATGTAAAGCATGTCAACAAAACAAATCAGAACTTACATGTCCAGCCGGCCTATTACAACCATTGCCCATTCCGGAGCAAAAATGGGACAGTATTTCCATGGATTTCATCACCGGATTGCCTAAATCCTTGGGTAAGGATTGTATCTATGTGGTAGTTGATAGGTTGACAAAATTTGCTCATTTTTTTGCTGTTACATCATCTTTTAGTGCTGCACAAGTGGCTGATATTTTTTTCAAAGAAATCTTCAGATTGCATGGGCTTCCCAAGAGCATTGTCAGTGATAGAGATAGTAGATTTATGGGTGCTTTTTGGAAAGAAATTTTTAGATTGGTAGGCACTCAATTGACTCCAAGTACCAGCTATCATCCACAAACTGATGGACAAACAGAGAGGGTAAACCAATGGTTAGAAGGATACCTAAGAAACTATGTGGGAGGGCAGCAAAAAGCATGGGCAAAATGGCTACACTTGGGTGAGTTTTGCTACAACACCACTTATCATATGTCAATAGGAATGTCTCCTTTCAAAGCATTATATGGTTATGATGCACTTAAATTTGCTGACATTATATTTGGTGATAGTAGAGCCCCAAAGGCTAAAGGTTGGGTGGAAGAGAGCCAAGAAATTTTAAAGCTCTTGAAAGACAATTTGCAGGTTGCTCAAAATCAGCAAAAACAATATGCTGATAGACATAGAGAAGAGAGAACCTTTCAAGTCAATGATTTAGTATATTTAAGGTTGCAGCCCTATAAACAAACATCTCTCAAAAAGAATGGAGCAGAAAAATTAAAACCAAGGTACTATGGGCCATACAAGGTAGTGCGGAAGGTTGGAGAAGTAGCATATGAACTAGAACTTCCGGAAGGGAGTAAAATCCACAATGTATTTCATGTTTCTTGTCTTAAGAAATCTCTTGGTCAGCAAATCATCACTTCAGAAATACTTCCTCCTTTGGATGATGAAGGTCAGCTCACACTTGTTTCGGAAAAGATTTTGAAGACACGGGAAAGAAGGTTGAGGAGTAGAATCATCAAAGAATATTTAGTGCAATGGAAGGACTTACCAAATGAAGATGCCACATGGGAAGAGGAGAAGATTTTGCAGCATCCAAATTTGAAATTGCTTGAGGACAAGCAATCTTGGGTGGGGAGGACTGTAATGTCCCCATTCAAATAAGTGCATAGTAAGACAATCCCATCAATCCTACTAGTTTCATAGGTTGGATGGGAACATGTGGGATGGTAATAAGGAAGCTAATAAATGATATTTAGACATTAGAAGGGTTCAAGTATTTAATAAATATGATGAATAAATAAATTCAAGAGAAATTCTAGGTGGCAAGTGGTTTTGGAGACATATGGAGGTGGTGGGACCCACACTAGCTTGATTTTTCAATGACACATGGCAGCTCTCTCTTGCCAATTCGAATTCATGGGAAGGTGAACACTCTTGGGTGAGTTGGTAAGTCATAACACATGGCATTGAGCATCTTAGGTCGAAATGGGATGGAATAGTAACCTCCATGGGAGAGGAAGAGTCAAATTGGAGACTAGTGGACACTTGGGCTAGATTCCCTAGTTTTATGACAACAATAATGAAGCATCTATGACATTTATGACAAAATTCAGACCTGACTTCTTACACCTGACCATTATGACATGTCAGCCCCAAAAATAGGCTCAAGGAAGGCGCTCATGGAGTTGGAGGAATCCAAAGAGACTCAAATTCGAATTTGGGAGAAGATGGAAGGTTGGAACTAGGAGACAAGTGGCAAATGAGGAATATTTCCTAAATGGAAAATTATTGAATCTATTGAGAGGATTTCGACCCCTTGAAGGCTAATGTTGGTTATAAAATGTAGAAATCAAGTATGAGAATAGCTTTTGATGATTTGAGAAAAATTGCATTTGTGAAGAGAGAGCTAGTGGATGACTAGTTTCTTGCCTTAGCCAATTTCGAGGGTGAAAGATTCCCATCCAAGTTGGTGTTTGGAGAGGCCACTCAGGTCTTTCATGGTGCTTTAATGGAGTTTGTATTTGCAGGTATCAGCTACAGGAAGTTTCATGGTTTGGTTTAGTGCAGCACTTTCTCTCCACCGTTTCCAGTTTTGAAGGCATATTCATGCTCCTTGAGGGAGGGCGTTTTTGGTGAGCACTTGTGCTTCTTGAGAGAGCTTCTCATTATATATTTATGATTGTAATAGCTTCATATCCTCTGTTATTCATATTCAGAAAGTCTCAGGTCGAAATACCCACTGGTTGTATGCAAAACTATTGATTAATGAGCAAACAATGTCCATTTCCCCAATGCATTGATGTATGACACTATAATGTTGATTATTTCGAATGGATGGATGATTCTCTGATATATTTGTGATCAATATAATGCCATGGATGTCTTCTACAAGTTTCATGTACTGTACTTGAGCATTTGAAGCATTTTTACTCAGTTTAGTTGTATTGGGAGATGAAATAGTGCCATTTCCCCAAGGGTCGAATTGGGGGTTTTTGCTGTTGAATGTGAGAGAGTTATAACAGTAGTAAAAATCAATTAATGGTGCATATGAGACCTCAATAACATACTTAACACATTATATACCTCTGTTCATAAATTTGTGGGAGTTTGGAGGCATTTGGAAGGCCATTTTCAGTGTTACCCGGGGGGGATTTGATGCACAAATTACTAGTCAAAATTACCTATATTGATCAGAATACAAATCAAGTTTGCAGCAGTACTTGGAGGTCCATAAAACATCCTTGAACCTTATATTCAAGTCTAAATACCATTAATACACTCATACAGAAGATTTGGGAGCATTTGGGATGATTTGGAGGTCAAAACAGTTAAACTAGTCAAAGGTCGAAATTGGGGAAAAAGTTGAAAAATTGGCATTTTAATAAAAATTGAAAAAGGGATATTACAGACATCATAGTTCTTTTGTCTTTTTCCTAGGGTTTGGGGAAGAGAAGAGACCGGTTGGAGACTGGATCAATGGCCCTTGGAAGCTGCAAAAACAAAAAATATTACATGGCCTCAATATAAATGAGGAATAATCTCTGACAATGGACGAGGCGGGCATACCCATGCTCATATAAAGACATATACATAACAATTAGTCCCAAGAAGGGGGACCTGAATAAGACATAAAAAATCTGCTGGTACATCATAATGGTCCAAAGGGGACAGTATTTCAGGATGTACTCATGATCATAACATGACTGATCTCAATAACTGATACACTGTAATAAAGCGACAACTGTTCTGAATAAGGTCTCAGAAGGGTTGATGAACTTCTGAAACTGAAGGTGTCCAACATCTATAGGGACTCAATGACTGTGAGTCATCTTTGATAAGTACATGTAACTGTATACTCGAGGGAGTATAAAAATGGGGTACATCGGAATACTGTCGCCATGCGTAACCCTGATATCTATAGAAAAAATGTAACTGGTTGTTTCCATAGGTAGACTCTCAAATGTGGAAGAGTCAGGTGGTATCCGGGGTCTTCAACAAATAACTGAACGGACCAATGCCCTGTGCGAGTCTCAACGATGCGATCAAGGTGTTGAAGTCGAGCATGTGTGAAACAACGATTTGGAGAGGCACTGAGGACTCTTCTCGAAATGATTCATAGGCACTTATCATAAATGGTGATGAGTCCAAGACACAGGGACCTCTAGGTCTATCCTATGGAATAAATTTGGGTGTCGTCGACAGAGGGAGACCAACAACTAACAAGGCAATGATGATTCCTTGATAGGAGCATGAGGTGTAGAACTGAAGTCTGGTAGTGCTGGATTGTCGGACTGACATACTTGTGGGGATGGGAAGTAACGGGGGTCATAGAGTGGGTAGACTCAAACTTCCTTCATTCAGAGGATGATGACATGGTTGACCTGGCAACGTAGGGGACTGATTTGTAGATGTGGGGATCATAGCTTTTAGGAACTGAAGGGTATGTATTAACTCTGGGGGGTCAAGATGATGGGTGTTGTCGAGGGATTCTCAGGGTGACATACTACAGAATACTCTAAGCAAAGGTGACCAAAATGGGGAAGCTGCCATGTGAGTAGACGTGATTTGTTGTGGTGCCGAGAAGCACCATTGGATCCTTCTTCATAGTTTTAATGAGCTCTAAGAAGGGATAAAAGTGTGCTCTGAAATTGTACTGTCCTCTGGATTTTGTGAGTCCAGGACTGTTCATGCTCATGGGTGCTTTCATTTTTAAGGAGTCTGAAAACGATAAGAAGAATCTGCAATGGTTATGAGTACCATCCTATGGGTTTTTACGAGCCCAGGATGGTGATTGTTCATGGTTGCTTTCATGTTTAGAGAGTCTGAAAGCGGTAAGTGCACTCCATTGGTGTTCTTTTTCGTAAGTTAGTCTCCAAGGCCCGAAAAAGCATAAAATGATGCAAATGGAGAACTCTTCTAGCCGATGTGACTAGAGTATTCCTTTTTCATAATTAGTCTGCAAGGTCCGGAAAAGGCGTAAACTTATACCATGTAGACGTCCTTTCAGATACGTTTAGCGAGCATGAAAGGAAGCAAGGTTGCTCAATGATCTTTTCATTGTTTTAGGAGTTAGAAAAGAGCTTAACAAAAACTCCCGAAGTGCCTTTTCCGAGGAGGAAGATGGTGGGGGATGAATTTCCTCAATGAGAAGAGGGGATATCTCTAGGTCGACGTTATGCAACTCGTACAATGCTGCTCTGTAATCTGGGAGATGGGGGCAGTTATGTGAATAATGGTCGTAGATTTCGCATATTGCACAAGGATGTTTTGTGCGGAATGATTTATCACGAGGTTGAGGGGGGAGTTCTAGTTTGACTACTAGAACATTGGTGTCGTCATCCAACATATTCATGTGTTCTTGAAGTGTTGGTAACTGTGGACATTGATGGGTGGCATGGCCTATGTCGTCGCACAAAGAGCACTTAGGGGGTATGGGGTTTGTTGGGGGATTCTTCACAAACTTTGGGGTCGTTGGGGGGTGCGAGTTGTGGGTATAGTGGTGTAGGTTTGTGGACCTCTTCCCCCAGTGTTTTGAAGTGGTGGGGAAGTATAATTGGATGTTGATGCGGTGGCCGCTGTTGGAGGTGGTCGATTCTGGATGTTTGTTACACGAGGGGGTGGATGGTTAGAAGTATTGATGGGTTGCACCGGTTGTAAAATGACATTCGGTGTCGGAGGAGAGGTTGGAGCAGGTAGGTACCAGACAGGTAGTCCTAATGTTAATCCTAGGAGATTAAATATATCCATGACTGGTGTGTTGGTGGCGCCTAAAGGGGGGAATAAGAATGGGATAGTATGAATTGGTGTGACTTCTACATGAGTTAGCACTGAGGGTGGTTGTGGGAGTAAAGGAGGTTGTTGGTTTGGTACCTATGTGTTCTACAAGAGGGTGCACAAATCAGATATCTCGATTATCTTCAAAGCAGGTGGGATGGATTGGAATGTGGAAGTCATAGGTGATTCCGAGTATAATTTGGGTCTAACTGTGGAGACGAACGATGTAGGTGCATTCTGAAGTTGTTGTTCAATCATAGGGAGAAGATTTTTAGGTGCAGTGGGGGCATATTAGTTTCGACACATTTGGAGATTCATGTCGGATGATGACATGATAAGGAGATGATGACTACATGAATCCATCGGTTGGTTTGTGTTTGTAGCATAAGTGATTTGTTATTGTGGTGTTGTGGTTCCTTGAGGAGGATCCAATGGACGAGTGTTCGCCACTCCTTTGTTGGCAAAGGATTCTGCTGCACCATGGGTTGTGGTTGAGGAAGTGGCATTGGTTTTGCCACGTGCCCTTGGCGTAGGGCATCATTAGACCACAGTTGGCATGCTCACCCCAAATGGGGGCAAGCGTGTGTATAATCGCCTTATACCCTGCATATGGAACATGGGTGGTTTGTTTGTAAATTGGGGTTCTTACCCTGTTTCGGTGGTCGATCAGGGTTTTGGTTGGCGGGGGTAGCATTGTTGTTGTTTGGAGGATAAGTCTGAGCAATTGGAGGTTGTGGTGCAGCAAGGACTACCTGTGGTGGGAAATAAGCCGTTGGGGCTTGTGAGTGAACAGGAGCATGTGTGGCCTGCTGATGGTAATACGTAGGGGGTGAAACTAGAGGTGGTTAGGTTGAAGGTGCATGACCATAACACTATGGTGGACATGGGGGTCCATGAGTGTGGTGGGGGTGGGCCATAGGAGCATACGAAGTTGTAGCTCCGGAGTGAGATGTGGCTCACGAAAGATCGGGGCCGTTATTATTGCGCATAATGGAAAATGGTTGGTTGTGGGACGCAACTTGTCCAATGATGTTGTCGGCGGCATGGGATGCCCCCAGCGTGTCAGTCCGGGAGGAATCACCATGGGGAGCATCAGGTAAAATGGTATACAGGTAGCCACACTGGGCATAGATCAGATCAAATTGTTGGGCTTTTAGAATGGCTTCTTCTTCCAACTGGGGTCGTTCAAAGGCTACATCCTTGGCTATGAGGGGTAGGAATGATTTGAGAAACCAATCCAAAAATATACGGTCATCCATTTTTATCTTGCAGAGGCTACGGCGCTTGCACCACTCATGGATATAGTCGGTGATGTGGATAGTTGTGTTTTGTCTACAAGACAATAGTATTTCAACTCCTGCATCATAGCGTACAGGTAGCTGAAAAAATTGAAGGAAAGTGGAGGCGAGGGACATAAATGTAAGGTGGGTCCCATGTGGTTGTTCAATGTACCACTTGGTTGCAAAGCCAGTGAATGTTCGTTGCAACAGTCTTAGTCTAATGGAGTCATCCACTATGGAGTTAGATGAACACCATACGTGAAATGACATTATGTGGTTTTGGGGATCTTCCCCAGGTTTTCCTTCAAACTTCGGGATGTCCGAGGGAAGCTTTGTGGGCATGGGGGGCCAAGTGGGGTCATGTCTAATAGGATCATTAGTTAGTCTTGCCAAGTCTGGAAAATTCAAACTTGCCAAAAATGGTAGACTGGGCGAGAGGTGTGATGTAGTGGCTGGGACATAACTGTTAATGGTAGTATTATGTAGTGGTCTAATGGCCCCTAAGAGTATGCTAGGTATGGAAGGTATGTGTGCTCCAACCGATGTGGTGTGGGAAAGGCCAGCGCTCCCAAGTGCAAGATGGGTTGCAGAGGGGTTAGGAATAGTGCCAGGAATTCCTGGGATCTGGGTTGTGGTAATGAGAGGGGGTGTGACCCCTATGTTGGGCATACCCATAACAGGTGGTGGCCTTGTGTTGGGCATACCTAAAGGGGGAATGGCCCCTATATTAGGCATGCCTAATGGGGTTGTTGTTACCATGGGTGGCACATTAGTAGTAAGGTTTGTCGATGTATATCCAATAGTACTAGTGAAAAGGGGATCATATGGTGATCCAACCATGGGGTTGGTTGGTGATATTTCAGTAGGGTTTTCGGATTCAGCCTCAGAATCAGATGTGAAGTGACGTGTGTTAGAATCGGATGACTGTGTTTTTGGTCGATGACGTGTCGAGTCAAGGGATAAGGCTCTACATCTATGACGTGTAGATCCAAGTGTACCGAACTAAGGGGGTTGACCCTGAAGATGACGAGATCATCTTAAATTCTCAATGGTGAGAAATATTTAAAAATTTCAGTGTAAGGTGGTGATGTAAAAAACATGAAACCCTAATGCAACAATGAGTGCAAGAGGGGAGTGAAAAAATAAAGGCTCTCAGGCCAACAACCAACCTTGAAAAGCACTTATCATAGCAGTTGTGCTATAATAAGTGGAGGGATGCAACAAAATTGGTCAGAATACCAAAAGTCAAACAGTTTCTAGAAAAAAAGGGTGTTACTAGACCAAAGGTGGGTAATGTATCATGCAAACACCTAACTAGAAGTATTGTGAGTCAACAAATGATATCCTCTACAAGGTGATGAAATTCAAGTCAGACAATATAGAGTGTTGAATCAACGGCTAGATATCCCCCCTATCGGGAGGGATATCGGGTAGACAATCCTAAAGAGTGGCAACTAGGATACCCCGTTCATGACACGTTCGGTTGGGTGAATCTGCAATTTCATTCTATCGCCGCTATACACCCTCTTGGGTGTACACCGGGAACTTCGAAAGGTATCCTTCAGTTACTGAATGGATTGCGGTATTCCACTCAGACTTCCGGAACCAGTCTGGCTACTTCAGCCCTCCTAACGGAGAGGCCTTCCCAATAAATTGGTTGATAACTGTGTCAAAATTATAAGAGATTTTGGTACCGTAGAGGACAACCACTATGTCTCAAATGTAATAATTGAGGGGTGTTATTGGAACAGCTATCCCCTCAATTCTATCTAACTACAAAATTCTTTTAAGTGCTCCCCAAGTGGGGTTAAAAGTTTGTTGAGTTTAAGGTAAATTTTAAGGCTCAGTTTAAATTATGTGGCAGAGTGGGTGCAAGTGTGGTATTTAAACTGAAATTGATTTGCCTCGCATGGGCGATTGATTACAAATGAAAGAAAAGATGCTTCTAGTTTTGCAAAAAATAAAGGTGTTTTTGAAATGTAAATGCTTGAAAAAACTATTCAAAAATAATGGATCTTTGAAATAATTTAAAGGGAAGCAAATAACATAAATATTTCAAGAAATAAATGGATCTCTTAAAAGTTGCTTGGGAAAAGTATTGAGCAAATAAACAGTAAAACCTTGATCTAAATAAAATGCAGAAAATCTTTCTTTCAATTACTGAATTTTTTTAAAAAGACCTTTAATGGAGCATATATAAATAGTAAAAGATTTAATATGGCTGTAAAAATGCAGAAAAATTAATGCTGGAAAATATGGGCCAAAATGGGTGAACTGAAGTGATAAATAACACTAAAATAAAAGATTAGATAAATTTCTATGAAAAATTTGTTAAATCTAATACAATATTTGGATTCCTTGATCGAAAACACCCAATTTAAAAAAACAAATCGTCCCAAATGGAGTTCGGGAGAGGGAGATATGGTCGTTTGAAAGTTGAACCGCACTGCCAGAAAATTACATCGGGGGTTTCGAGCTAAAAGTCGTGATGCGCATCGCGGGTTTCGAGTGCACAGTTGCGATGTGTAGCGTGGCAAAATGCTACGAAGCCACGATGTGCAGCGTGGAAAAAGGCCACGAAGCCGCGATGTGCAACACGGAAAAGGGCCGCAAAGCCACGGCGCGTAACGCAGAAAAAGGCCGCGAGGTCGCGATGAGCTGCGTGACTGTCGGGCGAAAAGCCGCGAGGTGAAAGCCAAAAAACGGATGCCAGAAAACAAACCCGAAAATGGAAATTTCAGGCTATTAATGACAATAGAAAGGGCCAAGATCTAGAACAGCAATGGTTCTGCTGTCTGGGATGGCAGATCTATGAATTAAAATGATTAAAACTAACAAAAACTAAGATTTAAAGCAAAAAATTGAGATCTAAGAATTCGAAGCCAGCAGAGTTGCCAAAAACTGTTGTCTTGGTTTTGCAACCAAGCTTTGTGTAATGGGCACCTATCAACAATGTGATAGCAGTTTCAATATATAAGCAAAAACAATTATAAATCTGAATCTAACATGTGCATATAACAATAAACTTGAAAAGATTTAAGAACAAGAACAAGAAACAAAATAAAAAATGACTTTTGTATTATAATACCTCAAATTGTGAGGATGTTGTGGTGTTGAGCAGCTCTAAGGGTGAGACGCTCCAGGCTCCAATGGTCTCTTCTCCAAGATTGCTACAATGGTCAATAACTCATGAGAGATTTTGACAGCATGAGGATAGGATGATGGATGGATGGAAAGTGAGGAGCCCCTACCACCTTTTTATAGTTTTTGGTGGTGGGGAATACCATTATGGTTTTGAGGAAACCAATGGTATTGACCAACATGGTTTAGGTACCTTTTCCCTCATTTTTTCTTTTTTGAATATTTTGAATATTTTTATTCCCTTTTTAATATTTTTGGGAATTATGGACCCTTTTTGAGGGTTTTTTATGCTTTTTGAGGAAAAATATTCATTCCGAGGGGAAAAAGAGGTGTATTATGGTCTTTTGTTGACGTTTTGATGGCTTTAGAGGCTCAAATGGTGGAAAAGTGGACAAATGGGTCATGTGAATAAGGAAATGAGCTAGTGAGCACTTTTTGGGTGTTAACAACAATATGCAACTTCAGTTCTTTACAACCAGCGTTTACAACTTTTTCTGAGGTGTGTGCTACTTTCCTTAAGGTAAAGTAGGGCATACTAGCTGGTGTGCATGCCTTTCATGCTTGTAGAATAGCGCACATGTCCTGATGTGCACTAGTTTGCTATACAAAGAGTAGGGAACATGTCAAAATGTCAGATAAAATAGGGTTTTGTCAGCTGCAGAGGGGTAAGTACAGTCCATGCATCACCTATTTGACCTTTTTTGTGATCGATAGCATAATGTGATCACGGATGGAGAAGTGCAAATTTGACCTATAACAGATGCCACCTAATGTGTGAGGTCAGAGGAAAACGATGGCCAAAATACATTATAATTCCAAGTCAAAGGAGGAGCAAGAAACCACAGAACCAAGTCACAAAAGTACCTGAAATAACGATCAAGGTCAGCAAGTAATTACAATCTTGACATCATATAGATGTGTAGTATGATACAACATGATCTACGATACATAACTAGGAGATGTATATATATCATGGCCACTGAAATACAAGTGTGTATCCATGTCAAAATAAGAGATCATAGCCATAACAACAAATTGGATCTATGTCTCATGGAGAGCAAAAATGAGTGAGGCTCAGTCTTGCACAGCTTGGCTCAGTCTTGCGCAGCTTGGGTGATAACATAAATAGGGTGATGCTATCAAAATCCCAAGGTCTTCATCCAAACAACCCAAGTTACAAACCCTAACCATGTGAATAAATCAGTTGAAGTCGAACATGGGGTGTATCGTTTGATTACCGATCATTGATGTATACCATTAACAAACACGAGGGATTCCACCGATAATGATAATGGGGCCCAAGGTACCTAGTACGATCCAACAAGTGTGAATAAGTGGACTTGAAGTCGAACACTTGAGGAACTTGTCGAATAAGAGACATTGATGTATTCTCATTATTCAACAGCGAGGGAAATTGCCACTGATGATTGCAATCCCCAAGGTACTAACTAAAAATATAAACTTCATTCCCAGAGCATAATGAGTTGATGTCGATGGGAACAAGTCCGTTGGAAGGAAGGCCTTAATGCATCCTCCATCATCCAACATGAGGAACACTCAAATGGTATGAGTAGATTTGGAGTATTACAAGTAACAAGACTGACACTAGGATGGCCAACACATGAAGTCAAGGTAAACTGCAGAATGGACAACATAGGCGGTATCCTTGAATAGTGAGCATGACACAAAGTGACTTAGGCAGTTTTCAACATGAAGGGGAAATGATATAAGCCTGCAATGTAGGAGACATTAACAGACCCTCTATATGGTTGGAAGAATAACCAACCAGGGGAGTAAACAACTCGGAGATCAGATTCACCCTAAGGTAAAAAACTAAAACCCAACTGAAATGAAAGACTCAAGTAGGTGTTGTGTTCAAGGACATGACTGACTGAGCTGCCTTTGAAACTGAAAAATATGTGATATACCCTTCTTATCCCTTATTCTTTTTGATAAAAGAATATCCATCTTGTTGTTTTAATGAGTCCAAGAAGAAAAGAAAACTCAATAGGTCCAACCATGTAAAACGTTTAATGAGTCCATGGGAGGAAGACTCGGGACCTTCTTCATTGTTTACAGAGTTTAAAAACAAGATAGAATATTACTCTATAGTACTGATCTCTAGATTTTAATATCAAGCCAAGATCTATTCTTGCTCATCGGTGTTTTCAATTTTAAGGAGTCTAGAAAACTTAAACAATAACTCCATACACCTACTTGTGGATTTTAATATTGAGCCCAAGTAGGTTAATGCTCGTCGGTGTTTTCCTATTTATAGAGTCTGAAAAACTTAAACAATCCTCTATACACCCTCTCGTGGATTTCACATCGAGCCCGAATAGGTGAGTGCTCACTGGTGTTTTCATGTTTCAAGAGCCTAAGAACCCTAAAGAAGGTTCCAAAAGGTTCTTTTTCGTAAATTTAGTCTCCTCCCCCGAAAAAGTGTAAAACAATGGAAGAAGAACTCTTCTAGCCATGGATGACTAGAGTATTCGTTTTTGTAAGTAATCTGCAAAAGTTCAGAAAATGGTTAAACATATACTTAAGCAGATGGGCATTCAATTCCTTTAATGAGATTGAAGAGGGCAATTCTACTCAGTAATCTTGTCATATTTAAAGAGTCTAACAAGAGCCTAGAGAGAAATCCATAAGAATCTTTTTCGTAAAATTTTAACGAGCCCAAAAAAGTAAACTCATGACCTCCTTACTGTTTTTAACGAGCTCAAAGGAGAGATGGAAGAATGCTCGTAACTTCCTTACTATTTTTAACAAACTCGAAGAAAAGGTGGAAGAATGCTTGTAGGTGGATCAATGTCCAAATGAATGGCATACTGTATTATAGGCTCTAGGAAAACTTCATCAGAAGGAAGTATATTATCCCATATGGAACACATATCTAAACATTCAGATGGAGTCATCACCTGGTCAATTGCCAGGACCTAGTCCCGAGAAGGTAAGCATGAATTCAGAGGCTTATTCTCAGTAGCCATTGGACTCAAGGAACAATATGCCGCATAATTTGATTGTGACATAGTAGTTCCTACTGATGTGGGACATACCTGGTCTATAGTTGGGTAATAAGAGGGATCAACAAATGTAAGATGATCGATAGTCACAATGCTTCCATTGTGAGTAAAATGCATCACACAAAAGAGCGTAGACACCACATCCTGCATAGCATATACGTAATCATGCCCGAGGATCATATCAAAGTCCATAGGGTCCTTTAAAACCATAAAATCAACTAAGACTATTTTTCCACCCAAAGTAACAGGTACCTGAGGGAGGAATCCCAATGGTTCACTAGGTCTTTTATCAAAAGTCAATGGTCAATTAATAGTTGGAACAAGGTTAGGAAAACCTAAATCCCTCCAAGCATAAGGGGATAAGATACTAACAGAGGCTCCTTCATCTACAACACATTGGTGAACCACATGGTTTCCGATATCAACCTTTATCTAGAAAGGTGTAGCAAGAGGAAGGAGAGGCCCAGTTAGACTATTCCAATCAAATGAAATGATCCCAGAGCTTAGTAGGGGTTCACTGGGCATAGATGCAGTTCCCCCATTTTCATAGATATCAGAACTACTAATGTAGAAGACTTCAGGGACAGGCGCATCAGTCTCCGAAGGACTGATGGGATCGGTCAAAGATTGCATCGATTCGATCGCTTCACTCTCCAAAGGAAGAGTGGGGTTGACCAAATATTTCATTGGTTCCACCATTTCATCAACCAAAGGTTGATCAGGCTATTGGGAATCTATAGACAGTTCAAGAGCAGAGGATCCTTCAGACATGGACCACACTCTCTGCACCTCTGGAATAGTAGGGCACCGATGAGTAAGGTGATCTCCCTTACAAAGTTTACAAGGGAACTTTGGCTTGTGTACTATAATATTAGACTCTGTAACAACAACAATACTCTCAGTATGACTAGCATTGACTGATAGCTTGCCCCCAGCATCACTTGCATTGGTTGGTTGCTCAGAAGTAGAAGAATTTTGAACTATGGACCACACTCTTTGCACCTATGGACTAGCAGGGCACTGGTGAGTAAGATGGTCTCCCTCGCAAAACTTACAAGGGAACTTAAGCTTCTATTTATTAGGTTTGTCGACAATGCCAACGTTCTCAGCATGACTTACAGTGGCCGATTCAGTGTCTCTAGTATGACTCATAAGAACTGGTGACTTGTCATTAATATGACCGTCAGTGATCAATGACATGTCCTCAACATGAGAAACAGTGGTTGAAGACATGCTTTCAGTATAATTTGCATTGAGTTAAATTTTTCTCCCAGCATGACCTCCAGAGGCTGGGTAGGTTCCCCCAGCATGACTTCCAGAGGCTGGGTAGGTTCCTCCAGCATGACCTCCAGAGGCTGGGTGGCTGCCCCCTTGCTTTGGCATATTCTTCCTATTCTTCCTCTGTCTATTCCTTTTAGACTATTGGTTACTAGTATTACTACTCTCACCACATGAGATAGAAGGAGGAGGAGAAGATGTTACTAGCGAAGCAGGCATAGGTTTCTGATGCTCTTGATGTGAGGTGCTTACTTGAGAAGCATCAAGAGCATGCAAGGAATTCAGAGTGAAAAATAACCAAACCGGTAGCCCTATAGTGAATCCCAGAAGATTCAAGGTAGCCAGTAAGGGAGTACCAATGTTCCCAATGAATGGAAAAGCACAACGATCCCCTTTAAGAGGGTTCTCTTGATTGGTGCTCACCGGGATGCTATCCATAGTTCCAAACCAACTGGCCATAAATATCTAAGGCCAACTAAGGGCGAGAGGCACAAAGAGCACACCACTACAAAATCCTAAGTATCCAAAACTAGGAAAACAAGGATGGTAAATACTCTCAATAGAAATTCTGGGATGATCAGGGCCCAGAACAAGGTAGTAGAGAATCAAACAACAGATATACTATGTCCAGTTCAGGTCCTCTGGGTGCAAGCATTTGAATCACCAAACCGCCCTCACGGGATTATTGAAAAGGGTTACCTTTTGTATCTGTCCTAGGTACAATGAAAATAGCCTTTCACTGCCACCTCTGCAAGAAGCCCTATATTCAAGATACTAAGGCTACCATTAACATGAAAGAAGCTCTGGGGGACAATCGTAGGTTCGACTAGAACACATGGGTAGGGTAGCTAAGCCTAAAATCCAAAAGGATCCCCGTACGCGAACCAGCCTTAGTGTATGCTCCAAATGAAAAGTGAAGGGGTATCCTCACTATTTCACCTTCACAAGACCTCGTGCTTGACTATGGTTTCAGTGGAGCTTCCATAACAACTTTGATGTCAATGGGTTTACCTAAAAACAGTCTCACTATGATTATTGAGTAATGAAAATGGTTTCAGATAGTTAAAGTGTGTTCTAATCCAAAACCCTAGCCTAAGCTAGTTGGTGTAGTGACATCCCTAGAAAGAAAAGTTGCTAATAAATTTTATTAATTAATCTTTTTAAGGCTTTTTCTTTACTGAAAGGTTGCAGTGCATTGTGTGGCGTGGTTGTGACAGAAATGGAAAGTACATAAAAGTAAAAAAAATTCACTAAACTTTCTCATTCATTGTTTTCCAAAACTAAAGATAAGCAAACCTAAAACAAGTCTCTTTTTATTTTCTTTTCAAATTCAAAACAAAGTAAACTACTCTACTTCAAAATGATCATAAGTCTTACAACTATAAACTACCAAACTCATTTTTTGCCTTTTCTGATATATGTAAAAAAAAGAACTTGAAAATGGAAGCAAGTAAGACCTAAAAGAGAAATGTGAGTAAGGAAAAGCAACTCTAAGGCTCACAACAATCAAATTGATGACTTGAAAAAGACTTGTCCTACAAAGTTTTTCAAAGAAAAAAGATTTGGGTTTGGAAACAAAGCGAAAAGAAAACAAGGATAAGAGGTGCTTGTAACAGAAAGGAAAACCTCATAGGTTGCTCCAAGGCACAAAAAACCCTAAGCCAACCAAAAGGTAGGCAAGTGATCCAAAGATGACCTTACAATCACAAAGACTCAAAAGAAATCAAACTAAAGGACTTCAACTTACTTGGACCAAAACTGAGAAAGCAATCAAAAAGTGTCTAGACTCAAAAAGATTTTGAAAACACCCTAAGGACTCCAACTTGGGGTCAAACCCTAAATCAAAGGCCAAGACACTGTCAATGTGTGCTAGTGTTTCCACAAACAACAAATGTTATAAAACAAAGGTTTGTGTACATGCAACAAGCATCTAGGGTACATGAGTGCAACTATATCCAACAAGGAATAGTAGGTGGTCTTCAAAAAGAGTCACAAACAAGCAAGACACCTCAAAAAGTACTCAAGCAAGCAAAAGATGACCTAAGGGACTTAGGAGAGGCAAACAAGACTCAACAAGGGAATAAAGACCTCAAGGATCAGTTAAGAAGACAAAGCAAGAGACTGGAAATCAAACCAAACAAGTGGAAATCAAATCCCCACAGCAAACAGAGAGTTATAGGATTACATCGTACTGTGCAGTGCATAAACCAGTGCACACTGGGAGATGTGCCCTACTGTACAGTAGTGAAAGCAGCGCTCATCATTAGGTATGTGCTACTATGTATAAGGCAGAGTAGCGCACATGTCTTTGGAGATCAAAAATAGGACTTGCAATGTCAGACTGAGATGAGTCAAGCAAGCAGAAACAGGTAATAGTGACCTACAGGGGAAAACTAACTATATCTCAAAGGATCAAAAAGACCAAAAAGTACTGGAAGGAAAACTAACTATATCTCCTAGAGAAGAAAACAACCGTTCCCTAATGGAGTCGCCGGTTTGTTGTTCATGATTTCTACCTTATAGCAAGGAGACAGACACTACCAACTTCTGGGGTGACAGGTAAATACATTGATCATATCACATAGGCTTCTACCAAAGGAAAGAGATCAAGATTCTTGAAGGCATACCTTATTAACGACTTTTGATCCTATCTTTCGCTCGCTCCTTTGATCGATCCTTCACTTGATCTTCCGTTTGGTGAACCTACAATACAAAAGATACCTTCCTCAGTGTATCTTGACTGATATAACAATGATGAAATTGAAACACAATTTAGACATCAAATACAATCAAGCATTAAACCAAACAAATATGCAATCCATTAGACATTTGATTGGGACAGGAAGGGTATTTCCACCTTTATTGTCAAAAAGCAATAATTAGTACAATTATACCTGATCATTCAGAGTGCTTGTGCAACTGGATTCTGGGCTTCTTCTCTTCACACTAACTTTGGAATTCCTCCAGCATAACAACCCTTAATGCATAGTTTCTCCTCCTCGGTCTAGTTTTCTAGATTGAGTCTAGTCTTTCTCTTCTATCCCCCTTGTATTTATGGGACAAGGTAGGCAGTTTGGATCGAGAGGTAGTTTGATTGGGAAGTTGGGGAAGTTGCAAACCAACTTCAACTAATCCCAATTCGTCAAATTAATATATTTTTTATTACATTTTAAGATGTGCGCGAGTTTTCTCAATACATAGTAGCGCACAATATGCAACTTCATTGCTTTACAACCAGTGTTTACAACTTTTTCTGAGGTGTACACTACTTTCCTTAAGGAAAGGTAGGGCATACTAGCTGGTGTGCGCGCCTTTCATGCTTGTAGAGTAGCACACATGTCCTGATGTGCACTAGTTTTCTATACAAAGAGTAGGGAACATGTCAAAATGTCAGATAAGATAGGGTTTTGTCAACTACAAAGGGGTAAGTACAGTCCATGCATCACCTAGGCCAACCTAGCTCTTCAATCCATGTTGTCATTTTGTGTGATCTATAGCATAATGTGATCACGGATGGAGAAGTGTATATTTGACCTATAACAACACTTATCCATATCCCATAACTTTCTAGATGCCTTCCATCTCTACCAGAACATTGTTAAGAGTGTGCACTACTCCAACATATCAGCAAAGAGGTTTCAATCTAGATAAGTAGCAATGGAGTGTTGTATAGTACCATAGGCCACTTACCCATTACTTGCATATTAGTAGTATCTTGTTCATTAATGCAATTTTTCTAACATGCATAATATACATCATAAATATAAGAACATAAGTATGTACATGACTAAACAAAATCACTTAAGTAATCATATATACAAGAAATGACAATTCAAATACTTACCTTTGTTTGGTTGTTGGGTGGACTCCCTCTCAATCTTTGCGTCCTTGCAGGAACTACTGGAGTGTGCTCCCTCTTGATCTCTATTTTCCCTTTATGATAACAACATGATTATATGTCTTTTGAACTTCTATCCATCCTAGACCACTATGCATGCTTAAGTCTACACTAGTTTCATCATTGTGTCATCCTCAAGATCTCATACATAATCATACATTCATTAGTATAATCTCAATACTCTCAAAACATTATAATCCTATAATCTTTACATGTATGGTCATGATCATTTCATACACAAGTAATTTATCACAAGCATTAGTATTCAAGGTTTCAGGGAGTACTTTTACTCGTGCATATTCTTATTTGACCATAGGACTCTTCTAGTTTGTCATATCATTAATCAAGCTAAGAAGCATAATATGCATAAACCCATGATTACTCAAACTTATAACTTCATGAATAATCATTATCAATCATACAAAAGTATGCTTATATAAGATCCTAACACAAGGTAGGATTCTAACTTGATATAGGAAAACATACCTGGATTATCATGTTTGCTAGTTATGTCTAACATACCCAAACAATTTCTTCTTTGTTCTCTTCAATGATTTAGAGACCTTGTTCTAGTAACCAGCATATCTTCATAAGTTAAGCATTGTAGAACCAAATCATACATACCTCGTAAGTAGATCTTCTATGTGATCAAATACTATGGATGAGTCTTTGTCTTCATTTCACCATGGTCATATATTCTTGATCTAGAACTTTATTTGTTTTTCTTGATGTACATTTTATGTTAGTGGACAACATCATCCTCATACAACACCACAGTGCATTAGTACAACCATAAGTGTCATAACCCTAATCAATGAATGTATTCTATTATTCACATGCATTCATACTTTTACTAAGGTGAATAGACAATCATGATTGTACTAAACTCAATAATATGAAGACAAACATATCATGAACTTAATCATGAAACAGATTTCAAAACATACCTGTATCTCCCCAAGTCATACCTGTCGAGATTGCTTGTAGTCTTCTCTATAAGCGTAAAACCCTAACCATCCAAGGTAGATCACTTGTAAACATCTTATATAGGTTCATGTGCTAGGATGATAGAATATCAGTGCCTTTTAAACCTCCTTCATTGCTACCCTATGAGTCTCCCAAGCTTGCTAGGGTTTCTTCTTACTTGGAAACCCTAATTTTTCAATCTCCTTCCTCCCACAACATTTTGATGGAGGATTAATATCTATGATGAATGGATTCCAAATCCATTTTCAAATTTTCCAATGTTTCATCAAGTGTCTCCAACATTGTATCAGTTCATGCCATACCTAAAAATTGAAAACCGTAAGTGAGAGCTTCTTCCTCCTCTTCTTTGATTTCCTCCATTGAGCCATTTTAGATGTGCCATTTTGTTTATGGTGTATCTCTAAAATTGTGGATCTGTAGGGTCTAAAACTTGATCTTGTGGTATCCAGACCTGACATCTTTCCAACCCCACAGGTTTGAGCTTCATTCGATTCTCCATCAGGTAGATATGCTCATTTTCCCAACATGACCTGTTTAAGGGAAGAAACACCATAGTGAACTTGTACGGAGTGCCATGTGTCACTGTTTCAACTCTGGCCTCTAAAAATCGGACCTGTAAAACTACAATCCATACCCTAACTTTTACTTTTTGCAGAATTCCATTTGGTGCTTCCTATCCTTATATATGACCTTTTTTCCTAGGTCACATGTTTAGGGATTCATTCTAGAAGAGGCAGAAACCCTAACTTGTCTGGATCATATCTCAGAAAGTACAATGAAACTAAGGCTGAAATTCAGACACAAGGTATAGGAAAATTTCATCTTCGGCCTATCCAATTTTTCAAATCCTAAACCTTCTTTAAAATTGATTTATAGAAAAAGTTCCACAATGACTAGGTTTTGTTATACAAAGCCCTAGCTTTCAAATTGTCGCAAGTGAGACAAGTGTCACAAATGCCATACATGCCTTCCTTCAGGCTAGCTCTGATACCATGTTAGTTTTTCATCATTTAATTCAATATGATCTAGGATATTATCTTAGAGAACAACATGTACATCATATCAAACCCAAGAGACAAGAGACACAAAGAATTTCACTGGGAAAACCATAAAGGAGAAAACCCCACAACTTCCTCAGAGATAGAATGAGAAATAATACAAAACCCCAAAATAAAGAGATGGTCTCCAGTAGCGTCCTCCTCCTCCACTTGTGCGAACTTCTCTCTCTCTAACTTATGCGAATTGAGTGAGTGTGTGAATGATCAAATAGAGAGGAGCACCCTCTCTATTTATACTTTACCTTTCACTTAGTCTTAACCCCAAGCAGGTCGGCCCCTAAGTGTAACTGAATGGGATGACTTCTGTAGGAGAGTCTAATAACCCATTAATAACTTAACTCTAGGTTTTAATTCCCTGACATACATGCGAGACCTCAATGACTTTACATGACCCAAGTACAATAATGACATCTTCGACTGGAGGAATAAACATCTCTGTTGGAGGTAGAATAATAAAATACAATATACAATATACAAGTGAATACATTCCGAAGTTATAAATACATCAACAGAAGAAACACAGTAAAAAACAGAAACTTTACTTATAGCCCTTATAAAAGGTGCCAAATAAAGTCACTCACGATTCTGCCACAGTAAACTCACAAATAATGATACTCATGGGTTCTGCATGGAAATGGTCATAGTTGCTCACAATTTTATAGTAGAGCCAGTCGTGGGTGCACGGGTGTGTAAAGGCGAAAGTCATGGTTTTGATTTGATACTTGCGGGTTTCTGTACAGTAAATTTGCGGTTATGCCGAAGCACTTGTGGGTCTCTGCACAGTAGGGTAGCAAGTATACTAAAGTAAATGTGAGTACTCAATAGGGAAAGCGCGAGTATCTCATAGCACATGTGGGTCTTTACACTAGAAGTTGTGGGTTCGCAGTAGGGAAAGCCATAGTTACCCGCATTGTCTGCGAAGAGAAAGTCACGAATGTCCAATTTTAGGCTAAAAATAGTGTCGATTATGCCGAAGATGGAAACCTGCAAAAAATCTACCAAACTTGGATGAAAACAACATATATGAAAACCGGAAGATAAATCTCCTTGAGGAGAATCCAAAAATGATATATATCTATAGAAAACAATAAAGAACCCCTTGAAATGTTTTTGCAAAAAACTACACAACAAAGTTAGGGCTATACAAAAAAACTGCAGAAACATGCCCAGATCTAAAGAGACTAGATAGAAAGCAAACCTACAAGAATAAACAATGCCCAGATGATAATAGTTATTGATTGAAAGCTGTAGAAGGTGCTAGATCATAGCAACCAGCTCTGATACCATGTCAAAACTATATATCTAACTAAACTAGCTTACCTATCTTAGCAATCAATAACATATCAACATAAATAATAATAGAAAGAGAACAAGGAAAAGAATATACCAGATATACGTGGTTCACCTAATTGGGCTACGTCACAGGAAGGTTGTCTTCGATTATCTCCAGAAATTTTCTTCAATCTTACAAGAGAGAAACTACAAATAACCCCATTACAATATAGCAGAGAGCTTGTGAGAACAATATAATGTGTTGCAATAGTATCACGTGATGTGACTCCTTGACCCTATTATATACGAAGAGATGTGGAGGAATTAATATCACATATTGCTTGTGGGATGATATAATTCTCCATAATAGCATCTCTTTATATAATAATGGATAATAAGAGAATACTTTACCATAATGAATATGGGATATAATGTATTACTCTTTTACATAAGATTGTGGATAAATTCTGGCATAATACAAAGACATTATTACCTTCCAAGGAATATAATTAATATATTCCAACACAACATGCACACCAAATTCCCCTTCCCTTTGACCTCATACCCCTGTGGCTGCTACATATAAATATCTTCCTCCAAATCCCCATGGAGAAAATCTATTTTCACATATAACTATTCAAGATGCAAATATTCTACCACCACTAGACTTAAAATAGTCCTAATTGAATTCATTTTAACAATAGGTGAAAATATTTCATCAAAACATATACCTTTCTTCTATGCAAGCCCCTTTACAACAAGTCTAGATTTGTACCGCTTCTTTCCTCCATCTTCTTCCTTCAACCTATAACCCCATTTATTCTGCAATGCTCTTTTACCTAGAGGTAATTGAACCAAATCCCAAGTCTAGTTTCTTACCAATGAGTCCATCTCCTCGTTCATTCCTTGCTCCCACTTATTTCCAGTTTCCACCTGTATTGATTCTTCATAACATTTTGGTTCACCATATTAGAATTCAAAACAAGCCAAAGATCTGATCCAAACTTAAGTCTTCACTAAGAATTCATAAGAGACTAGCAAAATTGTGAAGAAAGATAGATGTAGAAACATGTAGAATGAAATTCTCTTAATTTCCATTACATTATGATTGGTATTCCATAATAATAATAAATTATAGTACATATTATCAATATAATTCGAATGCAGTAAAGGCAATTCGAGAGGCTCACTGAAAAAGAAGGCTTATTTAGCACTAAAACCCCAATCTAGACAATAAGCTAAAATCAACTCTATGCAAGTGGTCACGAATGGGAAAGTATATGTTTGGTGGACCATGAGTGACATAAAATTAGAAAGAGTATGGCTTTCTTGGATAAAACAATGGTAGAGGAGTGAGGCAAAATCTAACAACTTTCCTAATGACACTATAGTTCAATTTAGGCAACTATATCCAAGATAAAAGTTGTTAAAAGAAATCTTTACCTTGTAAAAGTAGGATAAAATCATAATAAATCTAAATAGGGTGCATTAGCTCATAAATGAAAGGTAAATCAAGTATGAGGGTGCATTCACTAGTCTAATATGGTCAAAGAGTGGATAAGGTGGACCCAAGACACTAGACTAGGTGCTAGGTTGTTATGTTATGGAAAATAAACTTGGACTAAGGTTCTAAACACTAAGTAAATTCATTAAATGATTAATTTACCCAAGGTATAGATGGTTTAATGTTCCAACACCCCCCGTTAAGCATGAATTTTGAAGCGTGAATTATTAGATTACGGCCCAAGCATCATAGGATTATGGTCACCCAGTTACAATTATTATTCCCAAGCAAACTAAGGAAAGAGGGAAAACCTCATGGGAATAAAACCCTCCCATAAAACAGATGGACATATGCACACCAAAATTTTTATTACAGTAGCTCCAAAATTCAGTAGGTGTTGTCTAATCAGAAGTTTGGAGGTATCTTCTTCTTTGGAATAAGTGGAACATGCTCCAAACACTTGTGCTCGAATGCAAGCAAATATGGAGGCTCTTTGAACTTGTTCTCGAAATCAAAGATGGAGAGAACAAATGCATGAATTAGAATACCATTGTGGAACTTGAAATTCGAACCATGAGAGGAATTATCAGCTCTATTCAAATATGATTTCTCTTGAAGCTTAAAATTATGAACAATGGAAGTTAAATCAGCTCCAAGGATTGATTGATGGTCCATTGAATTTATGATCAGTTGAGGACCAATTGTAGAGACTTGAAACTTAAAATCCAATGCAATAAAGTTGTAATCAGCTCCAATAATGTGTATATGGTTCTTTGACATATCCTTTGAACCACTAGTGGTGAAATTAGAACCAAAAACACCATGACATGCCTGAGAATTGAACCCAAGAAATGTGTAGTGTCCTCCTTCTTCATTGAACCTCTGAGAATAAGAGAAAATGATCATGTAGAAATTCATAGAAAGTATGGAACCAAGGAGTGTGAATGCAACAGCTCCATAATCATATATAAACTTCTACATATCATGTATATCATCATATTGCAGACTAATAAACTCATGGGAGACAGAGGAGTAAAAAACCTCTTCAGAATTTAGAGCATACACTCCCAAAACTTGCTTAGAATTAAGAGTAGAAGAATTACGAGAGAACAAAGGGGTTGTAATGGACATGTATCCAACAAAATAAGCTCCATTTATTATCTCTTCTTCATCAAAAACATGATAATGTGCACCAGAGGAGAAGTATTCTTCAATTTTAGGATCAAGAGTTGAATATTTTGTAGTTTCTTCAAGAACAACTACATTAGAAAAGTTTGTGTCTGAGACATCTATGACTTCAATGTTCTAATTTGAGGAGGTATTCATGGTCAGATCTCTCTCCATATGTATTATCTCTTCCTCATCAGGTTTCAATCCAAATTCTTTGTCTAATGTGTGCCATAGATCACTTGGAGTATCAGCAGAATCAATGAGGTAGCGCATTTGTGAAGATATGGCCAAACACATTGATCCAAAATATCTATCACTGTTATTAAACAAATAATTATTCTCTTCTGAGGATTCTTGTTCTTCAACAGGTCCAATAGATATCTTATAGAGACATTTTCTGTTGAGATATGCGCTCATCTTTGGCTTCCACTCAGCATAGTTTAATGGTGTGAGAAGAGGAACTGAATTTGAATCCATTGTAGAAGTTGTCTAACTGCAAAACATACTCTGAAAATTATACTGGAATATTTATCTGGATCTAAGCTCTTATCTTCGTGACCTCTGATACCATATTAGAATTCAAAACAAGCCAAAATATGTGATCCAAAGAATTCTTCACTAATAATTCATCAGAGATTAGCAAAATTGTGAAGAAAGATAGATGCAGAAACATGTAGAATGTAATTCTATTAATGTCCATTACATTATGATTGGTATTCCATAATAATAATGTTAGATTTCATACATTCATAGCATAATAGTTTAATTGCATAAACAAGATCACTATAAGAAAGACAAAGCATAAAACAATAACACAGAGTTTATCTTGGGAAACCCAAATGGGAGAAAACCCAGCAACCTTCTTATAGAGATTATAATCCCGAGATTAGAGTACAATCATAAAAGAGAAAATATGAAAATGTCTTCCAAAAGTAGAAACCTCATAATAGTCTTCTTCTCCAGCAAGTGTGAACTTCTCTCTCTCTGGGTGACGTGAAATTCACTTGATTGAGTGAATGAATAATGAGGTGCAATTTACCTCTATTTATACAAGTGTTAACATGAAAAATTCCCTAACTGGGCCAACTTCACTTGGGGGGAATTTATAATTTAATTTTAATATTTTTTTTTTGCTTATTTTTCACCCCAAGGATTACATTGATTCTTTCATGTGTTTACATAATTAATTACATCAAATTCATCTCCATTAGGAGATATAATCAAGTACAACAAAGTACAATAAACAATATCTTCCAAAGTTGCACAAAATCCAACACTCCCTCTCAATGAGGAAGGTATTCTTCGGTCTGCATCGACATCACGATCATATGGGTTTTATCTGTACATATATACAGTCTCCATAATCTATATACATACTGAAGTTTGTCCACACAGTCTCAGTCCTTCGAGAAGTGTCATCATGCATCAACTTCACTAGTCCTTCGGTGAGTCCAAAAGAATCACTCAATCATGGATATCTGAGATTATCATATATACCATCTCTGCTATACAATTTTCTACCTGTCTGTCTCATATTCCGATGGGAGTTATCCCATACCTGGCTGAGATCCTAGACGAGAAAATAGGCACGACCATCTATTGACTATCTGACTCACCTTCCTATGGGATTTCTCCCATATCTGGATGAGTACCAGGAATGTAGAGGTATATGTGCAATCACATGGCTAACTGTTGACTGTCCTACTCATCTGCTGATGGGATTTCTCCCATACATGCCTGAGTAAATGGACTGCAGAGGCACTTGTGTGAACCTGACCAACTGCTGACTCTCCGATTCATCTGCCTATAGCATTTTTTAAATATCTGGTTGAGTAACTGGATTACAGAGGGTACCTGGGAAAAGTAGGGAAAGCATCTCAATGTCATCTTTCCCTCTCAAGGAGGGACACGTTCTCTTTGATTCCAAGTCTTCCATGAAATTATTTGAGCTTCACCCTGGGAAGATCCTTCGTGAGAACATCTACAGTCTGGTCGTCTATCAGCACATACTGTAACTCAACCGCATGTTTCTGCACAATATCATGAATGAAGTGATATCGAATCTTGATATGCTTTCACCTATCGTGAAATACAGGATTTACTGACATCTACACATAGCTCTGGTTATCACAGTGAATCACCGTCAGCTCTAGAATCTGGCCAAACAATCCTTCCAATAGTTTATGAAGCCAAGTGGCTTCTCTATTTCTTGTGCTAGCATCCTGTTGTGGCCACAACAGATCCCATGCTTAGCTCAAGCACGGGAGCTCCATTTTTTTTTTTAATAAATACAAACGTATTTGGGTGAGTTTTCAGTGTAAATATGAGTATTTGGTTTTGGTATGCTTAGATCTCTTATCCATACTTTTGTCCTACATGCGTTTCTCTTTTCGGATGATCTTTACCTATCTGGTTTGTAATTTTCCTCAAATTTTGAGTATTTTACCTTTAGTTTTTATCAACCCGAAACCCGACGGTTAGAAGTCCCAAAACACGCAACCCGCAATTGCGGGTTGCGGGATCTTGTTTTTAAGTTTTGGTTTTTGGTAAACCCGAAACCCGCAACCCGACAGTTGAGGCTTTCAGCTTTCGCGAGCTCTTTTTTTCAACTTTCCATTTGCGCGACCTCGTAACCCGCAACCTACAAGTCAGGTGGTAGCTTTCGGGATCCTTTAATAGGTTTTGTGAATAAGATTTGCGCTCGAAACCTGCAACCCGCAATTTTGGGATGCGGCTTTCGGGAATGGGTTTTCCTTTTTGCAATTTGATTAGTCCCGCAACCCACAATCCGCACTGTCAGGTTTCGGCTTGCGGGGTCCTCGAATAAACTTAGTAAATAAAACTAAATCCTGCATCCCGCTTTAGTTGATCTCAGCCATCCATTTGTTTTTGATCGCAGGGTTGTCTTTTAATAGGGTTTTTCTATTTTAGTTTTACGTTTCTCATTCAAAGAATTATCTCGTCACGATGAAAAATTTACTGCTGAATCTTAGCGGGGAATGTTTGAAACTGATATTCCTTTGCCTCTGGCTAGATTACTATCTCTGCTACCCTCGGTGTTTGACAGTCTCATTTTGTTTTGATAACTCTTCGTTATTCATTTCTACTCCTTCAGATTTTTATGCCATTATGCTTATTTCAGTCTACAAGACCCTTCCATTTATTCTTATTACATCTGGTCCTTTGATTTTGGTTTCGTAAATATGCAAAAATTGTCAGTCTACATAATCAGGATTCTTTTTTAGTCACTTCGTATTCTGTTTTTCAAGCCATAATTTCTATTTTGTCATAAATTTGAAGTCATAAATGCTGATGTGAAATTGCTTGTAATAATGAGGTCGTAAAAGCAATTTAAGCCATGCGAGTGGTAATTGAATTTGTACTTTCGCACAAGCTTAGATCTAACAATCGAACATCTACGCTTGTTTCATTATAGTTGAGATAATTATAGTAGATCGGTCGTATAATTTTAATCATTGCAATTTATCCTGTCCAATTATTCTCATCTTATCAGTTGGCCTTAAATTAGCAACGAGCATGAAACTTCTAGCTCGTCCTTTGTATTCTTCAAGAAGGAAGTTTTGCATGATAATTTTGCTAAGTTTCCTCCTGAACATATCTGATATGAGTAACATGCAGACATGTAGCAAATCCTTCAATCCCAGTTTTGAATATGAAGAGCTCTATCCACTGTTATATCAAGAACCTTTGTCACCACCTTTTGATGCAGGTATTCCTAACTTAAGCAGTGATAGTGGGGAAGAAGATTCTGAAGCTCTGTCTGTCTGCATGCATTTTCTTAATGACAAAGAGGAGAAAGTTCCCGAGAAGTTGATTGATCATGATGATGATGTTATATGAAATTTTATAATCAACCAAGAGCCTGATGTTTTTCCGACTCCTCCTGAAGTGGATCCTTTATTGGATTTTTCTGTTTTTGAAAATATAGTTCTTGACTTAGGAGTTCCCATGGCAAACTCTTTACAGGCCAAACCACCTGATGCCAAATATCAGCAAGTCGGGATCGAGTTCTTGTTGTGTCATGAGGATATTTTCGATTAAGTAATCAATCCCAAAAAAGCAGTGCTGAAAGATGAATAGTTTAGAGAACTGGTCATCGTGCAGGGAAAGATTCACATGTATCTTCACACTTGGCACAAGCTGGCAAAACATGACATGGAGAATAACGTGTGCAATGCTCAGTTATCTTTAGAATCTATCAATTTCCCAAACTTAGATGAATTGTTACACATTTATGAGAAATGGCAAGATTTCTTGGATCAATAGTTGGATCGGATTTTGTAATCTTTGTTTTCTAGGGATCTCTATTTTGGCACTCTGTTGTAATTATTTAAAGAAGGATACCTCTCGTAGTTAGGGGTTGGTAATTTTGGAGTTTCAAATCAATAGGAGACTGGACTGGAGATACTCTGTTTAGTAGAGCCTTTTGTATTTTTTTGTGCAAGACCTCTTTTAATACAGTAAAGTTATCTTTTGATCTATCTCTTGTTATTCTTCAAGTTTATTTGAGAATTTGTGATTGTGTACTTCAGATTGTCATCTACAGTGCATGATGTCTTTTGCATATGTTTAAGTGTATGAATCTATTATATTGGTTTCCCTGTATAATTGACTTATGCTGAAAAGTGTTTTATTGAGTTTCTTCAATTTAAATACTTTCTTTATCGATTTCTGCAAGTGATTCATAGCACAATAATTATTGTTAATTTTTCAATTAGCAAAGTGGTTACAGATTCATCTTGAACATGCTTAAGCATTTGAATTATTGTCTCTTAATTTTCATTAATAGATAGTGATTTAAATTAATAAGTAAAAAAACTAAAAGCATTTCTGTGAAAGGATGTAATTTACTTATTCACCACACCTCAAGGTTAATCTGCACAAGATCAAGCTTTCATTTTAGAACAGGGCTGACTTAGACTAGTTTCCCTTTTCTAAAATAGGTTAGGTTAGATTTGTTTTACCATATCCACACCTTAGTTTTCATTGACTGGAAAACTGATCTTATAGGTCAACTCATTTACTCTTAGAGTGCCAGTGGAGGCCTAATATCCATGGGGGATCACCACACCAAACAGGTTGGGGATAGAATTTCCCTTGCACAGGGTCATTTGAAGCCTTTCAACTTGGGTTTTCTTCCTCTATTGATTTCCTTGGAACATTCCAGCACCTTTTTCATCTAACCTACACAACCGAGGCATCGACAAATGGCGCTAGAAGGAGGTCCAGTAGTACAACATGCCTAAACAAGCCACTAAGAAACCTCCTCCAGCAAATACTTCAACGGTTCAAACTCAAAGCCAATCAAGGGCTTCAACATTTGAACAACCAACAGAGCCACAACCCATGGTCGCCCCTGTTACACCTGCTCAACAAATTTTTACACCTGTTGTATCTGCAGCACAACAGGAAAACAGAGAAAATATCCTTATTGTATCACCTACTAGAGTAACACTCTCGCTTGAGCAGATATTGAAAACATTAGCCAATAGGGTTGCTAGGGAAGAACAAAGAATTGTTGATCATCAAGGACGTGGTTTTGCAGCGATCAATTTACAAAATTTTCTGTAGACCAGTAATCAAGAACTTCAGCAAGACACAGTTTCACAGATCAATGAACCAACTATCCAATAGACAACTGATAACAATATTGAACATCAGCAAACAGTTAATCCACAACCTCAAAATCAAGAAGCGGTTGGTCAATCAGGTTCCCTGGAATACAGCCTTGGAAAAAAATTTCAGGAAACACAAGATCAGCCAAAATTTGAGACTGGTGGACCACCACCATCTCCTCCTTCATCCTCTTCCTCAGACAGTGAACATTCTTCAATCTCTTCATGAGAAGAAGAAGAGGGAGAACCAGCGATGGCTGCAGAAGGCCAGAATAGACCTTGGATTGACCAAGATGCAGTATGGGTACTTGGAGACCAACATAGACTACCCAAAAACCCTGAGAAGTGGTTACCTAAGTTTAACCCAGATGACAAATCACCTTCCCTAGACCACGTTAAAACCTTCATGCAGGCTATTAGGCTTAGAAGTGTCATTTATGAAGATGTGGTCTGCAGACTCTTTCCTTATACTTTTGAAGGAAAAGAAGCTACCTTGTATTTTGCCCTACCACCAAGGTCTATTGTTTATTGGGATGAGTTTGAGAAATTATTCATCCAAAAGTTTGGAGATGACAAAACACTATAGGATCTTGTTTTGGAATTTTCTTCCATGAAAATTAAAGGGAAAGAAAGGGTTAAAGATTTCAACCAGAGGTTCTCATACTTAAAGAATAGAATTCCTATCAATCTTCTTCCTGATGAAGAATTGTTGATAGCCTGCTATGAAAAGGGCCTATTTGATTCAATTTCAATGTGGGTGAAACGAGCACAAAAGGGGACTTTGCTGGAAGTTTTTGCTGAAGCAATACAAGTCGAGAAAGAATTTTTTTGTCTTAACGACAATCCAAAGATTGCAGATGAATAGCCTTCAACTTCCAGGAAGAAGAATGACAGTGTTCCTAAACCCACTACGCAAAGTAAGGATCCATTTGACATAACTGACATGAAAAAGCTAATCCAGAAAATGTCAAATGAGATGGTAGATTTGAAAAGAACCGTCAATGAAAATCAAAACCAAAATAGAGGTTTTGTGAGGCCACCTTTTAGGAGACCTTATCAACCTCCATCAAATCCACCGCCTCCTAATCCAACAAAAGGCTTCACAAATGAAGAAATTTATTCTATCTTTAGAGCCTTAGCAGCAGAATGTCAGAACACACCAGAAGTCCTTAATGATCAAACTATTCCTGATCCACAACCCCCTGAGGAAGAAGAAAATGAGCATGAGGATCCACAAATCAACACTGTGAGTTAATTTTCAAAGCTTCCTATGTGTGGAGAAGAAGAAGAACCTGAGACTGTGTTTAATGTCCAACATCCTTATAACACAAGGTCTAAACCTCAACCCCCTCAGGAGCCCTCATCCTCTACACCTGTTCCTAATAAAAGCAAGAATGTCCAGCACAAGGATATAGTCATTCCTAAGATGGAGTACAATTTAGTTCAAGATCTTAAAAGAGTAAAGGAAAACATCTCTTTGTTTGAATTATTGAAAATCCCTTCGATGAGGGATACCTTGCCAAAAAGTATGGTGGTTAAACAACCAAGAGAATTGCAGAATAATAACCTTGATTCTTTCACTAAACTAGATGATCAAAAGTCTGGCAACAAAAGGACACCGCCTTTTCTACTTACCTTTGAGATTTTCAACTAAAACGTACATAATTGCATGATAGATTCTGGTGCTTCATCAAATGTGATGCCCCTTTATGTCTGCAGAAAGTTGAATGCCACATGGGAACATTTCCCTACTCAGATATATTGATGTATATGTAACTTCGGAATGTATTTCATCTATGTATTTCATATATATTTATTGTACCCTTATTAGAGATGTGTTATTCCTCTATAAGGAAGTGTCGTCATGTGGATTGACAAGTGTCGCAAGTGTGTGTACTTGCCGATGGGTTATTAGACCACCATGTGTGGGGTCAGCCCTGAAATATATATATTATATTGTGGATGTACCTAGATAGACAAGTCAGCCCCATATGGTCACTGGGCAAACAGGTTAGTATAAATAGAGATCAGGAGATCTCTATTTAGATCATTTGTAAAGTCATATCTCTCTCACTCAGAAAGAGGCGCACTAGTGAGGAGGAGGATCATCTGCTTCTAGGAGACTATATCAAGTGTATTTTGGTTGTACTTTGGTTGAGCCATTGCTCTCTCTATCTCTGAGGAAGTTGTGGGGATTTTCACCTTAGGGTTTTCCCCATGGAAACTCTGTGTCTCTTGTCTCTCATGCTTTTGATTCTTGTGATGCTTGTCATGCTTATTGTGATTGTTATGCATTGATATACTCTATATGTTATTCTATCAGTGAAGATCCTAGAGTATTGTGAATTAATGCTCAAAATTTAACATGGTATCGAAGCTAACCTGAGAAGAAGACATTTTTCAGTGACAGAAACTTGAGTTTCTTGTTTATTGGGTTTCTCTACACATATTTTGGAAAAGAAATATAGTAGATTGACTCTACTCATCAAGGAGAATCTATCTGTCCAATCAGAATTTAATTCTGAGCATTTTTAGATTTGGCACTAAAAATTAGGGTTTCCATAAAAATAGGAATTTCTGAAATCTAAAGACATAGCTGGAAGATCCTTGCAAAAATCAAAATTTAGAGCTTTGGATCAATATTTTTGGCTGGGTAGATCCTTGGGAAACTCAAACCCTAATTCAGGGCTCTCCGTAGTGAACCCAGGAGGACAAAAAGGCAAATATGGAGGGTAAAGCTTTGCTGATCTCAAATTCTGAATACACCAGGCTGATTAGCTCATCAAGGCGCATCTTTCTATCCTTTCAGAAAATTGAAATTCACATTTTGAATTTTTAGGGTTTTTTCGACAAACCCTAATCCGGGACAAGATCCAGTTTTCAGCATTTCAAGTGGTAAGACCTAAATCTTTTCAATTTCCACTTGAAGTACTCTTTAAGATGTCTCACCACACCAAGCTTGAGGATAAGCTTGAAGGAGCTTATAACTTCCGAGCTTAGAAGTATAGGATTGGGTTAATCCTGGAAGAGAATGAGTTGGACTCATATGTAAAAGAAGACATCCTTATCCCAGAGGATGAAGAGGCTAAGGTATTGCATAAGATAAACTTGGTCAAGGCAAAGAGAATCATTGCTGATTCTATCAAAGACCATCTCATACCCCATGTGTCTAATCTAAAGACACCCAAGGAGATGTTTGAATCTTTGACCAAGCTATTTGAAGGGAAGAACATAAATTGGAAGATGACCCTATGGAACCAATTGAAAGGAGTAAAGTTTCAGAATGGAGAAACCATTCAATCTTATTTTTCAAGGGTCTCCCAGATCAAGGAACAACTAGAAGCAGTGGATGAAATGGTGGAGAATGGTGAAGTGGTGATGACCACTATAAATGGCCTACCCAGGTCATGGGATTCCTTTATTCAAGGAATTTGTGCAAGGAAGAAGTTGATCTCCTTCAACAGATTGCGGGAATAATGCTCTCAAGAAGAAGCTAGGCTTGTGGCCCGAGAAGAAAAGATGGGAAATGAAGATCAAGCTCTCACAACACATGCCAGGAAAGGCAAGTCGAAGAAGGAATCATCTCATAATAGGATATTCTCACACCACCATTATCATAAAGATAAGAAAGATCTCAAATGCTTCAGTTGCAATGAGAAGGGACACTTTGCTTCAGATTGTCCCAAGAAGAAGAAAGACAACAACAACAACTTCAATAAGAAGAAGAAGAATAACAAAAGAAGATATCATGCTCATGCTGCCGAAGATGATGAACCCCCAAAGAAGAAGGCTAGGGCAGAAAGTGATAGTGATGATGACTCATCAAGTGAAGAAGAATATCTTCTAATTTATGCTCTCACAGTTACTATCTCCCATGGTTGTAATGATTGGTTTATTGATAGTGGGGCTTCCAAACACATGACTGGGTTTAAGGAATCTTTTGTGAATCTATCTGAACATGAATCACCCGATAAGGTGAAACTTGGGGATGATTATCAATACCCAATCAAAGGAAGTGGTGAAGCCTCCTACAACCTAGATTCTGGAAAATCTTTGAAGATGAAAGAAGTCCTTTATGTACCTGGGCTCAAGAAGAACTTACTCTCCATCTCTGCATTGGATGCAAAAGGTATGAGGGTTTCATTTGTGGATGGCCAAGTCCTAATGTGGCCAAAGTGGAAGAACATAGATGATGCAATAGTGATTGGAGAGCAAGAGGGAGGTTTGCATAAATTGAAGGGACAACCTGAACATGCCATGGTACATGAATCCATGGAGCCAAGTGAACTTTGGCATAGAAGACTTGCTTATATGCACTATAGGGCACTTCCAATTGTAAGCAAGGCTATAGAGGGTCTTCCTGAAATCAAGACCAAACATGAAGGTGTTTGCAAAGGATGTGCAAAAGGTAAGAACATTAAGAAGGCTTTCCCAAGCAGTGAAAGAAAGGCAAAAGACATCCTAGAAATCATCCACTCAGATGTATGTGGTCCTATGTCATCCAGTTCTCTGAGTGGGTATGTTTACTATTTATCATTTATTGATGACTTATCTATGAAGACTTGGGTATACTTCTTGAAGAACAAAGATGAGGTGTTTGATAAATTCAAGGAATTCAAAACCTTGATGGAGAATCAAACTGACAAGAAGATCAAAACATTCAGATCTGACAATGGTGGAGAATTCACCTCAGGTGACTTCAAGAAGCTTTGCAGTGCTTCAAGGATTAAGAGGGAGTTTACTACTCCTTATAATCCTCAACAGAATGGAGTTGTAGAAAGGAAGAACAGAACAATCATGGAAGCAGCAACGGAAATGCTGCATGACCAGGATCTACCTATGCATCTATGGGCAGAAGCAGCTAGAACAACTGTAAATGTACATAATAGAACACCCCACAAGATATTGGACAACAAGACACTAGAAGAGGTCTTTTCTGGTAAGAAACCTGAATTCAGCCATCACAGAATATACTTTTCTAGGTTCAAGAATATTGATGTCAGCAAGGATGAATATAAGTTCAAAGACGTAATCCAAGAAGCAAAGATCAAGAGGGAGCACACTCCAACAGCTCCTACAAGGATGCATATTTTCAGAGGGAGTTGACCATCTTCCTACATTCCACAACAGAAAGGTGTAGAAGAAGCTACTTTAGCAGCTCCTGCTAGGAAGCAAAGACTCAGAGGGAGTCCACCCAATAAACAAACAAAGATAAGTATTTCAATGATCATTTCTTGCCTATTTTGTTTGTTTAAATAATATTATGCTTATGTTCCTAGACTTAGGAGACGTTTTGTGCATATTAGAATGATTGAATTAATGAACAATATACTACTAATATGCATGTGATGGGTAAGTGTACTATGGCACTGTACAACATTTCAGTGCTACTTATCTAGAATGAAACCTCTTTGCTGACATGTTGGGAGTAGTGCAAACTCTTAAGAATGTCTTGGTAGAGACTAGAATGCATCTAGAAAGTTGTGGAACATGGATAAATGTTGTATTGAAGCATTGGCTAAGATAACTGCATGACTGCATGACATATTTCTTTATGTGTAAAGAATTTGTTCTGAAAATTATGAGATGCTTCTAATCATGCAATTTAACTTGTCTTGTAGGAAAGACCGTATATCTTCACCTACAAAAGGACTACAGCATTTGTTCCAACAACAAAGATATCTATTGAAGATATTGACGTTCCCAGGATCTGGGATGAAGAAATGGAATGCTGTGATTCGTCGATCATGAAGAAGATGTTTGGGATGCAGTCCCAAGACCTGACAGGGAGTCACATGTGTGCAAATTGAAGAAAGCCTTGTATGGCTTGTAACAAGCTCCCAGAACTTGGTGTGATACAAAGAGGATGCTTGTTGCCAAATTCAATATGAAGAACTTTGGGAATGATGCATTATTTCCTAGGTATGGAGGTGTGGCAGAGTGCAAGGGGGATCTTCCTTGGTTAAGGGAAGTACACAATAGATATCCTGAAGAGATTTGGGATGATGGATTGTAAGGCCATGGCCACACCCATGGCATCAAATTTGAAGCTTCTTTGTTATGCTTCATCTGAGCCGGTTGATGTCTCTATGTATCGTCAGATGATTGGGTCCTTGATGTACCTGACGAACACGAGACCAGATATTTACTTTGCTATGAACACATTGAGCCATTTCCTGACAGATCTGAGGAGTGTTCACCTGGTTGTTGTAAAGCAAGTTCTGAGGTACCTAAAGGGTACAGTGGATTATGTGCTCAAGTATGAAGCGAATCAAAAGTTTAACATGCAGGGTTATGTTGATTTAGATTGGGTTGGCAGTGCTGCAGATAGGAAGAGCACATTTGGGTGCTACTTCAGTATGGGATCAGGTGTGATCTCTTGGTTTAGCAGGAAGCAATCCTGCGTAGCACTGAGTACAGCCGAGGCAGAGTATGTTGCAGCATGTTCAGCTAATTGTGAGGTAGTATGGCTACAGAAGCTACTATCTGAATTATTTGATCTCGCATTGGATGCTACCGGTATCTTCTATGATAACCAATGTTGTGTGAAGCTGTCTGAGAACCCAGTGTTTCATGACAGGTCGAAATACATAGAGATCAAATATCACTATATCGGGGATATGGTGTAGAGAGGAGCTGTGAAGCTCCTGTATGTTACGATGGATGAGCAGATTGCAGATGTACTGACGAAGCCACGAGCCAGGGTGAAGTTTGAGTACTTCAGGGAGAGGCTTGGTGTTCTTCAGATTGATGAAACTTCGAGGAAGAAGTGATGTACACATTTGCTGAAGCCATTTCAAGCATGTTGGAAGGAGGATCCTTCACATGGCTATCGATCATTTTTATATGTATGTACGCATCATGGTGGATGTTGGATATGATCAGTTGGATCATTTATATGTATGTACACATCATGTTGGATGCTGGATATGATCGGTTGGATCATGTGTATGTATTTTGTATAAACATCATGTTGGATGCTTGGACCATGTATCTGTATATATGTATCAGGTGGATACATTGTATGATCAGGTAGATCATGTATGTTGATATGTATCATGTATTTATATTTGTATCAGGTGGATACACTGTGTGATCAGGTGGATCATGTATGATGATATGTATCAGGTAGATACTTGGTATGCATCAGGTAGATGCATTGTATGATCAGGATGATCATGGATGACGAGCTTCAGGATGTTTCTCTAGATGACATGCAGCAGTATGTTGCAATGATGATGATCAGGATGATCATGTGTACATCAGGATGATGTATGGTGAGTATCAGGTTGATACTTTGTGGCCGTGGAACAGGTTGTGCAAATAAGCATGTAATTTGTGCCCTGGGAGATTTGCAGATAGTCTTTCGAGGTTTTGCCTATGACATGTAATTTGTACCTTGGGATATCTGGCAAATGCTCTTTCGAGGTTTTGCTTGGGAGGACATATAATTTGTGCCCTGGGAGATCTGCAGATAGTCTTTCGAGGTTTTTCCTATGGCATGTAATTTGTGCCCTGGGATATCTGGCAGATGCTCTTTCAAGGTTTTGTCCTATGGCATGTAATTTTTGCCCTGGGAGATCCAATGGGTTGAGCCGTGTGCTCGTAATCAGTCCTGGGATGCTCTTTCGAGGTTTTTCCATGACCACATGTAATTTGTGCCCTGGGAGATCCGATAGATTGAGCCTTGTGCTCGTTATCAATCCTGGGATGCTCTTTCGAGGTTTTGTGGTGACCACATGTAATTTGTGCCCTGGGAGATCCGATAGGTTGAGCCTTGTGCTCGTAATTAGTCCTAGGATTCTCTTTCGAGGTTTTGTGGTGGGGTCACATGTAATAAGTCTTGGAGATCTAGACAGGATGAAAAAGACAACAGATGCTCTTTAGTGTTCTTGCTAGTCAAGAGACTCTTTTAAGGTTTTGTGATGCACATAACAAGTTCTGAGATTTCCACAGTATGGCCAGTGATGATGAAGACTTGCAAGTGGTGGGCCTACATCTAGTATGAAAAAGGACTGGCTCTGTAGAACTTCCTATGATGAGTAGAGTCAGAGATTGGTTGAGATAGCAGCAGCAGTGACGATGATCCCGAGAAGAAGACTTGTCTAGCAGATCTGTGTCGAGAAATACCTTCCTAGTTAAGAGGGAGTGTTGATGTATATGTAACTTCAAAATGTATTTCATCTATGTATTTCATATATATTTATTGTACCCTTATTAGAGATGTGTTATTCATCTATAAGGAAGTGTCGTCATGTGGATTGACAAGTGTTGCAAGTGTGTGTACTTGCCGATGGGTTATTAGACCACCATGTCTGGGGTCAGCCCTGAAATATATATATTATATTGTGGATGTACCTAGCTAGACAAGTCATCCCCATAAGGTCACTGGGAAAATAGGTTAGTATAAATAGAGATCAGGAGATCTCTATTTAGATCATTCGGAAAGTCATATCTCTCTCACTCAGAAAGAGGCGCACTAGTGAGGAGGAGGATCATCTGCTTCTAGGAGACTATCTCAAGTGTATTTTGGTTGTACTTTGGTTGAGCCATTGCTATCTCTATCTCTAAGGAAGTTGTGGGGTTTTTCACCTTAGGGTTTTCCCCATGGAAACTCTGTGTCTCTTGTCTCTCATGCTTTTGATTCTTATGATGCTTGTCATGTTTATTGTGATTGTTATGCATTGATATACTATATATTTTATTCTCTCAGTGAAGATCCTAGAGTATTGTGAATTAATGCTCAAAATTTAACAAGGTAGTACAACTTGATAGATCAAAAGTCAGAGTGGTAGGAAGGCTCAGAAATGTCTTAATTACATTATCAATTGATCCTCGAATCCATCAAACAATTGATATAGTCATTGCTGATATTCCAGAAGCATATGGTATGTGTCTTAATAGAGATTGGTCAGAAAATCTAAAAGGTTATTTTTCCACTGATTGGTCCCATTTGTGGTTACCCTACAATGGTCAGCGAAACAAGATCAAGATAAGCAGGGAACCTTTTATGAAATAGACGGTTATATATTTGAATGATGCAAGTGAGCATGTGGGTTATTTCAACATGCACATTGAAATTTTTACCTTTGATACCTTTTTCTAGAATTTATCATCTGATGTTTTGCCACAGGAGAATGCACAGAATGAAGCTTAGGTGACTCATCTCACTTCTGTACCATTCTCAGGAGAAATTTTACATAATGTTTTTAATGTAAATACCAATTTTAGATTAGATCCCATTGCTTGGAAATTGTTTTTTGACTACTCTAAATCTAAGGATGGAGCTGGTGCAGGATGTGTTCTTATAGATCCAAGAGGAACAAAAACTATGATTGCATGCAGATTAGAGTTTGATTGTACTAACAATGTGGCCGAGTATGAAGCACTTATACACAAACTAAAAAAGGCTATTGACTTGAAAGTACCAATCATTCATTGCTTTGAAGACTCATAAATCATTGTGAAACAGGTGAGGAATAAGATACATTTCCTATCCCCCTTCCTGTTGAATTTTCAGAAATTGGTAAGAGATCTTACCAACTCTTTTATTGCATTCAATATTAACTTAGTTCCTAGGTCTTAGAACTTTGATGCTGACTTGTTGGCAAATACAGCTTCCAGATTGATTCCACCAGAGGACCTATCTCCTCAAACATTTTCAATAGAACTAATGTATAGGCCTTCCATACCAGATAACATGACAAACTGGAAAGTATTCAATGATGATCAGCAGATACTTGATTTTTTAACAAACTAGGACATATTTCAAGATACGGCTATAGACGAGGGTGAACATGAAAAATATCTTTCCGACTCCTCGAAGGTCATCCCAAAGTCTGTGATTAATTTGGAGAAGTTTTATGATTTGCAAGACAATTTCAGACATAAAACTGATTGTAAAACACAGATTTCTTCACATAATTATGAGCAAGTCAATTTAGGGACCGAGCAAGAGCCCTGTTTTATCAATTTAGGAATTGATTGCACCCCGGAAGAAAGGCAATTTATCATTAAAATGTGTAAAGAATATAAAGATGTCTTCGCTTGGACCTATGGTGAATTGAAAACATTTGACACTAGCATCATGTACCATAATATACCCATGAAGCCAGAAGTTAAACCATATCAACAGAAGCTACGAAAAATGCATCCAAGTTTAGAGCCTTTTGTGAAAAAAGAACTGGAAAAGCTACTCACAGCCCGAATTATTTTTCCAGTAAGGCATACACAATGGATAGCCAATTTGGTGCTGGTACGCAAGAAAAGTAGTGAAATCCAATTGTGCGTAGATTTTAGGAATATAAATCGGGCCTCAGAAAAGGATAACTATCCCATTCCGCCCATGGAATAGATTCTCGAAAAGGTAGCAGGGTCGGAAATGTTTTCTCTCCTAGATGGTTTTTCAGGGTACAACTAGGTTATGGCTGCTCCAGATGACCAATTAAAGACATCTTTCAAAACTCCTTGGGGCACCTTCACCTATAGGAAAATGCCTTTTGGCCTGATTAATGCAGGAGCCACCTTTCAAAGAGCTATGGATATAGCTTTCTGAGGTCTAACACATAATTCTGTTGTGGTTTATTTAGATGATATTACCATATTTTCAAAAAAATGACATGAACATTTATTTGCTCTCAAGCAGTTTTTCGAACGTTGCAGAAAATTTGGCATTTCCTTGAATCCCAAGAAATCCATTTTTGCAGTCACGGAGGGAAAGCTGTTAGGCTTCATCGTCTCAAAGGAAGGTATGATCATCGACCCTGAACACACAAACGTAATTTCAAAAATTGGCTTACCAGGTTTGCGTAAAGCAATGCAATCCTTCTTGGGTAAGATCAACTTTGTACGCAGGTTTGTACCTAATTTTGCTCAGATAGTTAAACCTTTATAGCATTTAGTTAAGAAAGATGTACATTTTACCTGGTCGCAAGAACAAAGGGATGCATTCGTAGAAATTCGTAAGGCTATTGCTGAAGCTCCTGCCCTCATGTCCCCGGATTTTGATAAGGATTTCATTCTCTATACTTTCACCACTGATTTCTCTTATGCAGTTGTTTTGACCCAGAAACAAGACAGCGATACAGAGATTCCAATCTCTTTCATGAGTTCAAACTTCAAGGGTGCAGAGCTTAACTATTCACAAATTGACAAACAAGCCTACGCAGTCTACAAGTCTGTTAAACATTACAGGCCTTATTTGTTAAAATCTCGAACGAAGGTCATTGTCCTGTATTCTGCTATCAGAAACATGCTGATCCAGAAGGAGTTGGGCAAAAAAAGATCCCACTAGATGAATGCTCTGCAAGAGTACTATTTGGAAATAAGGCCAGCCAAAATTGTCAAAGGTCAAGGCCTTTTCCTTCTTACTGCTCAATCTAATGATCCCCAGTAGCAACAGATTGAATGGGAACATGAAGAAGACATTCCTACAGGTTCTATCAATGCTATTGATACCTTGACATCAGAATGTTATGACCATATTAAATTTTTCCTGAATAATGGGTTTGCTCTTGAAACCATCGATTTTAAAAAAATAAGAGCCTTGAGATTAAATTCTACACCTTATCAGTTTATTAATGAAGTTCTGTTTAGGAAAAACTATGATGGGGTTTTTCTTAGGTGTTTGGAAAAACATGAAACTGATGACATCTTATTCCAATTTCATGCAGGACCAGTTGGAGGTTATTTTTCAGGCGAGATAACAACTCATAAGATTCTCAGAGCTGGGTATTACTGGCCTACATTATTTAAAGACGCTTATGCTTTTGTAAGGAGGTGTGAACCATGCCAGAAATGCATAGGGAAGTTCAAGCAGCCCGCCGTCCCTTTGCAACCCGTCACGGTTCAGTTTCCATTTCAGCAATGGGGGTGGATTTTTTCAGGCCCATAAATCCTGCTTCATCCCTCCAACACAAATACATTCTCATAGCAACTGACTACTTCACCAGATGGGTGGAGGCAGTCCCACTCAAGCAATGTAATGCCTCCCAAGTCATTTCTTTCCTAGATAGTCACATACTCTCATGATTTGGTACTCCAAAATTCCTAGTTTTTTATAATGCATCTTATTTCTCCTCTATTGACATAACTGAATATGCTTTTGAAAAGGGGATGAAACTTAAATTTTCTTCCAATTACTACCCTCAAGGTAATGGTTTGGCTGAGTCTTCAACCAAAAATTTGATCAACATTCTCAAGAATACTATAGCTTCTCATCATAGAGATTGGCATACACAGCTTGACAATGCTCTTTGGGAAGATCAAATTACCCCAAAGGCAGCAATCAAAAATTCTCCTTACTATCTAGTATATGGAAAAGAAGCCATCCTTCCTACTAATCTTGCCATCCCTTCACTACAATTGGCTCAGTCTGTCCAAGAAGACAATTCTTCTCCCCTCCAGCAGAGAATTGATACACTACTTAAACTAGAGGAAGATAGGGAAACAGCTAAGAACAAATTATATCATCACTAGCAGATGGTGAAAAGATGGTTTGATGAAAAATCTTCATCAGACAGGGAATTTTCGGTTGGAGACTTGGTTTTAAGATGGGACAAACAACACAAAGATAAGAACCAGTATACCAAGTTTCAACGCCTCTGGCTAGGACCTTTCATTGTTACAGAAACGATTGGTCTTGGTATTGTTCGATTACAAACACTGGAAGGAGTTGTGGACACTTATCTAGTGAATGTTTCACTCCTCAAGAAGTATTTTGTTTGATCAGGGTGATGTACTTGTACATAGGTTTGTTTTGCTATTTATTTTCCTGATTGGTTTGGTTTTGGTTTTGAGTTGTTTATTTAAACTCCACACAGTTGGCGATATCTATTGATTAGTTTCTCTCTTGGTGATAAATTCAGCTTGGGTTTTATAACTGTCTGCCAGCCACAATTTTGTCCTATATCGGAGGTTGTTCAACAAAGAGCACACAACTAATGATTGCAGAACCTTGAATTGATATCTCTCCATAATGGTCATTATCTTACACATGTCATATTTGTTTAATTGGGGTCTGGAGGATAGCGGAGTCTCCATTGTCTCATGTTTCGTGGTTCAAGCTGCATATCATAATAACCTGTCCAGCTTGTTCTGCTCTGGATCCTTTTACAATCACCTTGACAATAAACCTCTTAATAAATGTAAATTGCAAGGTGGGAGGTTTTGTTATTGAGCCAACCCATTAGGTTCATAGGTGCTAAGCAGAATGACATCTTCACATCAAGCTACCACACTTGGAAGATGACTTTCAGTTTCACTGGGAGTTGGAAGAACCTATCACAGGTCGGTCCATTCATGATCAGTGAAGCATTAGTGAGTAACACTACCAATATATGGTCACCATGCCATGGTAGTGCCTTGTAATTTTCAATCTAATAAAATTTGGTTTGCTCATTTTAAAAAAAATGCTCGTGCGTATAAGGACAAGGGGGTCTTATCGCAAGCCATCCCTGCCATGATCATGGGTTTTATTTGGACTAAAACTATCACATTATGGTCTCCAAGCCATGATAGTTGCTTTCAGTATTCCAACTGGAAGACAAGAAGTCTCGTTGTCAAGCAGGCTTGATCAGTTTCTAAATTTTGCCTATGAATGGCACTGCCTATATCTGATCACCAAGTCAGGGCAGTGGTCTTATATACACAGTCCTTTTGAAAATAAAAGATATAAAAAAAAAGAGGAAAAAAAAGAAAAAAGAAGAAGAATCTCATCAAATATTGCATGTAAATAAAATTCCGATAAATCAAGGTGATGTGTAATTAGGATATCCAGGAGCATTTTCAAGTATGTGCCTAGGTTCAACATAGGTTGCTTCTCCATGATTACATAAAGGTGAAGTATATCGGTTGTTTCTTCAACCCCCTTATCAGATTTGCATTATTTTCAACATGATCATGTTTGGGGATTTCTCAGTTTCATGTTCCATGCTCGTTAACTGTCTCTCTTGTGATCAATTTTTGGAAAATTCAGGTTGAAAAATTGATGTGGCTAACGTGTTTTATTCTAGCTGAATTTCCTGGCAGAGATAACTGGTTCTTCCTAGCCACTCGCCATTTGTTGTGGCCACAAAATATCCCATGCTTAGCTCAAGCACGGGAGCCCCATTTTTTATTTTTTTTTTTAATAAATACAAAGGTATTTGGGTGCGTTTTCAGTGTAAATACGAGTATTTGGTTTTGGTATGCTTAGATCTCTTATCCATACTTTTGTCATGCGAGCATTTCTCTTTTCGGATGATCTTTAGTGTTTGGTTTGTAATTTTCCTCAAATTTTGAGTATTTTACCTTTAGTTTTTATCAACCCGAAACCTGCAACCCACAATTGCGGGTTGCTGGATCTTGTTTTTAATTTTTGGTTTTTGTTAAACCCAAAACCCGCAATCCAACAGTTGTAGCTTTTGGCTTTCGGGAGCTCTTTTTTTCAACTTGTAATTTGGGTGTCGTCGCAACCCACAACCCACAATTGTCGGGTGGCGGCTTTCGAGATCCTTCAATAGGTTTTGTGAGTAAGATTTGCACGCGAAACCCGCAACCCACAATTTCGGGATGTGGCTTTCGGAAATGGGTTTTCCTTTTTTCCATTTGATTAGTCCCGCAACCCGGAATCCACACTGTTGGGTTTCGGCTTGCAGGGTCCTCGAATAAACTTATTAAATAAAACTAAATCCCACATCCCACTTCGGTTGATCTCAGTCGTCCGTTTGTTTTTTATTGCATGGGTGTCTTTTAATCTATCTTTTAATAGGGTTTTTCTATTTTAGTTTTACATTTCTCATTTGAAGAATTATCTCGTCATGATGAAAATTTTACTGCTGAATCTTACCAGGGAATGTTTGAAACTGATATTCGTTTGCCTCTGACTAGATTACTATCGCCGCTACCCTCGGTGTTTCACAGTCTCGTTTTGTTTTGATAACTCTTCGTTATTCGTTTCTACTCCTTGAGATTTTTACACCATTATGCTTATTTCGGTCTGCAAGACCCTTCCATTTATTTTTATTAAATCTAGTCCTTTGATTTCGGTTTGATAAGTATGCAAAAATTGTCGGTCTATGTAATCAGGATTCTTTTTCAGTCACTTCACAGTCTATTTTTCAAGCCATAATTTCTATTTTGTCATAAGTTCGAAGCCATAAATGTTGATGTGAAATTGCTTGTAATAATGAGGTCGTAAAAGCAATTTAAGCCATGTGAGTGGTAATTGAATTTGTACTTTCGCATAGGCTTAGATCTAACTATCGAATATCTGGGCTTGTTTCATTATAGTTGAGATAATTACGGTAGATCGGTCATATAATTTTAATAATTGCAATTTATCCTGTCCAATTATTCTCATCTTATCAGTCAGCCTTAAATTAGCAATGAGCATGAAACTTCTAGCTCTTCCTTTGTGTTCTTCAAGAAGGAATTTTTGCATAATAATTTTGCTAAGTTTCCTCCTAAACGTATCTGATATGAGTAACATGTAGACAGGTAGGAAATCCTTCAATCCCAGTTTTGAAAATGAAGATCTCTATCCACTGTTATATAAAGAACCTTTGTCATCACCTTTTGATGCAGGTATTCTTGACTTAAGTAGTGATAGTGGGGAAGAATGTTCTGAAGCTCTGCCTATCTACATGCATTTTCTTAATGACAAAGAGAATAAAGTTCTTGAGAAGTTGACTAATCATGACGACGATGTTATACAAGATTTTATAATCAACCAAGAGCCTGATGTTTTGCCGACTCCTCCTGAAGTGGATCCTTTACTGGATTTTTTTGTTTTTGAAAATATAGTTCCTGACTCAGGAGTTCCCGCAGAAGACTCTTTACAAGCCAAACCACCTGATGCCAAATATTAGCAAGTCAGGATCGAGTTCTTGTTGTGTCATGATGATCTTTTCAATTAAGTAATCAATCCCGAAAAACCAGTGTTGAAAGATGAATAGTTTAGAGAACCGGTCATCATGTAGGGAAAGATTCACATGTATCTTCACACTTGGCACAAACTGGCAAAACATGACATGGAGAATAACGTGTGCAATGCTCATTTATTTTTAGAATCTGTCAATTTCCCAAACTTAGATGAATTGTTAGACATTTATGAGAAATGGAAATATTTCTTGGATCAATAGTTCGATCCAATTTTGTAATCTTTGTTTTCTAGGGATCTCTATTTTGGCACTCTGTTGTAATTATTTAAAGAAGGATACCTCTCGTAGTTAGGGGTTGGTAATTTTGGAGTTGCAAATCAGCAGGAGACTGGACTGGAGATACTCTGTTTAGCAGAGCCTTTTGTAATTTTTTGTGCAAGACCTCTTTTAATACAGTAAAGTTATCTTTTGATCTATCTCTTGTTATTCTTCAAGTTTATTTGAGAATTTCTGATTGTGTACTTCAGATTGACATCTATAGTGCATGATGTCTTTTGCATATGTTTAAGTGTATGAATTTGTTATATTGGTTTCCCTGTATAATTGACTTATGTTGAAAAGTGTTTTATTGAGTTTCTTCAATTTAAATCCTTTCTTTATCGATTTCTGCAAGTGATTTATAGCACAATAATTATTGTTAATTTTTCAATTAACAGAGTGGTTACAGATTCATCTTGAACAGGCTTAAGCATTTGAATTATTGTCTCTTAATTTTCATTAATAGATAGTGATTTAAATTAATAAGTAAAACAACTAAAAGAATTTCTGTGAAAGGTTGTAATTTACTTATTCACCACACCTCAGGGTTAATATGCACAAGATCAAGCTTTCATTTTAGAATAGGAATGACTTAGACTAGTTTCCCTTTTCTAAAATAGGTTAGGTTAGCTTTGTTTTACCATGTCCTCACCTTGGTTTTCCTTGACTGGAAAACTGATCTTATAGGTCGACTCATTTACTCTTAGAGTTCCAGTGGAGGCCTAATATCCGTGGGGGATCACCACACCAAACAGGTTGGGGATAGAATTTCGCTTGCACAGGGTCCTTTGAAGCATTTCAACTTGGGTTTTCTTCCTTTGTTGAGTGCCTTGGAACTTTACAACACCTTTTGCATCTAACCTACACAGTCGAGGCATCAACACATCCATGTACTCGGCCTCTATAGTATTGAGTGCTACCAAGTTCTGCTTCCTGCTACACCAGGAAATAACTATATAACCCAAATTGAAGCAATGTCTGCAAGTTCTCTTCCGATTTGCAACACATTCGACCCAATCTAAGTCTGTAAAACCATGCAATCTCAGGTCATAATCGTAAGCATACTTCAATCCATATCCCACAGTTCCACATAAGTATCTGAGCACATGTTTTGTAGCAATCCAGTGAATCTGCCTCGGTTCGCACATGAAATGACTGAGGGAATTCATAGCAAAACATATATTTGGTCTAGTGTTGTTCAGATACATCAATGATCCAATCAACTGGTGATACATGGTGGGATCAATCAAATTAGAATCTGAAGTAGAATCTCTCAACTTCTTCCAATTTGCATCCATCAAAGTAGCCATGGACTTGCAGTCCAACATCCTGAATCTCTTCAATATATCAATGGTGTATTTTCCTTGTCCTAGTAAAATCTCTTTCTTCCTCTGCCATACTTCTAATCCCAAGAAGTAGTGCATCAATCCAAGATCTTTCATTTCAAACTCAGAGGTGAGATTCTTCTTACACCATACAATAAGTTTCTCATTTCTTGTGAAAACCAGGTTATCAACATATAGAACCAAGATCAGTGGTTCATCATCTACAACCTTGTAGTAAAGGTTGGGGCCTGCATAACTCTTGGAAAATCCCAAGCTCACCAGAAATCCGTCTATCCGTCCATACCAAGCACGGGGTGCTTGCTTGAGTCCATACATTGCCTTTTTCATTCGGCATACATGAGCCTCCTTTCCTTGGACAATAAAACAATCTGGTTGTTCAATGTAAACTTATTCCTCAATAAAACCATTGGGAAAGGTTGTATTCACATCCATATGATGCAACTTCCATCCCATAGATGAAGCAATAGAAATAATGGATCTGATGGAAGTATATCTGGCCACAGGAGCAAATGACTCATCATAATCGACTCCCTCTTTCTGAGAGAATCCTCTGGCTATAAATTTGTCCTTGTATATCTCAACACTTCCATCTGCTCCATGCTTGATCTTGTATATCCATTTAGGAGTCACTACTGACTTCTCCTCAGGTCTCGGCACAACCTCCCACACATCATTCTTCATGATGGATTGATATTCTTCCATCATGGAATCCTTCCAACTTTATGTTGGGATGCTTCTTCGTAAGTGGAGGGTTTTGAATCAATAATGTTGCTCATCAGTGCCACATAACTAGAGAACCTTTGAGGTCTTTTGATTTCTCTAGAAGCGCCATGTAGAGCTTCATGCCCCTCTGCATCCTGAAGTGTCTATTGTTCCCATCTAGGTCTTTTCCAACCTACAACATCTCTAGGGATATCAACTAGATCAATGGTATCGATAGGTTCATCCTTTTTCTGCTAACTCCCTCTTGAAGTAGAGGGGGACATGATCTCATCTCCTTTAGTTCTATCATTTCTTCATTATAGATCTCCATGTATGATCCTCTACCTTTCTTTGCAGTTATTTATTCTTCAAAGGTCACATCCCTACTGACTTCAATCTGTATGGATCCTAGGATGTAGATTCTGTAATCCTTTGAAGACTCACTGTATCCCACAAAGGTTCCGTTCTTTCCTGAAGGTTCTATCTTTGGCACATGTATATAGACTGGATAGCTAAATATCTGAAGGTGGCCCACTTCTGGTTTTACTTCTGTGAAATATTCTTCCGAGGTCATCCTTCTAGGTTGAGAGTCATATTCCATGAAGCTTCTTGCTGAACATCAATGGGATTCATATGTCCATCGGAACAAGTCTTCTCTTCTAGTCCAAATCACATGGAATTTTCCCTACAAGTAAAATCCCGATTGATGATTATTGACATTGCATAATCAAATGTAATGGCAATAGTTTACACATGCATATTAGCTAATACTTTAACACAACATTTTTAAACATGTCTTTTAAATACATTTGGGAACTATTTAGATGTTTGCTATCTCCACTAGAACATGATGTCAAGAGTCTGCACTACTCTGTAATGTCCTTGGATGTCCCTTGTGGCCTTCCGAGGCCACCAAAGATCCGATGTTACTTTTTCTTCTTCTTTTACTTCAAAAACTACACAAGTTCGCATTGGACTCAGATCTGAAATCCACCATTGCGATCCGCAGACTGCATGGTGTCTTTATGCAATCTGCAATCCGCATTGCACCTTTCCGCAATCCACAATCCGCAATCACGTATTTCCACAATCCGCAATCCGCATTGCATCTTTCCGCAATCCCCGTCTTTTCGCAATCCCCATCTTTCTGCAATCCGCATTGTGTCTTTCTGCAATCTGCAACCTGTAACTGCTCTTTTTCACAATCCACATTGCGTCCTTCCACAATCCACAACTCGTAATTGCATTTTTCCACAATCCACAATTGTGTCTTTCCACAATCCACAATCTGCATTGCGTCTTTCCACAATCCGCAACCCCCATTGCGGAAGTCAGAAATGCAGAAGTCCAACTTCCAAATTTCGGGCAACTTCCCCTTCCGCAATTGGCAATCTGCATTGTGGAAGTCGAAATTGCAGAAGCCCAACTTTGAACTTCCAGAAAACTTCCCCTTCCGCAATATGCAATCTGCATTGCGGAAGTCAAAATTGTGGAAGTTGAACTTCAAACTTTCGGAAAACTTCCCCTTCCGCAATACGCAATCCGCATTGCGGAAGTCGGAATTGCGGAAGTCCAACTCCTATGTTCCTGCAACTTTCCAATGCAAACTTTTGAGAGGCATAACTTCCTCATCCTTGGTCCAAATGAGGAAATGGTTGTACCATTGGAAATCTCTTAGAGAGATCTATCCAATTGTACAACCCCCTACCTAGTTGAGGTATCTAACCTCCTCATCTCCTTCTCTAAATTTTTGTCTATAAAACCCTCTAAGGTATCTTCCAACCTTTGACAGGTCTCTACCTGTCTCCTTCCATAACCCATCTTTCCTCTGGATCACGGAGCAGGCTAAGCATACCACAGGCCCCATAACCATTCCTTGATTAAGTAAGGTTAATCAGTCACTTTTCAAGGGTAAGGATCTCATAAAAAAATACATATAATAAGTGAAACTAAGGCTAATCATACATATAACACATGTAAATTAGTAATGCATTAAATTCATGCAATGGAATGAAGCATTCAACTCGCACTCAACATTCCACTCAGAATTACACATGGTCTAACTACCATTCGCATTCATATAACATTCATTCCACAGTTTAAGCAACACAGCATAATAATAATACATGAAATAACATCATTCATTCCACAGAGTACTTATCTTTGTATCTTGAAGTTGCCCCAACAACCGTCTAAGTGAGAGCAACGTTCCACCCAACCTTAGGTCTCTGTCCAGCCTATACTCTTTCAGCTGAGAGACCACCCCCGAGCTGGGCTATGTATCCACTAAGGAGGGATAGGTAGGCTCTCTTATAGTCAAGATCCACTTCAATTCTTTAAATCCCGAATACACATGGTAGGCTGCTAAGCCAACCTGCAGTTGGTTTTATCAAGAATACACATGATAATCGAACCTGCAGTTGGGTTTATCAAGCACACAGGATAACAGGGAGGATATTGCTAATCCAGTGAGCTCAACCACAGATATACAAACATCTCAATCAATCAGCAGCTATGGAACCCACGTTATTCATCTCACCCAACAAAAGGAAGGCCCTCTTCACTGCTACATAGTCTGCCAAGGCCCCTTCCCTTCCAGTTCTATTCAAGGTAGGCATAAGAAGGTCCAACTACTAGTTCTATGATATCATAGTATTCACCAGGTTTATCAAGCCTTCCAACCCTAAATCCTATATTCTACGTCTATTGAACATGTTGGTTCATTCCAAGGTTGCGGACTAAGCTCTATCCCACAACCCAATTCTCTACTTGTGGATTATGGGCTTCACATAGCTTCTTAAAGATATTCACGCCATGTAGTCCACCTTCGAACTCGCCTTCAGGGATCTACTCAAAGGTAACGCATACGCACCGGATTCCTCTGCATTTGGATTCACTACTTCGGCTTACTTTTGTGTTTCAGGATCTCTCCCCATAGCATGACTGCCTAAATCCTTGTACAATGAACCAAAAAGAAGGAACGAGGAACCCAATGCCAGAACCCCCAACTCAGATCCCAGTGTTGTTTTTATCTCATGTGAATATCCTCCATAGGATTTCCTTCTCCACATTCTATAACCAAATTTGTACCCATACAGGGAATCAAATCGGTTATGCCTTCCCAAGTGGAAGCATGGGTCACCATCCCACGACCCCCTCACCTCTCCCTAGTGGATGCCTTCGCCCCCTTCTCATTAGCTACCTCACTTAGCCAGTTTTGGGTATCTCTTTGCAATATATAAAACATTTACATCAATTACAAAATTTCATGGCTTAACAACACATGCATAGTTTCACTATCAAATACTTTCCTACAAAAGCAAACCTTAAGCATCCACTAGTGGGGCCTTGGCCTTGAGATTGACACTTGGATCAACACACATTGCACAAACACAATATTTACATTAAGGCCAATAATTACTAAGGCGGGGTAGGGGTATTACAACTCCCTCCCCCTTAGAACAACGTTGTCCTCAGTGCTCTCAAAGTTGAACAAAAATGAGAATGCCTCTCTCATGGCATCATCCAAATCCCAGGTCACCTCTTCTAGACTAAGGTTCTTCCATTTCACCTTTACCTGTCCAATGGCTCTCCTCCAGAGTAAGGTAACCTTCTTGTCGAAGATGCATATAGGCTCCACTTGGAATTTTCCCTCTGGTTCCACCTGTATCACATGCCAATAATTGATGTGATTAGGATCATGTACATATTTCTTAAGCAAAGAGACATGGAAAACATTATGAGCTTTCATGCTAACAGGTAATGTAATCCTATATGCAACTGGTCCTATTTTTTCAAGGACTTCAAATGGTCCACAATATCTGGGTTCCAAGTTGGCACAACTTCCCAACTTCATGGAGATCTTCCTTGGTCTCACTCTCAAGCAAACATGATCCCTAGTCTGGAATTCTTTGTGTACCCTCTTTAAATCTACATAACTCTTCTGCCTATCCTGAGCTACCTTCAAATTCTGCCTAATCCTAATAACTTCTTGTTCCATCTCTTCAATCATTTTTGTTCCAAGCACTACCCTATTCACTGGGTTGTCCCAATTCACTGGAGTTCTGCATCCTCTACCATACAAAACTTCAAAAGGGCTCATCTTCGATGATGCCTAGTACCCATTGTTGTATCCAAATTCTACCAAGTGTAGGTAGTCCTCCCACTTGGATGGCTTATCCATCACATACATCCTTAACATGTCTTCAAGAATCTGGTTTACTCTCTCAGTTTGACCATCTGTTTGAGGATGATAGGCTGTACTTAAGTTCAACTTAGTCCCCAAATCTTGAAATAACCCTTTCCAAAAATTGGAAGTGAATTTTGTGTCCCTGTCTGAAATTATTGCCTTGGGAAATCCATGCAACCTAAATATCTCTCTCATGAAGATATTCGCAATGTCATTAGCCTGGTGAGTAGAATTATGTGATGAACCTGCAATAATTAATTAATGCAAATACATGAGATATCAGAAATAATAGAACTCATAATCACTTTTATATTGATCACGGGCCACTTCGAGGGGGCAACCTCCTTTGAGCAAGATCAATACAATTAACTTCACGATGCCTTCATAGGCCTCAACACACACTTATATACTAAGTCTAGGTGCCAATACTATGTGTCAATACAAACCATGGGCTAAGTCTAGGCACCAATACTATGAGTCAAAACCATGGGACATATAATACTATGGGATGACTTACAAAGCATATGCGTCCAATACTATGGGTCAATACTATGGGATAATATAAACTATGGATCAACAAATACTACGGGACGACTTACAAAGCATATGCGTCCAAAAATAATATACTAACAAAGTAAAGACATGGGTTCCTAACATCCCCTCTCCCTTAGAAAAAGCTTTGTCCTCAAAGCTTTAGATGTGGAAATTGATGTAGAATCTGAAGGAGTGGTCCCCTGGAGCATCCACGGGTTGCATTCTGAGCCATTGGCTCCTTTGGAGTTTCAGGGAGGATTGCATGGAAGGCTGTAGATGAAGAAGAACCATATCAGCGATGTGAAAAGTGCGATCAGAACAGTGTTGATTGGCTTGTTTTTTCAGTCGAATTCTTGCCATGTGAAAATTGTCCTACAGAATGAGAAGAAGTTGATCACAAATTCGAAGAATTGAGTCAATTGCCTGAACTGGGGAGCTACTGAAGGTGTATGGAAGAAGAACTGGTAGTGCCTGTCTAGAGATTGCTTCATATGGTGTCCTTTGAGATGTGGTATTATACCACTTGAGCGCTTCTATGAAATCCATATAAATAGTTGTCCAAATCTGTGGAGGGATCCCAAAAGGAGGGTCATTTCACCCTTGTTGACCTGGAAAGTATCACCGTCAACCACCATCCATTGAATTGTCCTTTTGAGTCCCTTCCAAAAGAAGTTACATTGTTTCGGGTCATATGTTTTGAGGAACCCAAAGTGCCTTACTGATGAAGAAGCATGGAAGTCATAGAAGAGATAGCCCCGTTGAACAGAATGCAACCAATTTGGAACAAGCAGAGAATTAGCTGTAAGAGAAACTGGGTCATCAAATGTGTGAGGAGGAGCATCTTCCACCATATTGTCCTTACCCTTCTGGTAAGTGGTCACATAGTCATAAGCCATGAGTTGGATAACCCATTTCAAGTGTGTTGGGGAGGAGACCCGTTGTTCCAGGAAAGTTTCCAGACTCTGGAGATCAATCTTGATGCAGAAATAATTCCCCAATAGGGATGGCTGCCACTTCTGTACTGTATGCAAAATAGTCATCATTTCCTGCTGAGAGGTAGATGCGACTAAATTCTTACTGGAAAGGTCTCTTGAAGACAACAAGCTCATTGGTTCAGCAAAGACACTTGCATATCTATCCAAGGAAGCAGTGGAGACTGTTGATGTGTGCATCTGAATGGAATGGAGCTGAGCGATGACACCATGTGAATTCTTCTTAAGTAATTTTTCCAGGCGCTGTGAACTGATGATGCAGAGAGACCCTGGTTGTAAGCCCATAAATTTTTGTTGTGCCCCATTGACTGAAAACAGCATCCAAAGTTCAGCAAAATCCCATAAGATGGGGCCAAGTGTGCGTAACCATTGAACGCCCAAAACCACATCACATCCGCCTAAGGACAAGGAAAACATGTGAGAGTGCAGGTTATAATCTTCCATAGAGATACGCACATTGTGACACTTCCCCTTGCAAGGTAAGGTGCCCCCATTGGCAACCATGAGTTCAAAGTTGGAGCAAGGATGGACAAAACAATCAGCCTGTTTGGCAATATGAGGATCAATGAGGTTATGAGTGCTACCAAAATCAATGAGTATGGTATGAGGGAGCTTCTTGAAGTATCCCCTAACTCGCATTGTTTGTGGGGTGGTGACACTGGTTACAACATGGAGAGAGATCTCGGGTGGGTCATCCTGAGATGGGGTGTCAACAGGTGGGTGTTGAATGTCGACCTGATCATCTACTATATCTGGAGCTTCTTCATCAAGTTCTGAGGCAGGCGGAGAATCCACATCCAAGAGATAGAGTTTTTGTTGAACACATCTATGTCCCCGAGTGAATTTCTCATCACAATTATAACAAAGCCCTTTTTTCTCGGCGTGCCTGCATCTCTGTTTCAGACAATTGCTTGATAGGAGTTGGTTGAGGAGCAGGCGTGATGGGAGGTCATTGGGAACCCATATTTCTGAAGGGAACAAAGGTGAGTTTGGAGCGTTGTTGATCTGCAATCATGTCCTCAGCCAACTTAGCCAACCCTAGGACTTCCATCATTATGTTGGGACAAAACATTTTGACCTCTGAGCAGATTTCATCCTTGAGACCACTAATAAAATAACTCTTGTAGAATTCATCAGACAATCCTTCTGTGTGATTGGCTAGTTTCTCAAATTCCGTTTGATACTCTCTCACAATGCCAGTTTGGTGAAGTTTAGTGAGTGCTCTTGGGAAGTCGTCAAAAGCACTAGGACCAAATCGTGGCAAAAGGAGTTGGCAAAAATCTATCCAGTTTGGCTCGGGATGAGCCTTGATGTACCAACGGTACCATTGAAGGGCTTCTTGTTCCAAATGAAAGGATGCAAGTGGAACTTTCTAGACATCAAAAGTATTATGCAGACTAAAATATTTTTCTACTCGGTATATCCATCCAGTCGGATTAGTACCATTGAAGCGAGGAAAATCAAGCTTCGGCCCATGAAAATTGTTGGAAGAAGAAAACCCGGTGGTTGCAAAAGATGCTAGCTGTCGATTATTGTTCATGGTTGAATGCTGAAGATGGAGGCTGAGAAATTTTTCATCCAGATCTTGGAGTTTTGTTTGGATGGCTGCAAGTGTTTCCTCCATGGTGTTTGCTCTTGTGCGAGTGACAACCATAACCAGTAATTTTTTTTTTCGGTGGAATGGGTAGAAAAACACCAACAGAAGCTGATTTAGTAATAGGAAAGTTTGATTGGGGAAACAATCTGATGGGTAATTGGGGTTTGAATAGATTTTGGACACTGTTGAAAGGACAAGAAAGCAAAAAAGGGGGATTTCAGAAGCGGGGTGATAGAATGAGAAAATTTGGCAGAGAGGGACAAAGAAGAAGAATTATAAAAAGAACTTTGTGGTAAAATTTGAAGGCGATCGGGTGAAAATTGAAGAAATTATGGCAAACCCTAAAAATAGACAAATGTGGGATTTCGGGCTTCGGGAAGGGGAAGTGGGGATAGGGTCCTCAAGAATGAAATATGCAGAATGGGATGACAGGGGTTCCCCGAAAATTTCAAGGGAAACAGAGTGAAAACAAGGGAGATATGGAGATTTTTTTATTTTTTATTTATTTATTATTATTATTATTATTATTATTATTATTTTTTCCAGACTGGAGCAGCTACGGCTCAGAAGGGATCTGAAACGGTTCCGAATGGATTGAAAATGGCTGGATCTGGAATGGCTTTCAGAATGGATCTGAACGGCTGGATCTGAAACGGTGTAGCAGTGATTGACAACAGTTCAGATGAAAATAGATATGGACCCCAGGTATGTGCGGCTTCCTAAAAGTTCAGGGGTTTCACTTGGCCACCAATGCTGTCTGACGGCTTGCGTATTGGGGAAGTACCCCTCACTCCATGACTCAGGTAAAACTGATAACCGGTTTGCCACAAATGACAGCTCTTGGTTTACCTCACGGGTGGGAACTAGTCAGTCACGTAGGGGTCGTTTCCCTTTTCGCTGGCAAGTCCTTTCAATGGGCCAGCTACTTTGGGGTTCCTGTGGTACTCCTCACAATGAGTTTTAGGGCTTATGCCCAAGTACTTCCCACAGTTAAGCGGATAGGGATTATTCCCAAATACGAACCTGCAACAGATGCGAAAAAAAAAATTGGCAGAAATTTCACCCAGCAAGCCCAAGAAAGTGCTCTGATACCAGATGTGATGAACCTGCAATAATTAATTAATACAAATACACGAGATATCAGAAATAATAGAACTCATAATCACTTTTATATTGATCACGGGCCACTTTGAGGGGGAAACCTCCTTTGAGCAAGCTCAATACAATTAACTTCATGGTGCCTTCATAGGCCTCAACACACACTTATATACTAAGTCTAGGTGCCAATACCATGGGTCAATACTATGTGTCAATACAAACCATGGGCTAAGTCTAGGCGCCAATACTATGAGTCAAAACTATGGGACAACTTACAAAGCATATGCATCCAATACTATGGGTCAATACTATGGGATAATATAAACTATGGATCAACAAATACTACGGGACGACTTACAAAGCATATGCGTCCAACAACAATATACTAACAAAGTAAAGACATGGGTTCCTAACAAATTAACTGGGATAAGGCGATCTACTTTTTATAGCTTGTATAGTTTGGAATGTACAATTTGGCATCTTGGTACATAAGGACATCATCTTCTCCAATATGATATCCTTTACACATGTTATCTACCTTTCCCTACTACAACTTCTCTTTTATTTGTAGATAAGCTCCATCATTAGATTGAACTTCAATGATCCTTAATTTCAAATCTGATTTACAAATACTTATTGCTGCAACACGAAATTTTCCACTGAGCGCATCAACAACCTTATTCTCCTTTCTTTCAACATGTTTAATTTCTAAATCAAACTCATAGAGAAATTCCATCCATTTGGTTTGTCTGGCATTTAGATTTGGCTGGTCAAATATGTATTTTAAACTCATATGATTTGTCCTAAGTTCAAATATTATTCCCAAAAGGTAATGTCTCCAAATTTTGAGAGCATGCACTATAGCTGCTAGCTCTAAGTCATGTGTGGCATAGTTCCTTTCATGATGTTTCATCTTCCTTGACTCATAGTCAATTACAAATCTTTCTTGCATGAGTATTCCACCCAATCCTTCCATGAAAACATCTGTGCACACCACAAAGTCTTTACTTGGGTCTATAATATTTAAAACAAGACCATTGGTAAGTAATTCTTTTAACTTCTGGAAACTCCTTTCACACTTCTAAGATCATATAAATTTGACTTCCTTCCTTTGTAATGATGTAATGGGATGAGCAATCTATTGATGTATTTGTAACTTTGGAAGATATTGACTTGTATATTACATGTCAACTTTATTGTATATCCAACTGAGATGTATTATTCCTCTGATTGGAAGTGTCATCATTTGTATTTGCAAGTGTCGCAAGTTACATTGTAGGTGTCATGATTTGTATTGATGGGTTATTAGACCACCAGTGTGGGGTCAGCCCTAGTTAGGTCATGTGGTTGGGTTATTAGACTTCATTTGCAAGTCGGACCTGTTGGATTATTGGTAGGTCAAGTCAGTGTATAAATAGAGAGGTTGTGCCTCTCATTCTATTCATTCACTCACTTCTCAAGCTCGCATAGCTAAGAGAGAAAGTGGCACACAAGTGAAGCTGGATGAGTATCTACTAGAGACATCTCTTTGGGTTTGATCATTGTGATCTTGGTTTGTGGCTTATTCTATCTCTGAGGAAGTTGTGGGGTTTTTCACCTTCTTGGTTTTCCCCGAGGAAACTCTATGTCTCTTGTGTGCTTGTTGTTTTGCTTATGATTGATATGTTGTACATGTTATTCTCTTAGTATGATCCTGAATGATAATGGAATGAAATTATCAAAAAATTAACACTATCTTGGAAAAAATTTCAATGAAACTTCCGTAGTAACCTGCAAGGCCCATAAAATATCTTACATATGCAACATTTCTCGGAGTAGGCCAATCCATTATGGTCTCAATCTTCTCTAGATCTACTACAATACCTTCTATTGAAATAATATGTTCCAAATACTGTACCTTCTACTGGTATAAGTCACACTTGCACAGCTTTGCATATAGTTGGTGTTCTCTAAGGACTTGTACTGCCATTCTCAAATGTTTAGTATGCTCTTCTTCATTCTTTGAATACACCAGAATGTTATCCAAGAATATAATCACAAACTTATCCAAGTATTTATTGAAGACATTGTTCATAAGACATATGAAAGTATCAAGTGCATTGGCAAGACTGAATGGCACCACAGTGAAATCATAGTGTCCATATCTAGTTTGGAAAATTGTTTTGCGAATGTCTTCATCCTTTATCCTCACTTGATGGTAAACAAACCTCAAGTCAATCTTGGAAAATACTTTAGATTCCTTCATCTGGTCAAACAAGTCATCAATTCTTGGCAATGGATACTTTTTCTTGATTGTTACCTTGTTTAGTTGGTTGTAATATATACATAGCCTTAAAGTCCCATCCTTCTTCTTAACAAAAAATAGAGGTGCACCCCAAGGAGATACACTTGGTGTGATATACTCTTTGTCCATTAATTCTTGGTGTGATATACTCTTTGTCCATTGTAAGTGTCATCATTTCTATTGATGGGTTATTAGATCACCAGTGTGGGGTCGGCCCTAGTTAGGTCATGAGGTTGGGTTATTAGATTTCATTAGCAAGTCGTCTCTGTTGGATTATTGGTAGGTCAAGTCAGTGTATAAATAGAGAGGTTGTGTCTCTCAATCTATTCATCCACTCACTTCTCAAGCTCGCATAGCTAAGAGAGAAAGTGGTGCACAAGTGAAGGAGGAGGAGTATCTGCTAGAGACATCTCTTTGGGTTTGATCATTGTGATCTTGGTTTGTGGCTTATTCTATCTCTGATGAAGTTGCGGGGTTTTTCACCTTCTTGTTTTTCCTCGAGGAAACTTTGTGTCTCTTGTGTGCTTTTTGTTGTGCTTATGATTGATATGTTGTACATGTTATTCTCTTAGTATGATCCTGAATGATAATTGAATGAAATTATCAAAAAATGAACATGGTATCAGAGCTAACCTAAGAAGAAGGAACTGTGTAGCTGCGGAAGCTAGGGATTCTTAATTTTTGGGTTTCTATCCATAGATCATCAAAGGTAGGAAGCTAGATTAACTCTCCTTGGAAGGGCACATCTTTCTGTCAAGGCAGAATTCAATTCTGAGCATTTTTAGTTTTTGGCCCATCACTACTGCGGGAAATTAGGGTATCGGAGAAAGTTGGAATTTTTGGAATCTGAGACCATGGATGGAAGCTCCTCAGAAAAATCAAAGTTTAGAGCACAAGATCGAACTTTTTGGTTGGGCAGAAGGTCGGGCTTTATCAAACCCTAGTTCGGGGCCCTGTCTAGTGAATCCAAAAGTTTCAAAGGCAATTTTGAGGGGTCAAATTTTGCAGATCTCAAAATCAGAGTATACCAGCTTGACCATCTCAACAAGGTGCATCTTTCTATCCTTTCAGAAGTTTGAAATTCAAAGTTTGAATTTTTAGGGTTTCTCTGACAAACCCTAATCCAGCTCCATATCCAGTTTTTAGCAAATCAAGTGGTAAGACCTAAATATTTTATTTCCATTTGAGTTTCTCATTAAAATATCTCACCACACCAATATTGAGGATAATCTTGAAGGGGATGATAACTTTCGAGCCTAGAAGTATAGGATTGGGTCAATCCTAGAAGAGAATGAGTTGGACACCTACATAAAGGAAGAGGTTCCAGTGCCAGAGGGAGATGAGGCTAAGGCCTTCCACAAAAAGGACTTGGTCAAGGCCAAGAGAATCATTGTTGATTATATCAAGGACCATCTCATTCTCCATGTGTCTTCCCTATAGACACCTAAAGAGATGTTTGAATCCTTGACCAAGTTGTTTGAAGGAAAGAACATAAATCAGAAGATGACTCTGCGGAACCAATTGAAAGGGGTAAAGATCCAGAATGGAGAGACCATCCAATCCTACTTTAATAAGGTCTCTCAAATCAAGGAACAACTTGAAGCTGTGGATGAAGTAGTGGAGAATGGAGAAATTTTTACGACCACTTTGAATGGCCTACCTAGGTCATGGGAATCCTTCATCCAAGGAATCTGTGCAAGAAAGAAATTGATCTCTTTTAGTAGACTTTGGGAGGAATGTTCACAAGAAGAAGTTAGGCTTTTGGCCCGAGAAGAAAAGATGGGAAGTGAAGACTAAGAACTCACATCACACACTAAAGGAAGTAAGTTTAAGAGGGAGAAATCTCACAACAAGAAACATTCTCACTTCTATCATAAGAAGAAAGATCTCTCTCATGTTTGATGCTTCAATTGTGATGAGATAGGACACTTTGCTTCAAATTGTCCCAAGAACAAAAGGAACAACAACAAAAACAACTTCAACAACAAGAAGAAGAACAACAAGAAAAGATATCATGCTCATGCTGTTGAGGATGATGAACCTCCCAAGAAGAAGAAAAGGGCAAAAAGTGAAGATTCTTCAAGTGAGGAAGAATATGTGTTAATCTATGCTCTCACAAGTATTATCGCACATGGATGTGATGATTGGCTTATTGATAGTGGGGATTCCAAACACATGACGGGATTTAAAGAATCCTTTGTAGACCTATTTGAACATGAGTCACCTCATAAGGTGAAACTTGGTGATTACTATCAATATCCCATAAAAGGAAGTGGTGAAGCCTCCTACGAGTTAGACTCTGGGAAGTCTTTGAAGATGCAAGATGTTCTATATGTACCTGGACACAAGAAGAACCTTCTCTCCATATCATTTTTTGATGCAAAGGGGATGAAAGTTGCATTTATAGATGACCAAGTACTCATGTGGCCAAAGGGTAAGACACTAGATGATGCAGTGGTGATTGGAGAGCAAGAGGGAGGATTGTACAAATTGAAGGGACAAACTGAACATGCCATAGTACATGAATCCATGGAGCTAAGTGAACTTTGGCATAGAAGGATTTCTCATGTGCACTATAGGGAACTACCAATTGCAAGCAAGGAAGTAGAAGGTATTCCTTAAATCATGTCAAAGCATGAAGGTATTTGCAAAGGATGTGCAAAAGGAAAGAACACAAAGAAAGCATTTCCAAGCAGTGAAATCAAAGCAAAAGGAATCTTGGAGATTATCCACTCTGGTGTATGCAGACCAATGTCATCTAGTTCTTTGAGTGGGTATGTATACTATGTTTCCTTCATTGATGATTTCTCTAGGAAGACATGGGTTTATTTCTTGAAGAATAAAGATGAAGTGTTTGATAAGTTGAAGGACCTCAAATCCTTGATAGAAAATCAAATTGATAAGAAGATCAAGATCTTTAGATCCGACAATGGCGGAGAATTCACTTCAGGAGACTTCAAGAAGTTATGTAGTGATTCAAGGATTAAGAGGGAGTTGACTACTCCTTACAATGCACAACAAAATGGAGTTGCAGAAAGGAAGAATAGAACTATCATGGAAGCAGCACGGGCAATGCTTCATGACCAGGATCTTCCTATGCACCTATGGGCAGAAGCAGCAAGGACAGTTGTATATGTGCAGAACAAAATACCTCACAAAATACTTGACAACAAGACACCAGAAGAAGTGTTCTCTGGTAAGAAACCTAAAGTTAGCCATCTCAGAATATCTGGCTGTCCAGTATACACACACATTCCAAAGGAAAAGAGGACAAATCTAGATCCTTCAGGAAAGAAGGGCATCTTTGTGGGTTACAGGGAAAGCTTGAAGGCTTATAGAATCTACTTTCTAGGGTTCAAGAATATTGACATCAGTAGGGATGTAACATTTGATGAAAACTCAGCATACATCAAATAAAGGAAGACACCCGTTGAAGACAATGAAGAACCAAGGGTAACCAGAATCCAAGACACCACTATGAATGAAGCAATTCTGGAAGAAGATCGTGAAATTAAAGATCCATAAGAACTTGTAGATCCACCCCATGAGAAGATCTCTCACAAGAGGAAACCTGCATGGGCTAGAGAGCTCATCCAAGATGCAGAAAGGTTTGGTATTCCAGAAGAGGAACACAGAGAAAAGAAAAGGACAAGTTCACACACTAGCTATGTTGCCTTGCTCTATGACATTATGAACAAAGATCCTTCCAGTTATGAAGAGGCAGTGGAAAAGAAAGAATGGAAGGATGCCATGGTCGAGGAATACCAATCGATCATGAAGAATGATGTTTGGAATGTGGTCCCAAGATGAGAAGGGAAGTCTGTTGTGACTTCCAAGTGGATCTATAAGATCAAGCATGTTGCAAATGGTAGCATAGAGAAATACAAGGCGAGGTTTGTAGCTCGTGTCTTCTCCTAGAAGGAGGGAATAGATTACGAAGAGACTTTTGCACCTGTAGCCAGATACACTTCCATCAGATTGGTACTTGCTCTAACTGCAATGATGAAGTGGAAGATACACCAGATGGATGTCAAGAGAGATTTCTTGAATGGTGTAGTCGAAGAGGAAGTGTATGTGGAGTAGCCACTTGGTTTTGAGACACATGACAGGGAGTCATATGTGTGCAGGTTGAAGAAATCCTTGTATGGATTGAAGCAAGCTCCTAGGACTTGGTATGGTAGGATAGACAACTTTCTATCCAATTTAGGCTTTAATAAAAGTAAAGCATATTCCAACTTTTACTACAAGGTCGAGGAAGGAAATCTTGTGATACTACTATTGTATGTGGATGACCTGTTTGTTACAGGTGAGGATGGGTTAATCGCCAACACCAAAAGGAATCTTGCTGCCAAGTTCGAGATGAAGGACTTGGGGATGAGGCATTACTCTCTAGGCATGGAGGTGTGGCAGAGTGCATATGGGATCTTCCTTGGACAAGGGAAGTATGTAGTAGAGATCCTGAAGAGGTTCGGTATGATGGACTGCAAGGCCATGGCCACACCTATGGCATCAAACCTAAAGCTTCTGTGTGATGCTTCATCTAAGTCAGTTGATGTCATGATGTATCGTCAGATGATTGGGTCCTTGATGTACCTGACAAACACAAGACCCAATATTTGCTTTGTGGTGAACACCTTGAGCCAGTTCCTGACGGATCCTAGACATGTTCACCTGATTGCTGTGAAGCATAGTCTGAGGTACCTGAAGGGTATGGTTGATTATGGGCTCAAGTATGATGCAAATCAAAAGTTTAACTTGGAGGGTTGTGTTGATTCAGATTGGGCAGGCAGTGTTGCAGATAGGAAGAGAAATTCTGGGTGCTGCTTCAGTATGTGATCAGGTGTGATCTCTTGGTTTAGAAGAAAGCAATCCTATGTAGAACTGAGTACAACCGAAGAAGAGTATGTCACAGCTTGTTCGTCTAGTTGTGAAGCAGTATGGATTAGGAAGCTACTGTCTGAGTTATTTGATCTCCCGTTGGATGCTACCTATATCTATTGTGACAACCAGAGTTGTGTGAAGTTGTTGGAGAACCCAGTGTTCCATGACAGGGTGAAGCACATCGAGATCAAATATCACTATATCAAGGATATGGTGTAGAGAGGAGTAGTGAAGCTCTTGTATGTTGAGACTGATGAGTAGATTGTAGATGTGTTGACTAAACCACTAGCCAGAGTGAAGTTTGAATACTTCAGAGAGAGGATTAGTGTTATTCAGATAGAAGATACTTTGAGGAAGAAGCGATGGGACACATTTGCAGGAGCCATTCCAAGCATGGTGATAGGTGGGTCGTTCCCATGGTTGTGGATGTAAGCACTGTGTTGGTTGTGGAGCCAGATCTCCTAGTCTCATAGATGATATTGTATCAGTCGTGTTTGTACCCTAGTTTTATATGATAAGTAGGTGGACTGTACCGTCACCCTAGCGGGGGGGGTGTGGGGGGGCATCGCCCCCCCACCGGGTTCCAGGGGGGACCATCCCCCCTGGCTGGGGGGTCCGAGGGCCAGTGGTCCCCCGGTGGGGGTTCGGGGGCAGCACCCCTGAGAAATGGGGGTTCGGGGACAACGCCCCCGAAGAAAATTTTTGGGGCTGTTTTCACCAGCTGTTTTGCAGGCCCATGGTTTTGGGTATCCCGTGGTATTTTTCCATTGTATTTCCCTTATAAAATAAAGACATTGTAATACGGATAGAGAGGATGATGTATTAGGTTTTATGCATTGTAAAGATCTCTGAGATCAGGAGAGAGACCGTGAAACAGAGAAGAGGAAGTGCAGCGGTTGTGCTGTAGGTTGTATCCCTTCACCTTCCTGGATGGTAATAATAATAAGGACTGAAAAATTCAGTGTGGACATAGCCCAAGTTGGGTGAACCATGATATATCTATGTATCTTTTGTAATGTGTATGTGTGATTATATTTTCATTTCTATTTATTGTTATTGCTCTGCGATCCTATTTTTTTAACACGCTGTGTGATGAGCATCAAGGCAATGCTTTGGATGATGTTCTACATGATGTTGATTAGGATGATCACATGTGATGATATGCATCAGGTGGATTCTTTACATGATCAGTTGGATCATATGTGATGATATGCATTAGGTGGATGCTTTGTATGATCAATTTGATTATACGATGATGATGAGTATTAGGACGATACTCCAGATAATATGCATCAGGACGATGCTATGATGATGATTAAGATGATCATATGTGATGAGTATAAGGACGATGCTCCAGATCACATGCATCAGGATGCTACTATGATGGTGATCAGGATGATCATATGTGATGAGTATCAGGATGATGCTCCAGATGATATGCATCAAGCTGATGCGGTGACGATGATCAAAATGATCATGTGATGATGATGTGCATCAGGATTATGTACTATATGATGATGATCAGTATGATCATGACTATCAGGTTGATACTCTGTGGCCGTGGATAGGTTGTGCATGTAGCATAGAAAAGATATTAGGAGATCCAATAGGTTGAGCGATAAGCTCGTAATTAGTCCTGGGATGCTCTTTCGAGGTTTTGCTACTAGAGGCATGTAATCAGTCTTGGAGATTCGATAGGTTGGGAAGTAAGCTCATAATCAGTCCTGGGATGCTCTTTAGAGTTCTTGCAAGAAGCAAGACACTCTTTAAAGGTTTTTCCTAACCACATATAATCAGTCCTAGAGATTCGATAGGTTGAGCGGTAAGCTCATAACCAGTCTTGGGATGCTCTTTAGAGTTCTTGCAGGAAGTAAGACACTCTTTTAAGGTTTTGTAGTGGGGGTCACATGTAATCAGTCTTGGAGATTCGATAGGTTGAGCAGTAAGCTCGTAATCAGTCCTGGGATGCTCTTTAGAGTTCTTGCAGGAAGCAAGACACTCTTTTAAGGTTTTGTTGATGCACATAATAAGTCCTGAGGATTCCACAGTATGGCCTGTGATGATCAAGACCTGCAGGAGGCTAGGCCTACAACCAGCATGAAAAACAGTTGGCCCTATAGAAATTCCTATGACGAGAAGAATTCAGAGATAGCCCAGTGATCAAGATGTCGAGTACAGTAGCAGTGATGGTGATGATGCTCCATGATCTAGTGATGATGATCCAGCTCCAGAATTGAAGACTTGCACCAATATGTATTGATGACCTATGTCTAGAGAATACCTTCCTAGTTAAGAGGGAGTGTTGATGTATTTGTAACTTCGAAAGATATTCACTTGTATATTACATTTGTACTTTATTGTATATCCAACATAGATGTATTATTCCTCTGATTGGAAGTGTCGTCATGTGTATTTGCAAGTGTTGCAAGTTACATTGTAAGTGTTAGCATTTGTATTGATGGGTTATTAGACCACCAGTGTGGGGTCGGCCCTAGTTAGGTCATGTGGTTAGGTTATTAGACTTCATTAGCAAGTCGGCCCTATTGGATTATTGGCAGGTTAATTCAGTGTATAAATAGAGAGGTTGTGTCTCTCATTCTATTCATTCACTCACTTCTCAAGCTCACATAGCTAAGAGAGAAAGTGGCGCACAAGTGAAGGAGGATGAGTATCTGCTAGAGACATATCTTTGGGTTTGATCATTGTGATCTTGGTTTGTGGCTTATTCTATCTCTGAGGAATTTGCGGGGTTTTTCACCTTCTTGGTTTTCCCCGAGGAAACTTTGTGTCTCTTGTGTGCTTATGATTGATATGTTGTACATGTTATTCTCTTAGTATGATCCTGAATGATAATGGAATGAAATTATAAAAAAATTAACACTATCTTGGAAAACTTTCAATGAAACTTCCACAGTAACCTGTAACGCCCATAAAATATCTTACATATGCAACATTTCTTGGAGTAGGCCAATCCATTATGGCCTCAATCTTCTCTAGATCTACTGCAATACCTTCCACTGAAATACTATGTCCCAAATACTGTACCTTCTGCTGGTATAAGTCACACTTGCTTAGCTTTGCATATAGTTTGTGTTCTCTAAGGACTTGTAGTTCCATTCTCAAATGTTCAGTATGCTCTTCTTCATTCTTTGAATACACCAGAATGTTATTGAAGAATATAATCGCAAACTTATCCAATATCCAAGTATTTACTGAAGACATTGTTCATAAGACACTTGAAAGTAGCAGGTGCATTGGTGAGACCAAATGGCACCATAGTGAACTCATAGTGTCCATATCTAGTTTGGAAAGTAGTTCTGTGAATGTCTTCATCCTTTATCCTCACTTGATGGTAGACAAACCTCAAGTCAATCTTGGAAAATACTTTAGCTTCCTTCATTTGGTCAAACAAGTCATCAATTCTTGGCAATGGATACTTGTTCTTGATTGCTACCTTGTTTAGTTGGTTGTAATATAAACATAGCCTTAAAGTCCCATCCTTCTTCTTAACAAACAACATAGGTGCACCCCAAGGAGATACACTTGGTGTGATATACTCTTTGTCCATTAAATCTTGCAGCTGCATATTTAATTCTATCATCTCAGGTGTGCTCATTCTATACGGGGTTTTGGAGCTTGGTGCTGCTCCTAGAACAAGGTTAATGGAGAAATCAATGTCCCTCTTGGGTGGTAATCCTGACACTTCATTTGGAAATACATACTAGAAATCCTACAACAGCTGAAAGTCTTCTAACTTTATCCCTTTATCTTCTACTGAATTTGATATATGCACAACATATAATTGACATCCCTTTTTATAGAACTTTCTCAACTACAAGAATGAAATATGCCTTACTAAAACTTGTTTCAGAATTCCTTTAACCAACCTTGGTCTTCCTTCATCATCAATACACTCAAGTACCTTCTTGTAGAAGTCAAGTTTGTCTCTATGCTTCTCCAACCAATCCATTCCTACCAAGGAATCATAAGATCCTAAGGTTAGTACATTCAAGTTTACCTTCATGGGAAGTCCATTCAGCTCTATGGAACAGTCCACAACTACTTCAATCACATTTCTCTTAGTCCGAGTGGATAGATGAACTAACCAAGACTTACTATGTTTCACTTTACCAAGTGAACAACTTTCAACCACTTTAGGGGACACATAACTATGAGTGGATCCTGGATCAATTAAAACATTAATAGATTGCTTAGCAATATTGCCTTCAACTTTGACCACTACTGATTGGTGGTCTTCCTAGTGATCATCTAGTGCTACATAGATTCAAGGTGTGTCTTTGGCCATATCTTCTACTGTGGTTTCTTCTCCCAAGTTGTGCAAGCCTCGGGGATTCCCTCTTCGACTTAGGAAAACTCTAAGCATGTGGTTGTCTCCACATCCCCAACACTGAAGTGGTCCTTTTGATGTTTTCACTGCTGTTACTGTTGGTTTGAACCCACTTCTGTGAGGCACCTGCAACAATTAATTAACAAGAACGCGCGAAATAGCAGAAATGACAGAACTCAGAATCACTTTTGTATTGATCACGGGCCACTTCGAGGGGGCAACCTCCTTTGAGCAAGCTCAATACAAATAACTTCACGGTGTCTTCATAGGTCTCAACACACACTTATATACTAATTCGAGGCGCCAATACTATGGGTCGAAACCATGGGCCGTTACAAACTATGGATTAACAATACTACGGGCGACTTACAAAGCATATGCGCCAATAACAATAACACAACTATTGATCAACAAATACTACGGGACGACTTACAAAGCATATGCGTCCAATAACAACATACTAACAAAGTAAAGACATGGGTTCCTAACATCCCCTCCCCCTTAAAAAAAGCTTTGTCCTCAAAGCTTTAGATGTGGAAATTGCTGTTGAATCTGAAGGAGTGGTTCCCATGTAGCGTCCTCTGGTTGCATGCCGTGCCACTGAATTAAGACCTCTGTGATAGAGCGAGAGCGAAGCTGACGCGTGCGCCGATTGAGGATGGCCTCTGGCTCCAAAAGGATGGATCCTTCATTATCCAGTTCAGGTAAAATCGTTTGTCCGCTGATGTTGGTGCCAAGAACTTTCTTCAGACAAGAGACATGAAAGACTGGATGAATGCGGGAAGAAGGAGGAAGTTCCAATTTATAAGCAACGGACCCAATCTTCTGAAGAATCCGATATGGCCCATAGAACTTTGGAGCGAGCTTATGACGCCCTTTGAGTTTCAAGGAGGATTGTTTGTACGGCTGGAGACGAAGAAAAACCATATCGCCGACTTGAAAAGTGCGCTCCGAACGGTGCTGATCAGCTTGTTGCTTCATGCGATTTCTTGCCATGTGAAGATTGTCCCGCAAAATGCGAAGAATCTTATCGCGGTTGCGAAGGACCGTGTCAACTTCCTGAACTGGTGAACTGGTGGGGGTGTAGGGAAGAAGAGCTGGAGGTGCCTGACCATAGACTGCTTCATATGGGGTCATTTTAGAGGCAGTGTGGTAAGAGGTATTGTACCACCATTCAGCGAGAGGGAGCCACTTTGCCCACTGATGTTGTTGTTCAGAGGTGAAGCAACGAAGATAAGTTTCCAAGCATTTATTCACAATTTCAGTCTGACCATCTGTTTGTGGGTGATACCCTGAACTCATCGGCAGTTTGGTGCCCGTGTGGCGAAATAGTTCTGTCCAAAAATGACTGGTGAAAGTTGCATCACGATCCGAGACAATGGAAGAAGGGATGCCATGAAGACGAAAGATCTGGTCCAGAAAAATTTGAGCGACGGAGGAGGCTGTATAGGGATGGCTGAGAGCACAAAAATGACTATATTTGGAGAGGCGATCAACCACAACGAGAATCACTGTCTTCCCACCAGATTTAGGGAGCCCTTCAATGAAATCCATAGAAATATCTGTCCAAATCCGTGTAGGTATGGGCAAGGGTTCAAGCAATCCTGGGAGGAGTGTTGTTTCACCCTTATTGCGCTGACAAGTATCACATTCGGCCACCATCTGTTGAATTGTCCTTTTCATGCCCTGCCAAAAGAAGTTACGCCGTGCTCGTTCATATGTTTTGAGGAACCCAGAGTGTCCTGCCGATGGAGAAGCATGGAGTTCATAGAAGACAGCCTGTTGAAGATCTGTGCTCTGGGGAAGTACCAGACGACCCTTGTATCGTAGAGAAGCACCATCCCAAGAGTAATGTGGTACAGCAGAAGGATTGTTGGTCAAGCGTTGGATGATTTGCGATAAGGAAGAGTCATTGACATAACCCTGTTGAACAGATTGCAACCAATTTGGAACAGGCATAGAAATAGCTGAAAGAGAACCTTGGGCCTCAAATGTGCGAGAAAGAGCATCTGCCACAATATTATCTTTACCCTTCTTGTAAGTGATCTCATAGTCATAACCCATGAGTTTGCTAACCCATTTCTGTTGTGCCGGGGAGGAGACACGCTGGTCCAAGAAATATTTCAGACTCTGGTGATCAGTCTTGATGCAGAAATGATTTCCTAATAGGTATGGGCGCCACTTCTGTACTGCATGCAAAATAGCCATCATTTCCTTTTCATAGGTAGAGGCAGCTAAATTCTTACCTGAAAGGGCTTTGCTGGTGAACGCAATGGGGTGTTCATCTTGAAGGAGAACAGCACCAAGTCCATTGCCGCAAGCATCACTCTCAATAGTGAAGGGCTTGGAAAAATCAGGCATCGCTAGCACCGGGGTAGTACACATGGCTTGTTTTAGTTGGTCAAATGCACACTGAGCAGCAGGTGTCCATGTAAAAGCATCCTTTTTCAATAGTGCAGTTAATGGAGCTGCAATCTTCCCATAATCCTTGACAAATTTGCGGTAGTAGCCAGTCAACCCCAAAAAACCACGAAGGCTCTTGAGAGTCTGAGGATGTGGCCAATTGGTCATGGCATCGATTTTGGCAGGATCCACGCGAACCCCTTGTGCTGAGATAATGTGCCCGAGATACTCAACTTCCTTCTGTCCAAAAACACATTTAGATTGCTTGGCATGGAGATGATGGTCAGAGAAAAGTTGCATGACAAGATCCAGATGCTGGAGATGTTCATCCCATGTTTTACTGTAGATGAGGATGTCATCAAAGAATACCAGAATGAATTTCCGCAAGTAGGGTCGAAATATTTTATTCATTAAGGCCTGGAATGTGGAAGGGGCATTAGTGAGGCCAAAGGGCATGACCAAAAACTCATAATGGCCATCATGTGTGCGGAAAGCTGTTTTAGGAATATCATCCTCATGAACCCGAATTTGATGATATCCAGAACGAAGATCCAACTTGGAGAAAAAGCGGGCCCCATGAAGCTCATCAAGAAGCTCATCAACAACAGGAATTGGAAGCTTATCCTTGATGGTGAGGTGATTAAGTGCTCGGAAGTCAATGCAGAGGCGCCATGACCCATCTTTTTTGCGAACAAGAATAACTGGAGAAGAGAAGGAACTAGTGCTTGGGCGAATAATACCGTGCTTCAATAAGTCCCGAACGAGCATTTCAATCTCCGTTTTTTGATGAAATGGGTAGCGATAGGGTCTGATGTTGGGAGGAACGCTGCCAGGAAGGAGCTTAATACGATGGTCTTCTGGCCTGGAAGGTGGTAAGCCCACTGGTTCAGCAAAGACACCTGTATACCGATCCAGAATTTGTTGTAGATCCAAAGGAGTAGTGGAGACTGCTGCTGGTTGCATCTGGATGGAATGGATCTGAGCGATGACACCATGTGAATTCTTCTTGAGGAGTTTTTCCATGCGATGTGAACTGATGATGCTGAGAGAACCTGGTTGTAATCCTGTCAATGTGTGTTTGTGTCCATTCTCGGAAAACTGCATCCAAAGTTCGGCAAAATCCCATAAGATAGGGCCGAGTGTGCGTAGCCATTGAGCGCCCAAAACCACATCACATCCGCCTAAGGGCAAGGCAAACATGTCAGAGCGCAAGGTATAATCTCCCATAGCGATACGCACATTTCGACACTTCCCTTTGCAAGGTAAGGTGCCCCCATTGGCAATCATGACTTCAAAGTTGGAGCAAGGATGGATAAAACAATCAGCTTGTTTGGCGATCCGAGGGTCAATGAAATTATGCGTGCTACCAGAATCAATGAGGATTGTAAGAGGAAGCTTCTTGAAGTAACCCCTGACCCGCATTGTTTGGGGGGTGGTGATTCCCGCTAAAGCATGGAGAGATATCTCTGGCTGGTCATCCTGAGACGGAGGGTCACTAGGCGGTTCCTGAATGTCGACCGGTGCATCCAGTGTTTCTGGATCTTCGTCACCCATTTCAGAGGCAGGCGGAGACTCCACATCCAGGAGATAGATCTTTTCCTGAACACATCTATGTCCCCGAGTGAATTTCTCATCACAATTATAGCAAAGCCCCTTTTCTCTGCGTGCTTGCATCTCTGTTTCAGACAAACGCTTGATAGGAGTCGGTCGAGGAGCCTGCGGTATAGGTGGTCGCTGAGAACCCATATTTCGGAAGGGAACAAAAGTGGGCTTGGAGCGTTGTTGGGCTGCAATCTTGTCTTCTGCCAACTTAGCCAACCCGAGTGCTTCCATCATTGTGTTGGGACAGAACATTTTGACCTCAGATCGGATGGCATCCTTTAGACCACTGATAAAACAACTCCGGTAAAATTCATCAGACAATCCTTCGGTGTGGTTGGCTAGATTCTCAAATTCGGTTTGATACTCTCTCACAGTGCCAGTTTGGAGAAGTTTAGTGAGGGCTCCTGTGAAGTCATCAAAAGCACTAGGACCGAATCGTTGCAAAAGGAGCTGGCAAAAGTTTGGCCAGTTGGGCTCTGGATGAGCCTTGATGTACCAACGGTACCATTGAAGAGCTTCCTGTTCCAAATGAAAGGATGCCAACGGAACTTTGTTGACATCAAAAGTATTATGCAGACTGAAATACTGTTCGGCCCGATAGATCCATCCAGTTGGATCGGTACCATTGAAGCGAGGAAAATCAAGCTTCGGACCACGGAAATTGCTGGAAGAAGAGAACCCATTGTCTACTGAAGACTCGGACTGCCGTTTGTTGTTCATAGCTGAATGTTCAAGATGGAGACCAAGAAATTTTTCATCAAGATCCTGGAGTTTGGCTTGGATGGCTGCAAGGGCTTCCTCCATGGTTTTTGCTCCTGCACGGGTGACAACCATAACCAGGGATTTTTTTTTTTTTTTTTTTTTTTTTTTTTTTTTTTGGACTGGGTAGGAAAACAAAAACAGGAACTACTTCAGTAAAGGAAAATTTGGATTTGGGAAAAAATCAGAAGGGTAATTGGGGTTTGACTCGTTTTTTGGACACTGTTGGATAGACAGGGAAGCAAAAATGAGGATTTCAGAAGCGGGGTGAAAGGATGGGAAAATTTGGCAGAAGGGAACAAAGAAGCAGAATTCAAAAAGGAACTCTGTGGTAAAAATTGAAGGTGATTGGGTGAAATCTGAGGAAGTTATGGCAAACCTTAAAAATAGACAAATGTGGGATTTCCGGCTGTAGGAAGGGGAACTGAGGATAGGGTCCTCAGGGATGAATTATGCAGAATGGAATGACAGGGGTTCCCTGAAAATTTCAAGGGAAACAGAGGTAAAACAAGGGAGATATGGAGAAAAAACTGAAGGTTTTTTTTTCAGACTGGAGCGCCTACGGCTCGGGTTTTTTTTTTTTTTTTTTTTTTTTTTTTTTTTTTTTTTTTTTTTTTTTTTTTTTTTTTTTTTTTTTTTTTTTTTTTTTTTTTTTTTTTCAGACTGGAGCGGCTACGGCTCAGAAGGAATCTGGAACAACGCCGACCTGCTGGATCTGGAACGGCTTGCAAAATGAGTCTGAAACGGCGCAGCAGTGATTGACAATAGTTCAACTGAAAGTAGATATGGACCCCAGGTATGTGCGGCTTCCTAACAGTTCAGGGTTTTCACTCGGCCACCAATGCTGTCTGACGGCTTGCGTATTGGGGCAGTACCCCTCACTCCACGGCTCAGGTAAAACTGATAACCGCTTTGCCACAAACGACAGCTCTTGGTTTACCTCACGGGTGAGAACTAGTCAATCAGGTAGGGGTCGTTGCCCTTTTCGCCGGCAGGTCCTCTCAATGGGCCAGCTACTTCGGGGTTCCTGTGGTACTCCTCACAATGAGTTTTAGGGCTTATGCCCAAGTACTTCCCACAGTTAAGCGGATAGGGATTATTCCCAAATCCGAACCTGCAACAGATGCGAAGAAAAATTTTGGCAGAAATTTCACCCAGCGAGCCCAAGAAAGTGCTCTGATACCAGATGTGAGGCACCTGCAACAATTAATTAACAAGAACGCGCGAAATAGCAGAAATGACAGAACTCAGAATCACTTTTGTATTGATCACGGGCCACTTCGAGGGGGCAACCTCCTTTGAGCAAGCTCAATACAAATAACTTCACGGTGTCTTCATAGGTCTCAACACACACTTATATACTAATTCGAGGCGCCAATACTATGGGTCGAAACCATGGGCCGTTACAAACTATGGATTAACAATACTACGGGCGACTTACAAAGCATATGCGCCAATAACAATAACACAACTATTGATCAACAAATACTACGGGACGACTTACAAAGCATATGCGTCCAATAACAACATACTAACAAAGTAAAGACATGGGTTCCTAACAACTTCCTACTGGTTGTCCCTATGGAAATTTTCTGGACTAATTCTTGAAAGGTGGTTTGAAGCCACTTCTCCTTGGTTCAAATCCTCCTTTGGGATTTTTTTTCCATGTTGGTTGAGTATCTATCTGTAATACCCCTACCCTGCCTTAGTAATTATTGGCCTCAATGTAAATATTGTGTTTGTGCAATGTGTGTTTATCCTAGTGTGGAGCTTAAGGCCAAGGACCCACTAGTAGATGCTTAAGGTTTGCTTTGATAGGCAAGTATTTGACAATGAAACTATGCATGTGCTATTAAGCCATGAAATTTTGTAAATGGATGTAAATGTTTAATATTGAGATGAAATACCCAAAACTGGCTAAGTGTGCAAGATAATGAGATGGGGAGAAGGTATCAACTAGGGAGAGGTGAGGGGGTCATGGGATGGTGACCCGTCCTGCCACTTGGGCAAGAGAAACCGATTTTATTCCCTGTATGGGTACAGATTCGATTACAAAACATGGAGAAGGAAAGCCTGCAGAGGATATTCGCAAGGGATAAAAATGGCGCTGAGATCTGGGTTGGAGGTTCTTCGCTCAGTTCCTTCATTTTCTATCGATAGTTGGTTAGAGGATTCATTCTGTTGGGGAGAGACCCTGAGACGCAGAGAGAGGTGAAGTAGAGAAACTGAGTACCAGAGGGATCTGGCATGTATGCAGTATATCTGAGTAGAAACCTAAACACGAGCCGAGAGGGGATTACAAGGCATGAATAGCTTGAGTAAGATGTGTGAAGCTTGGAATTCTGCAAGCAGAGAGTCGAGTTGCGGGACAGAGTTTAGTCCATAACCCTGGAACAAATCAGCTTGTTCAATAGATGTAAAAGATAGGTTTTAAGGTTGAAATGCTTGATAAACCTAGTGAAGACTACGATCTCATAGAACTGCCAGTAGGGCCTTCTTATGCCTACCCTAAATAGTGTTGGAAGGGAAGGGTCCTTAAGGGACTGTGTAGCAGAGAAGAGGGCCTTCCTTGTGTTGGGTGAGGTGGATAATGTAGGTGCCTTGTCTGTTGAGTGATTGAGATGTCTCTAGCTTTGTGGTTTAGCTCACTAGCTTAGAAATATCCTCCTTGTTTCCCTGTATTCTTGATAAACCCAACTGTAGGTTGGCTTAGCATGTGGATGCTTGATAAACCCAACTGCAGGGTGGCTTAGGATGAGTATGTTTCCTGGATTGCTTCACAAACCCAACTATAAGTTGGCTTAGCATTGGAAGTGTATCTTGACTATTAGAGAGCCTACCTATCCCTCCTTAGTGGATACCTATCCCATCTTGGGGGTGGTCTCTCAGCTGAAAGAGTATAGGCTGGATAGAGACCAAATGTTGGGTGGAATGTTGCTCTCACATAGCTAGTTGTTGGGGAAACTTCAAGATACAAAGATAAGTATTATGTGGAATGAATGATGTTATTTCATGTATTATTATTATGTTGTGTTTCTTAACCTGTTGAATGAATGTTATATGGATGGGAATAATAGTTAGACCATGTGTAAGTCTGAGTGAAAGGCTGAGTACAGGTTGAATGCTTTATTCAGTTGCATGAGTTTAATGTAAAGCTAATCTTACATGTGTTAGATGTATCATTAGCCTTAACTTCTTTTATTATGTGTTTTGTTATGAGATGTTGAACCTTGTAAGGGACTGCTTAACCTCACTTAATCATGGGGATGGTTATGTGTCCTGAGGTATTCCTAGACCGCTCTATGGAATAGAGGAAAGATGGGTTATGGAAGGGGATAGGTAGAGACCTGTTAAAGGTTGGAAGGAACCTTAGAGGGTTTATAGATATAAATTCAGAGAAGTAAATGGGGGAGTTATATACCTAAAATAGGAAGGGGGTTTTACCATTGGATAGATCTCTTCAATAGCTTTCCAATGGTACCAACCTTGCCTCATTTGGATTCTGGATGAGGAAGTTATGCCCCTTAGAAGTTTTCCTTGGTAAATTACATAAACAGAAAAGTTGGACTTCCGCAATTCCGATTTCCGCAATGCGGATTGCGGATTGCGGAAGGGGAAGTTTCCAAAAGTTTGAAATTGGGCTTCCGCAATTCTGACATCTGCAATGTGGATTGCAGATTGCGGAAGGGGAATTTTTCAGAAGATGAAAGTTGGACTTCTGCATTTCTGACTTCCGCAATGTGGATTGCGGATTGCAGAAGAGTGGGTTTCCGGAAGTTGGAAATTGGATTCCACATTTCCAAATTCCGCAATGCGGATTGCAAATTGTAGAAATGCGCAATTGCAAATTGCGGAAAGACGCAATGTGGGTTGCGTATTGTAGAAAGGCATAGTTGCGGATTGCGGAAAGACGCAATGCGGATTGTAGATTGTGGATTGTGGAAAGACACGAATGCGGATTGCGAATTGTGGAAAGATGCAATGCAGGTTGCGGATTGCGGAAAGACGCAATTGTAGATTGTGGAAAGACACCATGCGGACTGCAGATCACAATGGTGGATTGCGGATCCGAGTCCAGTGCGGCTGTGTGTAGATTTGAAGGTAAAAGAAGAAGAAAAAAAGTAACGTTGGGTCTTCGATGGCCTTGGAAGGCCACAAGGGAGGTCTGGGGATGTTACATTATCTTCCCTTTGTTATGCTCATAACAGAGCATCGCCATTTTGATGGCTTCATCCAAACTTGGTGGATGGAAAAACTCAATCCTATCCCTGTAGTTTTGTGGTGGGCTTCCCAGGAAACACTGAATCTTCACCCTTTCATTCTTGATGTAGTCTACATACCTTAACAATTACAAGAATTTATGAACATGTTCCTCCATGGAATTTTGCCCCAACCTGAGTTCATTGAAATCCTTTCTCTTGTTGTCATAATACCTATATGATAGGTATTTATCCTTAAAGTATATTTTAAACCGATCCTAGCTGGTCCTCCTTTCACTGGTTCTCTTTACTCTCATGAGATGTTCCCACCAAATGTAAGCTCTTCCATTCATATTGTAAATGGAAACCCTAGCCTTTCACTTTCCAAATAATCGTGCATTTTGAAATACTTTTTCATTCCAAGGAGCCATGCCTCTACCTCCTAGCCTGTCTTGATTTCTCCATCAAGGGTATGAGCTCTTTCTTTCCTGAATTCTCCCTATGGAATCCCTCTAGACTTCCTTCCTCTCTTAGTCCTCTCATAAGTGTGCGTTGGAATTCTTTGAGAGTCCCTGGAGTGTTCTGATCTACTGGAAGGAGATCCCGAAGAGGATGTTTTGTGCCTTCTTCTCATAGAACCCCTTCTATGGCTTGGAGTCATTTTCCTAGAATGGCCTCTAGAGTGACTAACCGCATTCATTTCTTCTCAGCCCATATTACTTGGATTGGAACCCATGTTTACTTTCTGATGCATGTAAGTGAGGCTCTGCAGAATGGTGAGATTGAGCTAGTGCTGCTCTTCTTACGCCTTTATCAGCCTCTCGTTAAATCTTACCATGGAATCAACCAAGTTCTAGGAGTCACCTACTCCCTTCTTCCATTCGATGTTGTTTTCGCATGCTCTTCCTATACGTTTTACCCCATCACATCCTCTTCCAGCTCATAAGGATTTTGTGCATCATTAACTATCACCATTCTTACTTTCTGACACCTAGTCTTGCTGTATGCTTCAACTATACCTATTGCAATCATTATGCATGATATAATTGTTTATTAGATAGCATATAACTTGAAACATCCATGCAATCTCGAAATTACTCATTAAACAGATAATAAATAAGAGTCCTATTAGGTTAAAATGGTGCCACGGGAATTTCCTTGCATGCGATTTCTTCCACAGTGTTGTAACTGAAGCTCTGATACCACTCTTTAACGTCCCCATACCTCCCTTGTGGCCTTCCGAGGACACCAAAGATCCGACATTAATTTATGTTTCTTCTTTTACTTCCAAAACTACACACAGCCGCACTAGACTCGAATCCGCAATCCACCATTGTGATCCATAGTTTGCATGGAGTATTTCCACAATCCGCAATCTGGATTACACCTTTCCACAATTGTGTATTTCCATAATTTGCAATCCGCATTGTGTCTTTCCACAATTGGCAACCCACAATTGTGCCTTTCCACAATCTGCAATCCATATTGCATCCTTCTGCAATCCACAACCCGCAATCATGTCTTTCCGCAATTCGCAATCTCACCTTTCTGCAATCTGCATTGCATCTTTCCACAATCTGCAATCCCCATTGCGGAAGTCAAAAATGCGGAAGTCCAACTTTTGACTTCCGAGAAACTTCCCCTTTTGCAATCTGCAATCCACATTGCAGAAGTCGAAATTGCGGAAGCCCAAATTTGAACTTCTGGGAAACTTCCTCTTCTGCAATCTACATTGCTGAAGTCAAAATTGCGGAAGCCCAACTTCAAACTTTCAGAAAACTTCACTTTCCACAATATGCAATTCGCATTGCAGAATTTGGAATTGCAGAAGTCCAACTTCAAACTTCCAGAAAACTTCCCCTTCCGCAATCTGCAATCCGCATTGGGAAGTCGGAATTGTGGAAGTCCAACTCCTCTATTCCTGTATCTTTCAAATGCAAACTTATGAGAGGCATAGCTTCCTCATCCTTGGTCCAAATGAGGCAAGGTTGGTACCGTTGGAAAGCTCTTGGAAAGCTCTGTCCAATGGTACAATACCCTGCCAATTTGATGTATCTGACCTCCTCAGATCCTTATTTGAAGTTTTTTTTTCTATAAAATGTTATAAGTTATCTTCCAACCTTTGATAGGTCTTCACCTATCTCCTACATAACCCATCTTTCCTCTGGATCACGAAGCGAGCTAAGCATACCATAGGCCCCATAATCATTCCATGATTAAGTAAGGTTAAGAACCCCCTTTTCAAGGGTAAGGATCTCATAACAAAATACATATAATAAATGAAACTAAGGCTAACCATACATCTAACACATGTAAATTAGTAATGCATTAAACTCATGCAATGGAATGAAGCATTCAACCTACACTCATCCTTCCACTTAGGATTACACATGGTCTAACTACCATTCCCATTCATATAAAATTCATTCCACAGTTTAAGCAACACAACACAATAATAATACACGAACTAACATCATTCATTCCACAGTGTACTTATCTTTGTATCTTGAAGTTTCCCCACCAACTGGCTAAGTGACAGCAACATTCCACCCAACCTTAGGTCTCTGTCCAGCTTATCCTCTTTCAACTGAGAGACCACCCCTGAGCTGGGCTATGTATCCACTAAGGAGGGATAGGTATGCTCGTTGACAGTCAACATCCACTTCAATGCTAAGCCAACCTGCAATTGGGTTTATCAAGCATACACATGCTAATCCAACCTGCAGGTTGGTTTATCAAGCATACAGGATAACAGGGAGGATATTTCTATGCCAGTGATCTCAACCACATAGCTGCAGACATCTCAATCACTTAGCAGCTATGGTACCCACATTATTCACCTCACCCAACACAAGTAAGGCCCTCGTCTCTGCTACATAGTCCCTCAAGGCCCCTTACCTTCCAGTGCTATTCAGGGTAGGCACAAGAAGGTCCAACTTCTAGTTCTATGAGATCATAGTCTTCACTGGGTTTATTTATCCTTCCAACCCTAAATCCGATCTTATACATTTGTTGAACATGTTGCTTCATTCCAGGGTTGCGGACTAACCTCTGTCCCGCACCTCACTTCTCTACTCGTGGATTCCTAGATTCACACAACTTATTCAATCTATTCATGCCCCGTAGTCCACCTTCGAACTCACCTTCAGGAATCTACTCAAAGGTAACGCATATGCTTCGGATTCCTCTACATTCGGCTTCACTACTTTGGCTTACTTTTGCGTTTCAGGATCTCTCCCCACAACATGACTTCCTCAATCCTTGTACAATGAACCAAAAAGAAGGAATGAGGAACCCAATGTCGGAACCCCCAACTCATATCCCAATGCCATTTTTATCTCCTGCGAATAACCTCCGTAGGCTTTCCTTCTCCACGTTCTGTAACCAAATCCGTACCTGTACAAGGAATCAAATCAGTTACGCTTGCACAAGTGGCATCATGGTTCACCATCCCACGACCCCCTCAGCTCTCCCTAGTGGATACCTTCTCCCCATTCTCATTAGCTTCCTCACTTAGCCAGTTTTGGGTATTTCATTGCAATATTAAACATTTACATCAATTACAAAATTTCATGGCTTAAAAGCACATGCATAGTTTCACTATCAAATACTTGCCTATGAAAGAAAACCTTAAGCATCCACTAGTGGGGCCTTGGCCTTAAGCTCCACACTAGGATCAACACACTTTGAACAAACACAATATTTACATTGAGGCCAATAATTGCTAAGGCAAGGTAGGGGTATTACATACTCTAAGCATGCGGGAAGGAGATATCATCTAGACTACCTCCATTATGTGTTAATGAAGTGTTGTGTAGCTCATATTCATAATAAATACAACAAGGTAAACTATATCAACTGCTCAATGCACTTCCAGATAGATTTGCATATAATGAAGATAGATAAGAGAAAATAGATCTATGTAAGCAAGAAAACCAAATACTTATCTCTTATTGTTTTTGTGTGTGGGCTCCCTTTTCCTTCTTGTGGGAACCAGGAGAGATCTTTGTTCTTGCAGTCTGGAACTTCATATCTAGAAGAAGAACTCTAAATGATCATCATTACTTGAATTCTTGTGAGAAGTATCTTCTTCAACATCACCAGTTGAGACATCATTCTTCCTTTTGTTAGAACTTCGGCAATTATTTGCATAATAACCATATGCCTTGCATATGTAGCATTTAATCTAAGATAAATCCTTCTTCTCCTTACTCTGATATGGAGGTGGACTTGGTCTCCTATCTTGGTGTTTTTGTTTATGTAACTTCCTTCCTTTTCCCTTACCTTTCTTGTCATGGGATATAAATGATTGATTCTCCTCAGGTTGAGTACCATGGAGTCTTTGACATGTTGCAATCCTTGTCTCCTCCTGAGTGCAATCTTCCCATAGCTTATCAAACTTGGGTAGTTTATATATAGCACTTATACTATGAATAAAGGACTCCCAACATGGTGGAAGACCATTCATAGTGGTGATAATAAGATCCTTATCATCAATGGAATCTCTACCGGTGCTAATCTTGTCCCTTAATTTTGGGATCCTCATGAACTATGAGGAAATAGATTCTGACTTGGATATCTTCATATTTGAGAGTTGGTTCAAACAACTCTCAATGTGATGGAGACATTGATGATATTGTGTTCAAACAAATTCATAATGGTCTTGAACATTTTCCTAACATTCTTCATTCCTGATATTTGTGGAACCAAATGGTCTCTTACTGAATCCACAAGAATCCTTCTTGCTTTAGCATCATTCTTCCTCCATCAGGATTCATCCTCTTCGGCTTCTAGTTCAAGGATCTTCTCATTTACATATTGTAAGAGGTCATTTTATTCTAGGAGTAGAAGAACCCAAGACTTCTAAGAGATAAAGTTGGAATCTCCTTCCAAACGATCTTCAAGCTTCATACCAATCATCTAGTCTGCAGATCTGGTCTAGAAACCCAAGCAGGAGCTAGGTCAAAAATGAAAGTTGATAATTTGAAAAAATGAAACCATGGGTAGATGTGCCTTTCCAAGGCGAGTTGAATTGAGGTAGGTTTGATCCAAATATGTGGAGAGAAGTGGGTAAAAATTGAAACCCTAATTCTATTGTAGCTGCAAAGTTAGGTAAAAAAATGAAAATTCTCATAATTGAATTCCATCTTCACCAAAAGATGCAAGAATTGAAATTTCCAAGTGTCTTTTTCTCCAAAATATTGGGTGAATACTTTAGAAGATGAAACCCAAGTTCCGGCAGGGTTTCGACAATGTTTCGACAATGGCTTCTTCTAGAACTACTTTGATACGATGATAGATTTCATACATTCATAGCAAAATAATTTAATTGCAAAAACAGGATCATTAGAAGAAAGACAAAGCACAAAACAATAACACAAAGTTTATCCTGGGAAAACCCAGCAACCTTCGTATAGAGATGATAATCCTGATATTAGAGTACAATCATAAAAGAGAAAAGATGAAAATGTCTTCCAAAAGTAGAAACTCCATAATAGTCTTCTTCTCCAACAAGTGTGAACTTCTCTCTCTCAGGGTGATGCGAACTTCACTTGAATGAGTGAGTGAATAATGAGGTGCACTTTACCTCTATTTATACAAGTGCTAACATGAAAAATTCCCTAACTGGGCCGAGTTCACTTGGGGGAAATTTATAATTTAATTTTAATATTTTTCTTTTGCTTCTTTTTCACCCCAAGGATTACATTGATTCTTTCATGTGTTTACATAATTAATTACATCAAATTCATATCCCTTAGGAGGTATAATCAAGTACAATAAATAATATCTTCTGAAGTTGAACAAAATCCAACATATAATACAAATATATTACATCTTATATAGAGAATTCGAATGCACTAGAGGCAATTCGAGAGGCTCACTGAAAAAGCAGGCTTATTTAGCACTAAAACCCCAATCTATACAATAAGCTAAAACCAACACTATGCAAGTGATCATGAATTGGAAAGTATATGTTTGGTGGACCGTGAGTGAAATACAATTAGCAAGAGGATGGATTTCTTAGATAAAAATATGGTAGAGGAGTGAGGCAAAAGCTAACAACTTGCCTAATGACACTCTAGTTCAACTTAGGCAACTCTATCCAAGAGAAAAGTTGCTAAAAGCAATCTTTATCTCATAAAATTAGGATAAAAGTAGAATAAATCTAACTAGATCGAACTATCTCATTAAATCAAGGTAAATCAAGTATGAGGGCACATTCACTAGTCTAAGATGGTCAAAAAGTGGATAATGTGGACCCAAGACACTAGACTAGGTGCTAGGTTGCTATGTTATGCCAAATAAACTTGGACCAAGGTTCTAAACCCTAAGTAAATTAATTAAATGATTAATTTACCCAAGGTGTAGATGGTTTAATGTTCCAACACACCAAATTAAGTAATCAATAAATAATACATTGAAGGAGAGTCTCGTTCAGGGGGTCTACTTGATCTGGTAGATCTTCTAACACTTGCAGGAATTTGAGGTGCCTACTGCCATTCTTGATTTTCAACACCTTTGGAACTTCATTTTCTTTCCCTCCAACTGATATTTATACATGACCTTTTCATCTAACACCACATCTCTACTCCTAATGATTTTTTTTATTTTTATAATCCCATAAGCAATAACCAAAATCATCAACACCGTATCTAATAAAGGTACATTTCATTGATTTAGCCTCAAGACTTGTTCTATTTTATTTATCAATATGGACAAATGCTTCACAACCAAAATTTCTTAGAAATGAGTAGTTTACCTTTTTATCTGTCCATGCCTCCTATGGAATACCACCATCCAAAGCACTTGAAGGCCCTATGTTTATTAATTAAACATCAGTATCTACATCATCTGCCCAAAACTGGAAGGGAAGCCATCCATGCAATCTCATACACTTTGCACGCTCCATGATTGTTTTGTTCATCCTTTATGACATACAATTTTCTTGTGGTGTTCCTGGGGCTGTCTTCTCTCTATGAATCCCATGGTATGAACATGTTGTTGCTGCAACATTCCCCCCCAAAATTTTTGTAAATATTGGGTCCCTCCTATTCTTTTTTGTTTAAGCACTTGTTTTTTATCAAATCTTTCTCACTTAATCTTCAACTTTTCCTAAAAGTGTTGACCCTTCTAGTTCTTTTTGTTTATTTTACTAAGGCATTTTTTCCTTCTATTGAAAAGCAGTGCATTGTTTTAAATCTTAACTGTGCACATCAGTCGGCACCGTTTTAATGGTTAACTGTGTGCACACTCAAAGCGCAGATTGGAAGCGCAAACTTTAGGCTTATGTCTTGGGTGAAAGGCACACTTTCTAAGACTTATGCTTTCGCCTCATTGCCAAAACTTGGCTTTTCAGCAAAATTTCACCACGCAGATTAAAGGTTTAAAATCTGCACTGTATTAACACATGATTGTTTCACAGAGTCTAAGTCTAGCTGAGCCGCCATCGGCACAATTCCTAATAATAGGACGAGTGCTTTCGTGCAGGATTTGTCCTTAAGAACGCCGACACAAAAAATCTCTCAATTCTTTTCTTTATGGCTCGTTGGCGCAGTTCCTGTTAGTGCACATTTTGTGACTAAAACTTGCGCCAAAGGTGCAAGGCTTATCCATATAGCTCCCGCTTCCATAGCCGCACCTCGTCTTTCCTTGAAGTCTAATTTTGGTGCAATGCTATCATCGCAGAGCTTAATCTTGCAATCGTCGCTTTGGCGCAGGACCTAACGTTATGATCGTGGCTTTGGCACAAAGTTTTATTTTGGTGCACGTGCAACCATGGAGTTGGTAGGGTCATGAATGTGCCCATGTGCCATTTTAAATGCACAAGTTCTTGAGCCCCATGCTCATAACTGCGCCAACCTATCACGTACGTGAATTAATTGCCTCCCCTATATGAATGCATAGAATGGGATTTCAAAAAATCACTCGACAACTGCCATAGGAGAATGGAGCTCGCTGTTTGATATCGAACTCTGACTGCACTGTTGCTCATCTCAAAATGATCGCTAGCCACTGGGGAACACTACCAAGCTGACAGGTAGGTGCTCGGCCCCTCCTCTCTTCATTTTCTGAGGTTCTCATTTGGACTTGCACCCCTTTCATACCCTTTTATCGACTATATATATATGTAAAACAAACTTATACGCACTAATTGCTTAGTTGTGAGTCGAAGTCATGAAGACACAGAACCATCGTATGTAAAACAAAGCCTGGAAGGCCCTATCCTCCCATGCGCGCTTCAAATTTTTCCCACTATTGCATACTCGGCGTCCTAAGTAAGTTTTTCCACACATCTTGCCATCTTTGATTTTTCCCGGTTATACCTTAATGGTCACATATCTTGCGTTCCATGCTAAAATCTGTAGCTAATGCTTTGTTTTTCCTGTTAAAACGCCACATACACCCCATGGAAAATTCGCTGCCAAGCGACGATATAATTCATGCCAAGGCCACATAAAACCCATAGCACTCAACCAAAACCACCTTAGAATATGTTGAGTAAAATCGACAGGCTAGCAGTGGTAGCTTTATAAATAGCTCCGCTTTTTACTTATAGAGGCTGGCTACTGTGAAAGAAGAACCAATAAAACCACCCATGTGATATTTGCCAGGCATTGCTTGCATGAATGCAGTGGTCTCACCAGGCGTACAAAACATTATAGGTACTTGCGCATTTCTGTGAATGTCATGATGCTATTAACTGCTCCAGTTCCTTATTCCTCCATTAGTCTCTCTTGGCTGGATATTTTTATTTGGAAAACGCCTACATATTGAGCAAAAGTAAGTAGTGCAAATAAGAAGCTTTCTCACTACATTTCCACCATGTCGATTTCCTTGTTTTTAGACTTCCTAAACTCTTGTCTTTACTCTTGGTATTGCATTGACAACGAACTAGCTTTGTTGTGATAAGCTATTTGAACATGAAATCAAGACAACCCTGATCCTAACCATCATTCCAAGAATAATTAAACCATAGTGCCATTTCTCGTATATATGAAACCACAGTGGCTTGTATAGCTTGCTGGCATTTGCGTCTAGTATTTCTCATGGTTTTTAACTATGAAATGGTAGCTGCAATTTTGAATTAGTTGATCATTTTGTTAAAACGGCCTCCATATTATGAAAGTGGCATATTCTGAAATTTTCATAATTGTTTTGCTAATGCTTGAAGGTTATCTAGTTAAAGCCAACTCTGTCATATTTTCTCTCACAGATCTATAGGAGGCTTTGCATTTTAATAATGGTTGAATGTCTACATATGCCTTATTTGTACTGCCCTGCTTTCCATAGGATTATCATGCATTGGAGGTCTGCAAGGAAGAAAGTCGCGCAAAAGATCGACTCAGATTTAGATGTATAAATCCTGTTGGACACTTCACTTGAGACAATGTTTACTGATACACAAGATACCACAAATGTGTCCCCAGGGAGCTCTGCCTGAGAATTTCAGTGGGGTGATCTATATAGGTTTATCATGGAACAAGACAATTCTCAAGCCTCCATACAAGACACTCTAGTGTATGAAAACATCCAAAGGTCTTACCTCCATAAGGAAACAACTCGTCCTAAATTGTTCCCATGTTCTGAAGTCATTGGATGGTTGGTCCCTCACGTCAGAACTGACACTAGGTTCATAAATGGTAAAAATGGGATGAACCTAGCATCTTTTGCTCCTGAGCATATCACAGCCACCTACAAATTACCTCAACCCATAGCTTGTTTAGATAATGAATGGATAGCAGAACATCTTATGGACCCGTTGGACGCTGCGAGGAAAATGATGATAGCTGACAAACATATAAGAAGGAGGAATAATAATGATTATGAGAGCAACCTCCTAAATACTCCTTATAGACTCATTGTTCTGATGTTGGACCGGATCTTTGGTATGCCAAATGGAAATATCTTTAAGCTCGGATGGGTACCAGTAATATTCCATATATCTATGCATGGTACCATCTTTAATTGGGCTGATATAATTTTAGACAGCTTGGTCTCACAGCTAACTGCTGCCCAAATAGGAATGACTCAGAAGAACGCGGAATTCTTTATGTCCTCATACCTGATAGACTGACTACTGAGCAAACACACCTTCCCTGACTTGGGTTTTTCATGGAACATAAAAGAGACACCTCTCTTCATGGTCTATCAACTCACATGGGCAAGCAAGTACACGAGCAATTACAAGTAGGTTTGCGATAAATTCATCATGCCTCTATACCAGCTTATTTTTTTAAAGGAACTAGATTGCATATAAGAGAACGCCATGCCCATTATCGAAGCATTTGGGGATTAATACCATGGCATAGAAGGTACCTATATCCGAATGAGTGGAGGATCCATAGCTCCCTTTGTACTCCCCAGATATGCTACAAATTTTGTGATACACCAGGAAGCCATAAGGCAACTCTTCAGAGTTGGCGGGACCAACAGAGTTCTCACTA